>MCJB01033474.1:0-64599 GCA_002018475.1 Nicotiana obtusifolia | reverse complement strand
TATATATATATACAATTAGTATATGCAATACACTTAGTGTATATATATACTAAGTGTATTGTACAATACACTAAGTATATGCAATACACTTAGTATATATATACATATATAACTTGATATATAGTACGCTATACTATATATAGAGTATAGCGTATTGTATAATACACTATACAATACACTTAGTATATGAAATACACTTAGTATATATATACTATACTATATTATACTATATATATAAAAGCTATATTCGATATAATTTTAGCTAATGCACTATACTTAGTGCATAGTATAGAATAGTATATATATACTAAGTGTATTGTATAGTATATATATATGTATATATATATATATATATATATATATATAAATTGTTCAATATCTTTTTATTGAACTATAAAGCGATCTTATCTTAGTTTATTTTTTCAGAGTAAATCATAAAAATTCAAATTTCGCGTCGGTTAGTGTTAGGCGGAAGAGGATTTCTTTTTATCATTTCTAGGAGAGCAGCCAATTTCTTTATTAGAAGAATATTAGGAGTAACATTTATCAATTACTTTTTAATAGACTAAGTTATAGGAAGCTAGTTCTTGTGGGTATTCCAAATTAAAATTGAGTTTTAATTAACTTATATTTCATACAATATGACAGAGTGACATTTATCAATTACTTTTTCCACGGATAATGGAGTTGTGGAATTTTGCATTGTATCCTTTACGTTGTAGCAGATAATGTGCTTTATCTCAAGATTAAAAGTCCGACATCTTATGGAGCGTTATTCCTATATATTTGTACTATTAGTGTTTATAAGTTAAACTCTGCAAAACTATCTTTAGATTTTTTTTTCTGCGTGAGTCTTTGAATAGTAAAGAATTTGAAGGTAAAGATGAGATTTTTAGTGCAAGTGAATTGCACCCTTACAAGTGGTACAATGCAAAATTCCACAACTCCATTATCCGTGGAAAAAGGTTGATGACTTTCTCAATATCTTGTTTCCAGGGTTTTGTTTCTTCCTCGAAATGAATAGAATGTCCAGTAGCAGCAGATTATGACCTTTTTGAATTGCGACTTATAGATATCCAACGTGTGGTTGCCATGCTATGTGTAAAAAAGAAAAACAAAGAGGAGAAATGAAGAAACAGACAAGCCACGTGCAAGCTCAAAGTTAAGAATTATGCACATACACTTCTCTTCTTTTCCCTTTTCATCAGTTTGAAGAATAACGAACCACGGTGTATTTATGCCATGCATGCATTGTTGAATAAATTAACTCAACATGCCAGCCAAGAGGATTTTGGGGTATGGTCATGCACCATTCACTATGCAAATTAAGGGTTTGCAGGTACATTTACTATATAACATCATAATGACGATTTTTGCGCATAACCCTAATTCACCTGACTCCTATAATGCAAGATTGGTAAAAAATAACACAAGAAATTAAGTTATAAATAAAACGCATGAGATCTTTGTAGAACTATTTTCTTGGATTTCATACTCTCTCCTTTTCGTACGTCCTTTCTCTTTTTTTGATTTTAAATTAATTTAAATGATCGTTTTTCGAATCGATTAAATTAAAAATAGTCGATAGATATATAATATAAATATAATTCGTATATATATATATCAGGACATAATTTATATGTATCAACTAAAAAAAATAATCTATTTGATTATTTGTGTAAATTTTTTTTTATTTTCTTGAAAATAAAAGGAATTTGAAGTGCCTCCTAAATTGGAAGCATGGCGGTGGATAACGGGGAAAAACCTTTCCGTGTGGTACCCACTCCACCCCATATTTTCCGATCAATCAAACACATCACATGGGTGCCCATCATTCATTAGCAAATATTCCTTATTTCCCTATTGACATTTGAATTATGCATTAAGTATTATGTTAACTAGTAAAATTAAGATTTTGGCCAACTAATGCTTTATTTATTTAAGTTCTTTATCTTCCTTGTTATACAATATTCCATGAACTCATTAGGTGTTTAGGCCCACCTTATTATTGCAAATGATTCGCTACTTGCCACTAATGAAATTTTGACTTGAAAGCAATCAAAAGCATAAGGAAATTGAAACTCAATTCAGGCCTTTAATTTTCCGTCTCCAAAGGGATCATTGATTAGTACCCTAGAAACTTCTCGATTTCCAGAATGGCGTTAACTTTAAATTCTATCTAAAGCTAAAAAAGTTAACTGTTATTTTCGTTATGTGATATAAGGTGAGGAAAGGAAACAGTACTAACATAATTTATTTCGCAGTTCCTGTTGATTAAACTATTTGTCTATATCTAAGCATTAGTTTTCCTATTTTCACTTTCCTTATCATTTATTCTATCAAATTCGAACTCACTATGGCAAGGTAAATTTATCTAGTGGCCTGTTGTTAGAATACAGCCGACAGAGTACTTGCTCAGTCTCAGGGTCTGATGTAGCTTTCGGTTACGGGTTTATCTAAATCTATAATTTTGAATTCGGAGTATGGATTTATATATAAAAATTTACTAAAATTTAAATAAGTATTAGATTTGAAATCAAAATTTTAACAGTACAACGAGCCCAATACCAAAAATATTAAAAATTGAATCCATTAAATTTGAATTCTATATTCGCCTCTGCTCATTCTACTGTTCAAATTTTATTTCCTCATAGAGAGAAAGGAAATAACGATTCAACGTGAGCAACTATTTACATGTATGGGATCGAACTCGGAACCGCCTACATATGGACAAATCGGGCTCGAGTCTATACGTTGGTATCAATCGTAATTACTGCTCGGTAAATCGGGGTCGAGGTACCAAAGATCGAAGATCGACACCGAATAACATTGAAGTGGAATATCGAGGTACCAAAGATCGAAGGTCGAGACCGAACAACATCGAATCAGAATACGAAGCCATGGTGCCCGAGATGAGTCTATCGAGCTCGATTCCGGGAAATGTCGTAGGGTAAGTTATCAAATTTGAATGACAAAAGGACCGAAAATTCCGTGATAAGTAAGCATCTCGGCGGGAATCACGACATCAATCAATAAGATCGTTAAGTCAGCAAATCAAAAGATATTATACCTTGTAAACAGATTCTTGCCTTGTATAAAAGATTGTCACCACACTATATAAAGGGGCAATGTAATTGTTCAAAGGGACCTCACGAAACAATCATCAATAAAAAGAAAAGAAATCGGCTTTTATTATTTTATACATTACTTTATTCGTCTGGTTCCATTTTTATTTATTCTTCATCTTGGAAAAATCAGTCAAGGCCAGGATTACCCAAGGCTTGCAGTTTGCATCTCTTCTCCATTTATCTATTGGCTTTAATTTCCGTTACATTATTCGTTATTTGTATCAAACTAAATCACGTATCCTTAAAATCACATATAAATTTAATTATTATCCGAAATTTAGGGTAAACAGTTTGGCGCCCACCATGGGGCTAAGGATAATAGTGAGTGCTTGATACAATTTCTTGTCATGCAAATTGTTTTACACTTGCTTTTCGAAGTATCTATGATTTCAGGTTGCAATACAACTATGTCGCATTCACAATCTATGCCTTTGTACATCGATAATGAATTCGATCATCAAGGAGAAAACAACAACACAACACCCGGTGATGAAGTTCTGATCGACGCTAATTCACAAATGGCAGTCGATGCAGATCAAACTACTGGCCCGTCAAATAGCGTTCGTAGGGAACCTCGATCAACGACACAGAGTCACCAAAACGACGAAAGGGACGGGATCAGCCTCAGAATGATCTTTGATATGTTGCAAGACCAACAGGCAGCCATTGCTCAATTGCAAAATCGAAGCCAAATATCGAACAAAGCTGAGCTCGGCCCTTCTCGAGGAAATGTTCCTAGGTATGAACCAGTTACAGAAGAGCCGAATGAAGGTGCATCGTGGGCAAACTCCGGGATTATGAGGATGCTCGAGGAAATAACCAGACGATTTGAATCCGGAGAGAAAAAAAATCGAGGCAAACGACAAAAAGGTGGAAACGTACAACTCCAGGGTGGATCAAATCTCAGGAGCACCCCCAATATTAAAGGGCCTGGATTGTACAAAAACCTTTCCCATCGAGCGAAGCTCCAAAACTAATACCCAAAAAATTCCGCATGCCGGAAATCCCCAAGTACAATGGAACTACCGATCCAAATGAGCATGTGACCGCATACACATGTGCTATAAAAGGGAATGACTTGGAAGACGACGAGATCGAATCCGTTCTTTTGAAAAAGTTCGGGGAAACCTTGTCGAAGGGAGCCATGACAATCATAACTTACCCTCTAATTCCATTGACTCCTTCGCTATGCTTGTACATTCCTTTATAAAAGCACATGCAGGCGCCATCAAAGTTGAAACACGAAATTCGAACCTATTCAAAGTCAGACAAAAGGAGAACGAGATGCTCAGAGAATTCGTATCTTGTTTTCAGATGGAACGGATGGACCTGCCACCGGTCACTGACGATTGGGCCGTTCAAGCCTTCACTCAGGGGCTCAACGTTCGAAGCTCGACGGCTTCACAGCAACTCAAGAAAAACTTGATAGAATATCCTGCCGTCACATGGGCCGATGTACATAACCGATACCAATCAAACATCAGAGTCGAAGATGATCAACTTGGAGCCCCTTCGGGATCCATTTATCCCGTCAGAACTCATGATAGAGTTCGAAGGGAGATTTATTGTGAACCAAGACTGAATAGAGAACGACATCGGCCATACCATGGGGATAGAAAAATCACTACAGCAAGGCAAAACTCCCCGAGACACGAAAGGAGAATGATCGAGGTCAGAATAATTGAGGGCCCATAATTAAAGGCAACTTCGAGAGAACCACCGGTCATCAAGAGGCACCATGGTTATCGGAGTACAATTTCAATGTTGATGTGGCTACTCTCGTATCAGCTATCGGTCGCATCAAAGACACTAAGTGGCCTCGACCGTTATAATCGAATCCAGCCCAAAGGGATCCTAATCTGATATGCAAATACCACGGTACTCACGGACATATAATAGAAGATTGCCGACCATTGAGAGAGGAGGTAGCAAGGTTGCTCGAAAACGGACATCTTCGAGAATTTTTGAGCGACCGAGCAAAGAATCATTTTGGAAACAGAAATAAAAAGGCAAGCCAGGAAGAGGCACAACACACAATCAACATGATTATTGGCGGAGTAGATGCCCCTCAAGGTCCGATGCTGAAACGCACCAAGATATCCATTACCAGGGAAAAACGCAATCGAGATTACGCGACGGAGGTGATCTTGCATTTTAGCGAGGATGATGCGGAAGGGATTATGCAACCCCACAATGACGCACTAGCAATATCTGTGCTTATACACAGAATTAGAGTAAAACGCGTATTGGTTGACCCAGGCAGTTCGGCCAATATAATCCGATCATGGGTCGTAGAACAACTAGGCCTGACGGACCGAATTGTTCCTACAGTCCGAGTACTCAATGGGTTCAATATGGCATGTGAAACCACCAAGGGCGAAATAACGTTACTGATAAACACTGCCGGAACCATCCGAGAAATGAAGTTCTGCGTAATCGGAGGGGACATGAGGTATAACGCTCTATTCGGCAGACCATGGATCCACGACATGAGAGCTGTGCCTTCGACGCTGCACCAAGTGTTGAAATTCCCATCACCCGATGGAATTATAACGGTTTAGGGGGAACAACCGGCTGCGAAAGAGATGTTTGCGGTGGAAGAAATAACACCAGCACCAACAGTTCTTTCGCAAAGGGTCGAGGACAAGATAAAATAGCAATCACAGACATCATCTTCGACAAACATAGATAAACAAACATATGTCGAGGATGACGATTACGGAATCCCCAGATCTTTCATCAGCCCCGATGAGTTTGATGCCACTAAATCGACGGTTGAGGAACTCGAGCAAGTCACACTCCGAGAAGACTTGCCCGAACGAAAGGTATATATGGGCTCGGGCCTAAGCTCCGAGCTTAGGACAAAGTTTATCCAATTCTTTATAACTAACGAAGATTGCTTCGCTTGGTCCCATCTTGATATAACAGGTACACCGCCAGATATAACTACTCACAAGTTGAGCCTAGATCAGAAGTTCCGACCGGTCAAGCAAAAAAAGAGGCCTCAGTCCGAGATCAAACACGCCTTCATTAAGGATGAGGTAACTAAACTTCTAAAAATAGGTTCATTTGGGAGGTCAAATACCCGGAATGGTTAGCAAACGTAGTAGTAGTCCCTAAAAAAAGGAATAAACTAAGAATGTGTGTAGATTATAAGGATTTAAATAAGGCATATCCAAAAGACTCTTTCCCTTTACCCAATATCAATCGCATGATCGATGCTACTGCTGGCCATGAGACCCTTAGTTTTCTCGATGCTTACTCTGGCTATAACCAAATACGAATGGACCCGGCTGATAGAAAAAAAACATCCTTCATCACTAAATATGGCACATACTGTTACAACGTGATTCCATTTGGGTTAAAAAATGCAGGAGCAACTTACCAACGCCTAGTAAACCGAATGTTCGAAAAACAACTAGGAAAAACGATGGAAGTTTACATTGACAATATGTTAGTTAAGTCCCTGCGAGCAGAGGACCATTTGAACCATTTGCAGGAAACATTCGACGTGGTGAAGCAGTACAACATGAAGTTGAACCCGAAAAAATATGCGTTTGGTGTGGGCTCGGGCAAGTTCCTCGGTTTCATGGTCTCGAATCGTGGAATTGAGATCAATCCCGAAAAGATCAAGGCTATCGAGGATATCACAGTCGTAAATAATGTGAAGGTTGTACAAAAGTTGACAGGTCGTATAGCCGCTTTGGGACGATTTATTTCAAGATCATCCAATAAAAGCCATCGATTTTTCAATCTGTTGAAAAAGAAGAACAACTTCTCATGGACACCGGAGTGCCAACATGCTTTAGAAGAGCTCAAAAGGTATCTGTCTAGCCCGCCCTTGCTACATACACCGAAGATAGGTGAATAGCTGTACCTTTACCTCGCGGTCTAGGAGGTAGCGGTAAGTGGAGTTCTAGTTCGAGAAGAGCAAGGTACGCAATTTTCAATTTATTATGTTAGCAGAACCTTAAGCGAGGTCGAAACTAGGTACCCTCACTTGGAAAAACTGGCACTCGCTTTGTTGAGCGTCTCCAGAAAACTGAAGCCTTATTTCCAATGTCATCCCATATGCATCGTAACGACATACCCGTTAAGAAACATAATGCATAACCCGAGCTCTCTGACCGATTGGCCAAATGGGCTATCAAAGTAAGTGGGTACGATAACGAATATCGACTCCGAACCGCAATCAAATCTCAGGTGTTGGCAGATTTCGTTGCCGATTTTACACCATCCCTAATACCCGAGGTCGAAAGAGAGCTACTGGCCGGATCGGGGACTCCTTCGGGAGTATGGACCCTGTTCACCGATGGTGCCTCGAACGCGAAGGGATCGGGGCTTGGCATCATGCTAAAGCCCCCAACCGGTAACACAATTCGACAATCTATCAAGACTGTAAAGTAAACTAACAATGAGGCAGAGTATGAGGCCATGATTACAGGTTTAGAACTAGCCAAAAGCCTGGGAGCGAAAATAATCGAAGCTAAGTGCGAATCCTTTCTTGTGGTGAATCAAGTCAACAGAACATTCGAGGTCAGAGAAGGACGGATACAAAGGTATTTAGACAAACTACAAGTTACGCTACATAGGTTCAAAGAATGGACCTTACAACACATACCTCGAGAGCAAAACAGCAAAGCCGATGCCCTCGCCAGTTTGGGGTCTTCAGTAGAAGATGATGAGATCGAATCCGAAAAGGTCGTACAACTCATGAGGTCGGTAGTGGAAGAAGGCCATGCGGAAATCAATACGACGAGTCTAACCTGGGATTGGAGGAACAAATACATAGAATATCTCAGCTCTGGAAAACTCCCCTCAGATCCAAAAGAATCAAGAACCTTGCGTACAAAGGCGGCTCGATTCTGCTTGTCCGATGATAGAACTTTATTTAGAAGAACGTTCGACGGCCCCCTCGCGATATGTCTGGGACCGGGTGACACTGAATACATTTTAAAAGAAATCCATGAAGGCACTTGTGGGAACCACTCAGGTGCCGAACCCCTGATCCGAAAAATAATCAGAGCCGGTTATTATTGGGTCGACATGGAAAAGGACGCGAAGTAGTTCGTTCAAAAATGTAATGAATGTCAAAGGCATGCCCTGATGATCCATCGACCCGGAGAGACGTTACACTCGGTCTTATCACCATGGGCGTTCATGAAGTAGGGAATGGACATCGTTGGCCCTCTTCCCTACACACCAGGTAAGGCTCAATTCATTCTTTTTATGACTGATTATTTCTCTAAATGGGTGGAAGCGCAGGCATATGAGAAGGTTAGGGAAAAAGAAGTAATCGAGTTCCTTTGGGATCACATCATATGCCAGTTTGGAATGCCATTAGAGATCGTGTGCGACAACGGGAAACAGTTCATCGGCAAAAAAGTGACAAAATTCCTCAAAGATAACAAGATCAAAAGAATCCTATCAACTCCCTACCACCCTAGTGGGAATGGACAAGTGAATCTACCAACAAAACAATACTTCGAAATCTCAAAAAGAGGTTAACCGATGCGAAGGGGAAATGGAAGGAAATATTGCCCGAAGTCCTATGGGCGTATCGCACGATCGAGAAATCGAGCACAGGAGCCACTCCTTTTTCCCTGGTTTACGGTGCCAAAGCTTTGCTACCGGTCGAAGTCGGTGAACCAAGTGTCAGATTCCACTATGCGACCGAAGAATCGAACCACGAGGCTATGAATACGAATCTGGAACTATTGGATGAAAGAAGGGAAGCTGCCCTCGTCCGATTGGCCGCTCAAAAACAAAAGATCGAAAGATACTACAATAGGAGAACCCATCTTCGACACTTCAACATCGGAGATTTAGTACTTAGGAAGGTCACACCCAACACACGAAACCCGAATGAAGGGAAATTGGGACCAAACTGGAAAGGACCTTATTCTGTCATAAAAATCACTGGAAAGAGATCCTACAAGCTTGGAACAATGGACGGCAAACAACTACCAAACAACTGGAACATAAGTCACTTGAAACGATACTACTGCTAAGGTACGATCCTTCATTCCTTATTATTATTTGTTTTTATTCTACATCGGCAAACTAACATTCACAGGTACCAAATAAAGTTGACTTGAATCGGGAAGTACAGTATATTAGGATTGAAAG
This sequence comes from Nicotiana obtusifolia, assembly GCA_002018475.1. NCBI lineage: Eukaryota > Viridiplantae > Streptophyta > Magnoliopsida > Solanales > Solanaceae > Nicotiana > Nicotiana obtusifolia. Next base: position 55,342 of record MCJB01033474.1, on the reverse strand, counting down.
CACGCGTTGCGCTCTTTTTCCCTTGAACCGATTTTGTCCCAAACTGGGTTTTACGGCAAGGTTTTTAACGAGACAACTAGTAAATCGTGCTAACTTAGATTTGAAGGCCGATAAAAATTCGGTGACAACAATATTCGATGTTAATCATCAATCGACCTCAAATATTGGAGGGCTGCTTGACTACTTTGGATCGGGAAAACATCTCTAGAAACAAAGATCATTAGGATTCAATGTAAGGGTCAAACGGTCAAAGGAACCGTGCCCAGATAGATTGATCAAACCCCAGCTTAAATTGTACAAGCACATGAACGAGAATAAAGATCTCTTATATACAACTATCTTATCTCCGATCAAACAAGCCTAAGGGCCACTTTAATTTTTGTTCAAATAAACACTGTTCCACTTGGGGACTCACCGAAAAGCAATCTTACTCAAGGGGAATAAGACCTACTAAGGCAAACCCCGATCCTTAATATGCTACGACCATTCCGAGTTAACAAAACTCGAGGGGAATAAGGCCTACTAAGGCAAACCCCGATCCTTAATAGGCTACGGCCATTCCGAGTGGACAAAATTCGAGGGGAATAAGACCTACTAAGGCAAACCCCGATCCTTAAAAGGCTAAGGCCATACCGAGTTAATAAAACTCGAAGGGGAATAAGACCTACTAAGGAAAACCTCGATCTTTAAAAGGCTAAGGCCATACCAAGTTAATGAAACTCGAAGGGGAATAAGACCTACTAAGACCTACTGAGACAAACCCCATAACCTTAAAAGGCTAAGGCCATTTGAATTAATGGAACTCAAGGGAAAAACCTACTAAGGCAGATCCCAAACTTTAAATGGCCAAGGCCAAATCGAGTTAATAGAATTCAAGGGGATAAAAAATTTATCGAGGCAAACCCTCAGTTCTAAAGGTAAGAGCTAAACCAAATCAGCAATGAAAACCATGGAAAGAAGGAAAGGAAAAAGGGCTTTTATATATACACACAACAAAATATGATTACAAAAATGGGCATTTCATTACATAATGTCAAAAAGGAAAAGAAAGGGGCGTCTCATTCTTCAAAGCTCTCAGAATCATCTTCCTCCAGAAAGGCCAGCTTTCTGGCTTCGGCCTCGGTCTTTTTGGCATCTTCGATCTCGGACGATAGATCGAAGCCCCGAGCATGTATCTCCTCGAGGACGAACAGGCAAGTTTGCCACTTCATGTGATCAACCAAATTTTTTGATTGATCTTGAGCAGCCTCAGTGTCGGCCTTGTACTGGGCCACCAGCTCATCGACCTCTACTTTGGTTGCAGCAGCCTCCGATTTTGCCGTATGCAGCTCGTTGGCTAAAGCATCTCGATCCGAGGTGATCACGCTAACTTGAGACTGGAGTTCATCAGTGCTCCTAGTCAAAGCCTCGATCCTCCCATTTGCTTCCCTCAGTTGAGCCTCTGCTGAAACTAACTGAGCATGGAAGGCCTCTTTTTCTAAAGCCAGCCGATCCGTCTTGTTCCTCCATTCATCGGCTTCAGCTTTAGCCGTGCTTACCTCAGATCGGAGTTGATTGATTTGATCGAGCTATTGTCCCACCTGCTCGACCAAGCTAGAATTGTCTTTTCGGACGAGATCTAATTCGGCCCGAAGGCTCATCATCTCCCCTTTGAGCCGCTCGCAGCGTCCCGATTCTTTTCGGTGGCGAAGGAAAGCCTCATGGTGAAGTACCGAGGCCTACAAACACAAAATGAAATATTGCAGTTAGTTAAAGTTTCAAAGTGCAAAAACAATAAACACCAGATAAGGCTTATCAGAAAATTACTCTATTCAATGCCTGCTGAGCTTCGTTGAACAGGCAAGATGCATCCACTTCATTCATCTTAGCCTGATCTTCTTCTGTCACCGAACACCGAAGATAGCTGGCCACACCTACAGGAGCGGAAAGGACCTTTGCATCTTCAGGAATGGCAAAGGATATGATCCGTTTCCGATCAGGGTATGAACTCGGAGCAGGGAATCTGTCGACCAACTTCGGACCGAAAGAAACCCCGCTCGTGCTGGTGGATGGACTTTTCCTCGGTACTTCCAGGTTGCCGAGCCCAAAGGTATCTTCCGCGGACGCCGAATCCACACCATCGAAGATACCACGAAAAGAGCCTTCCGGTATATGGCCCCCGCTCGGGGAACGTTCTTTTGCTGCTTGGGCCTCGTTGAGTGTTGATTCCGAGAAGGAAGGAGAGTCTATCAACTCTATGGGGCCTAAGACTTCCTGCGAAAGCCCCCTTGCATCGGTAGAAGCCCCAGCTCTTGCCCCCATTTCGGAGTCCCCAACTCGATGAAGGTCTGTTTCATCGACTCTCAACTTGGGGACTCCCCGTCCTTAAGTTTGGGACGGTTTTCTACCCAAAAAGTCAAAATCCTCATCTCCTTTGGACTCATCCCTCAATCGACAAAGTGAGTCCGAGGATAGTATTCGGTCATCAATGTTGCTCTTGGGCTTACGAGTTATCCTCTTCTTCGGCCTCTTTTTCCCGAGCTCTGAAGAACTGGGGGCTTCTTTCCTCTTTTTCTCTTTCTCCTGCTTTGAAATAGGGGGCTCGCAGGGAACCTCATCACCAGTGGACGGAGGCCTCACTTCAACGTCCTTCGATAAACCTACAAATGAAGAGTAAAGAAAATTAGAAATCAATAATCTAAAACGCTGAGTTCAAACTTAACCTGTCTCACCATGGATTCGGGCCTCCCATCGGCCCTTCGAGAGTCACGCCAAGCACGTTCCGAATAGAGCCTCTGAGACACTATTCTTTCGGATGAGGAATAGCGACCGACATCCGAGATACAACTACATCATATGAAACTAGTTAGTAAAGTGACGAAGGAAAAAACATTGAACAAGTTGAGATATAGGATAACACTTACGGTTCATGTTCCATTTCTCGGGGAACGTCATGTCTTCGGCCGGAATCAGGTCCGATGTCTTCACTCGAACGAATCGGCCTATCCAGCCTCGGTCCTTATCCTCATCGATGCTAGAGAAGATGGCTTTCCTTGCCCGGCAAGCAAGTTTTTTTAATCCCCCTCGGAAAAGTCGGGGACTGTATGACCGCAGAAGGTGATCGACGGTGAAAGGATGCCCGTCGATCTTGCTTGCAAAAAAGCGAACGAGAATGAATATTCTCCAGAAAGAGGGATGGATCTGACCCAATGTTACTTCGTATCTTTTGCAAAAGGCAACGATAACCGGGTCCAAAGGGCCTAATATGAAGGGGTAAGTGTAAACACTCAAATAACCCTCCACGTGGGTGGTGATCGCCTCTTCCGGCGAAGGAGCGACCACACACTTGCCGATCCAATTACAGTCTTCTTTGACCTTGTTAAGGACTTTGTCCGTAATCGAACAAATGTACCTCGTGACCGGTTCACCCCGGTCCGGTATCGAAGAGGTCTTATCTACTTTGAAGTCTGCACCGATTGAACATCCAGTCAGTACAAACGCCTTCAAAGGAGGTTCAGCCATAGTTTCCTCAACATCAACAGGTTGAGGATCTTCAGTAGGTTGAGAGGAAGAAGGGTCTGTCCCTGAGGAACGGATTTAGAGGTCTTCGCCATTGTTGTTAAGAGATAAAGAAGTTAGAAGATGCAGGTGTAAGATAAGAACAAAAGGGAGATCACTTACAAGGAAACTTAGAGAAATTGAAGAAGGGAATGATTCAATTGATCAGATAACTTAAACGCTTGAAATTGAAGATGAAGAAGGCTATTTATAACCCCTCAAAAGCGGCGGTTCGCATCCCAAAGCAGCGAAGCATTAATTGGCATGTACCTGATATTGCAGAGGTTTGTCTCAAGTTTGTCTCTGATGAGACATTTTCGATACGTACCACGTACATCACAGTTCCACCGTCATTTATCAGTATAATGATTCGTTTCCTTTGATGGGCCGCTTCGACTTCCGTGCCACACTCGTCATAAGTATGTCGCCATTTAACCTAACCAAAAAGTTGCGGCTCACATCATTTTTCGTCATTACTCTCCAAAAAATAAGGGGACTATTTATATGTGGTCGAACTCGGGACCGCCTACATATGGACAAATTGGGCTCGAGTCTATACGGTTGGTATCAATCGAGTCGGTTGGGCTCGAGTCTACATATGGACAAATTGGGCTCGAGTCTATACGGTTGGTATCAATCGAGTCGGTTGGGCTCGAGTCTACATATGGACAAATTGGGCTCGTAGTTACTGCTCGATAAACCGGGGTCGAGGTACCAAAGATCGAAGATCGAGACCGAATAACATCGAAGTGGAATCGAGGTACCAAAGATCGAAGGTCGAGACCGAACAACATTGAATCAGAATACGAAGCCATAGTGCCCGAGATGAGTCTATCGAGCTCGATTCCGGGAAATGTCCTAGGATAAGTTATCAAATTTGAATGACGAAAGGACCGGAAATTCCGTGATAAATAAGCATCTCGGCGGGAATCACGACATCAATCAAAAAGACCGTTAAATCAGCAAATCAAGAGATATTTTACCTTGTAAATAAATTCTTGCCTTGTATAAAAGATTATCCCCACGCTATATAAAGGGGCAGTATAATTGTTCAAAGGGAGCTCACGAAACAATCATCAATAAAAAGAAAAGAAATCAGTTTTTAATATTTTATACATTACTTTATTTGTCTGGTTCCATTTATATTTATTGTTCATCTTGGAAAAATCAGTCAAGGCCAAGATTATCCAAGGCTTGCAGTTTGCATCTCTTCTCCATTTATCTATTGGCTTTAATTTCCGTTACATTATTCGTTATTTGTATCAAACTAAATCACATATCCTTAAAACCACACAAAATTTAATTGTTATCAGAAAATTAGGGTAAACATTACAGTATAATAATTTTTTCATCCCAAGTTAGGCTCGCTATTAAAATATACTTGTTGTATTAAATAGAAACGGTTCAAATAAATTTACTTTATAAAGAAGTTGACAATTGTTCAAATAATAATGGAACCTAAACTTACTTTAGTAGTAATACTTAAATAATGAAAGAATAGTGATTAGGGTAGAGAATTTCATACTTTTAAATAACATAAGTAGAAAGTTATAGGATGCTTAATTTGTAAGAGAGATTGTTATTTTACTTGCATCATAATCCTCAGCCAGTTCATTCCTACTGTGGAGGACATTTATTGCTTTGACTTTGCTAATATCAAATTGATGGTACCATGAAATTCACCACCTCTGCGTAGAGAGGGTCGGTTGAGTTGCAAGAACCATATTAAATTCGAAAATTCTTCTTGCAAAATTTTGATACCATACCAATCTTCTTGCGAAAGAGAAATTCAGTTGATTGAGACTTTCTTTTTATAAAAAATATTGCCTAAATTTAGGTTAAGAATTAGTATATTTGTTTCAATTTTTTAGCTATATCAAAACTAATATTGCCTTTTTCATTGTTTCAAATATAAAAAATATTGTCGATCACTGTATCTATAAATGATACAGGTAAAATGTTTACGTTTTGAAAGTAGCGCTCTCGTCAAACGCCCTAAAACAAAAAGGACAAACTGTAACAAGTAGGCAGAATTTTAAATTAAGTCTAAATTTAGAGAAGAAGAAACTAAGAAAAAGAAATGAAAAAGAAAAAAGAGATTGAGCTCTTTGGATTCTGAATTCTGACCATGAAATATGCATGTGAAAGCTGACATCGATTCTCAGCCATTAACTGACTAGGTCATTTAAATTGTAAATATTAAGCCGCACTAAAAGTAGCAAGAAAAAAGGGCTGTAAAAAAAAAGGAGAAAAGAAACTAGCAAATGGTAATATCGCGGCTACTACCCCTGGTAATTAAAGGAAATAGCATGCTCTATTGCTTACTGCTCTTAAATATTTTCAGATGGCTCACGTTCCTGTATTCAAATCTCTCAACACTCAACAATCCCAATAAAACCGATCCAACTCAACCTCTACTATCTTTATACTACACATACTACCTTTTTTGGTAAAAGTCATACTTCCGATATTAAAGGCAACAAAAAGAAGTAAATACATTTAGAAAGAAATAGTAAAGATAAAGTCTAAGAATTTAAATTGTGATATTGTGATTCAAACTACAATGTTACGACCCTAAAGTCTATGTTTTCTTAAACACTGTTGTTCAACTTGAGTTTTATTTTTCCCTATTAAAGATGCTTTAGTAAGTTTAAGTTTTGTGTATTAACATTGCAAAAAATATTTACACAATTGAATTACTTATAAAATAATTACAAATAAACTTTTACAATAAGTATTTATTAATAAAGTTAGTACTAATTGCTACCACCAATGGTATAGCCATCTTTGTCCAAGAGGCGTCCCTTCGCCGGAAATTATAACTAGATATACATACATATATATATACATATATATATATATATATATATAAAATATTAAATTTTCTTGCTTTTTTGTATGCTTATTTCTTTATATTTTAATTTCTCTTAGTGAAAATTCTGATTTCTTCACTCTTTGTCACATAGTCAAACGTTGAAATATGTTACTCTCTCTGTTCCAATATATGTGTTATACTTATTTATTTAAAAATAATTTAATTTTAAACTTTTTAGTCACACAAATGTCTATGACTTAATTTAGACCACAAATTTCAAAAGTTTTTATTGACATTATATCCTAGTCTAAACATTTATATTCTAACCTTGTCTTTCCACGCTTCTTTACAACTAGCAAAATGATACACATTTTTACATTATATCCTAAAAAACAAGTTTATATTTACAGGACGGACGGCGAGATTTATGGGGGTTTTAACTTTCAACTATTACTAACCTCGTCTTTCCACGCTTCTTTACAACTAGCAAAATGATATAAAAGTGAACCAAAAGTAAAAGAAACAAAGAGAAGAAAAAACATTAATGTCTAATAATAACGCGGAATCGCGTGAAGTGCGCCGAATATGAGAGTTGGCATTATATAGGCCCTATCCAGCGAAGCTCTTTTCCGCAACTTAGTCGGTATTTATTTGCTGCTTTACACAAATCCTCCACTAGATCTATTAGACAGTGATACATTTGTTCATTCTTTCTATTTTTAGAAGAAGTATATTTTAGCTCATACCCACTCAAACCTGGTATATTTCCATTTTCTTCTCTCTGTTTCTGTTTGATACTCTGTGGATTGGACTTATATATGTGCATTTGGTATATTTGCAGGTATAAGGGGTTTTGGGTGTTGATTCTTTAAGCATAGCTGCAATGGGGAAAGTTGCTCTTTTTTATTTGATTTGTGGTATCTTGGTTTTTGGGAGCGTCTCTGTGGTGAAAGCAGAGGATGCTTATAGATATTTCACATGGACTGCTACTTATGGAACTGCTTCTCCACTTGGTGTTCCTCAGCAGGTTGTTTTCTTGTTTTCTATTTTCTACTGCTAGCTGTATGGTTAATTTCGAAGTTGAATTTTCTGATGTAAGTTTTCATGTTTGAACTTGTAGGTGATCCTGATCAATGGTCAATTTCCTGGTCCAAAACTTGATCTTGTCACTAATGAGAATGTAATCCTTAACCTTATTAATAAGTTGGACGAGCCTCTTCTATTGACATGGTGAGTCTCTTTTCCAAAACTTTCCTTTTATTTATGCTTATATAATGTTGCTCTTCGCTTGAATCTGGTCTAGACTTTTTTCTCATATAACTATCTTATTGGCAGTAAGTTTTGTTAACTACAATGCTTCTGCAAAATGTATTTCCATCATTGAGCTTTTTGCATGCGAGTCATATTATTCGAAGAAGTATTGGGGAGAAGTGATTAGGTAAGACATGACGACGCTCCAGCTTACCGAGGACATGATCCTAGATACGAATGTGTGGAGGTTGAGAATTAAGGTAGAGGGTTAGGTAGCCGAGTGTTGTCCTTGTGCGTTCTAGTAGCTTTAGGGGTCGTTTGGTAGGCTGTACTAAGTAAATGAATCCCTGTATAAAAATTTGATCCGTTCAATACAATGTTTGGTTGCTCAATTCAATTTATGCATACCTAATACATAGATTACTTATACCTCATAAGAGGGCTTAGCTAATACCAAGGAAACCAAGGGCTTAGCTAATTTTTAATACAATGAACCAAACACTTGATAAAAAATAATCCCAGCACTACAATCCTTGCATTAGTAATCCCTGCATTAGTAATCCCTGCATTGCTTGTGTTCGTACCAAACAACCCCTTAGTGCACTACTTAGTGTTAGTCTTGCGTTTTCTTATTCTTTAGATTTCTATTATTACTTGTTGTTTCTTTCACTTCAGTTTCTGATTGTACCACTTAGTGTTAGTCTTGTATTTTCTCTTCAGTTTTTTTATTGGTTTGCTTGTTGATGCTTCTTCCTTTTAGCTTTCCTGAGCCGAGGGTCTATGAAAATAGCCTCTCTGCCTTCCTATAGGTAGGTGTAAGGTTTACGCACACACTCAGACTCCATTTGTGGGGTTGCACTGTTTTTTTGTTTTGTTATTGTTGTTGTCGTCGTCGTCGTCATGTTATTCGAAAAGTGTAGTATTTTGGTTTCATCTTGATTTTGCTGTTGCTTTTGTAGTCATAGAATTGTTGAGAACAAGTGTTAGACCTATAGCCTTAGATATATTTATGTTTAGGAACGGAATTAAACAAAGGAAGAACTCATGGCAAGATGGTGTTTTGGGAACTAATTGTCCCATTCCTCCAAATTCAAATTACACTTACAAGTTCCAAATGAAAGACCAAATTGGAAGCTATACATACTTTCCTTCAACTCAATTGCACAGAGCTGTTGGAGGTTTCGGAGCACTTAACATATATGCAAGATCAGTTATCCCAGTTCCATATGCTAAACCTGCTGGAGATTTCAGTTTACTTATTGGTGATTGGTACAAGAGCAGCCATAAGGTAATTCTATTGCCTGTTTCTTGCTTCTTTCAAACTGTATTAGATAATATAGCTGTCCAAATTGTGTGCTGAAAATGCCCTCAATATCTTAACCTTTGGTTTTTGCAGGTATTGCGGCAAATATTGGACTCAGGGAAGACTCTTCCTTTTCCAAGTGGCCTCCTTATAAACGGACAGAAGCAGTCTACCTTCACTGGCGATCAAGGTCATACTGAATTGTCATTAATCATCGAATTTGTCCTAGCCATTTAATCCTGTTGAAGAACAACTCATTAACAACAATTTTTTTCCATCTTCAGGAAAAACATACATGTTCAGGATCTCTAATGTAGGTTTGAAAAATACCTTTAACTTCAGAATTCAGGGCCACAAGATGAGAGTCGTCGAGGTTGAAGGATCCCATGTGATTCAGAGCCTCTATGATTCTCTTGATGTCCATGTTGGTCAATCTATGTCCGTCCTTGTTACGTTGGATCAGGCTCCAAAGGACTACTACATTGTCGCTTCCACAAGGTTCACAAGGACTGTTCTTACTGCTACTGCAGTTCTCCACTACTCTAACTCTAAGGCATCTGTTTCTGGACCCATGCCATCTGCTCCCGCTGGTCAAATGCACTGGTCTATGTTGCAAGCCAGAACATTCAGGTACCTTTTTATCCACAAGAATTGGCATGTACATTCACATTATTGCATTTGACACTTCAGACATTACAAGACTAGTTGAAGCTCTACAATTAGGATTGTCTATAGTTCTCAAATGGTAAAACCTTGCTGGTAGGAGGTACCAGGTATCTAGTCGAATTAGTCGAGGTGTGCGTAAGCTGGTCCGGACACTATGATTATGAGAAAAAATATTACATATGATAAATAAAGCATTTCAAGAATAGTTGACACTTGAAAGCTAGGATTATTTATGAAATGACCTAATTCTCTATTTTTCTGAATTGAAGGTGGAATCTGACAGCAAATGCAGCTAGACCAAATCCTCAGGGTACATTCCACTATGGAAAAATTACAATATCAAGGACTTTTGTGCTGGCTAACTCTGCACCTCTTATTAATGGGAAGCTGAGATATGCTGTGAATAGGGTCTCTTATGTTAATCCTGATACTCCACTAAAACTTGCTGATCATTTCAACATCCCCGGAGTCTTCAGCTTGAACTCCATTCAAACTTTTCCCTCTGATGGTTCTCCTTACGTAGCCACAGCTGTGTTTCCAGCTTCTCACCATGATTTCATCGAAATTGTTTTCCAAAACAATGAGGCTACTATGCAATCTTGGCATCTTGATGGCTATGACTTCTGGGTCGTCGGGTATGTCTTAATACTTCTAAGTTTTCCATTGCTCCCAGTGATATAAGAGGCTGACTTTTCTAATCCTTTCCTATTGCTAAAATCTGCAGTTTTGGATCTGGCACATGGACACAAGCAAGTAGAAACAAGTACAATCTTGTTGATGCTCCTACTAGACATACTACACAGGTAAACTTCAAATTCAGCCACTGTAGTGCAGCAGTTCCATGAATGTGAAGGGTTAATTCAGTATGATCACTAACTTCTATCCACTATAATAGAAAAGTCACAAATTATTTCTCTTAGGTAATTGAACGTTACCCACTGTAACAGTAAAGTTAGAGAACTATCTTTTGTCACATTAAAGTAACTGAACTTTACTTAGTATAATAGTAAACTCACACAAGTTTACCTATTATAATAGTAAAGTCACCCTGATGGATAAGTTTTGTTGTTATAATGGTTCAGTGACCATATGTGAAATTAACTCTATCTGAATATATAGTCCTAATCATGAACATGAAATGCAGGTTTATCCAAAATCCTGGACTGCTATATTGGTATCATTGGACAACCAAGGAATGTGGAATTTGAGGTCAGCAATGTGGGATAGGCAATATCTAGGACAACAGGTGTACCTCAGGGTCTACAACCCAACTCAAAGTCTAGCTAATGAATATGACATACCTGCTAATGCTCTTCTCTGTGGCAAAGCTGCTGGTAGACATCCTTAATTTGATGAGTCCTCTAGGCTTCTGCTTTATTACTGGTCATGAGAGGTTGACTAGGAGAGATCTGCGGCAAAAGATAATTACTTCAAGTAATTTACTTGGTTACTTATGTTGTAATCAGATACCTTTGTATTTTATGGTTGTTGGCTACACTAGTTTTTGAAATGCAGCTAATACGAAGTTCATTGTTAGATAGTAATTTCGTCTTTATATTTGTTTGTTTGCAGTCAAAATCCAAAGAGTTTTACCGAGCAAAATATTGTGGTCAAAATTATTACGTATACGCAGTGTTGTATTGAAATAAGTCTCTAACTTAGAGATCGTTAAATCTGCATTGGAAAATATTATCGACCAATTTTAGAATGCAAAAGTAGAGCTAAATGAATACAAAGTAATTATATACCGATCTATACTAGTTTGAAATTAAGGAGTGATTAACTGCTTGATATATTAAGTGATTGGTTTAATCAGACGCAAGCAATGAACTTCTTATTAGACGAAATTATACTGAAATTTCATTTCTTAATTCAATGTCACTATTAGCACACAAGTTTTTGTCAGTTGTTCCTTTTTTATATCTTAGTAAGTGATCCTCTTTTTATGGGTGAAATTAAAAAATAGTCATATTTATAAGTGGTAATTGAAAAATAGCCACAGTTTAAAAAATAATCGAAATTTAGTCACTTTCATGTAAAGATAAATCTGAACAAAAATACTGTTCAAAATCCGAAAAATATTCCAGCATAATATACTGGAGTTCGAATTTTTTATATATGAACTTCAAGCAGAATATATTGGTCCAGCATAATATGCTGGAAGTTCATACACATGTGCTCCAATTTCTAGTATATTATACTGGAACTTTCCGTGTGCCGGAGTTCCAGCGCTGGAAGTTCATACGCAGGTGTACCAATCTCCAGTTCCGTGTTGCAGCAAAATAGTGGCTATTTTTCAATGACTTTGCAAACACTGGCTATTTTTCAACTGCCAGTCCGAAAACTGACTAGCCCGTATTATTTTTACTCTTTTTATTTCTCTTGTAAGTATGGGCCTTTAATCCACAATTTAAAATTTCTTTTGAAAAACTAAAAATCTAATGAGAAAACGTATAACCACGATCTAGAATTTTGTAAGTTATTGCAACATTAGACGTCAATCTAATATTTTGTGAACAAACTAAAAGTTGCATGAGCAAACGGTAGACTCGAATGTTACGTTGGCCGGAAGGGTAATTTCCTAAGGCTATATTTTGCACAACTTTTCTAAATAGGAACAAAATCTAAACAATAGACATTTGCATAATCAGCCCTATTAGCGAGAACGCGGACTGGCCCATTGGTTGATTTTATGGGGTATTATTATTTTTAATCCGTGTCAGAAATTATTTATATTTGATAACCGAAAAAGTGTATAAAATTTGTATATAATATACAAAATATATATTTTTTCAACCATTATTTTGAAAGTGGCTATACAGTGTCATTTTTCCTAATTCTATTGGGCCAAAACTTTCGCCTTCTAGCCCGGTTACAGTAGACTACATGTGTAAACTGGGCCAGCCTTCTTGTTAGGATAATTTACGGGGTATATGCCCATTGAAAACACCAGTTAACACCATATACAATTAAAATATTTATTTTACTTTGTATATCTACTTTATAAATTTATTTTATCATATATACCTACTGTATTCTAAAACATAATACTGTATATTCCAAAGTATAACATTGTGATGTTGTATTCCAAATTAGAATACTGTAGCATGTTTAGTTTGAATATTGTTTTCCAAATTAAAAAATTATCATATGTTTGGTTTGGATACTGTATTCCAAATTAAATATTGTAGTATATTTGGTTTGAATATTGTATTCCAAATTAGAATATTGTAGTATGTTTTGTTAGAATATTGTATTCCAAATTAGAATATTGTGGTACTTTTAGTTTGAATACTTTATAAATAGAATATTATGGTATGTTCCATTTAGATAATGTGTTCTAAATTAGAATATTGTGGATGTTTAATTTGAATAATATATTACAAATTAGAATATTATAGTATATTTTATTTAGATATTGTATTCTTCATTAGAGAAATATGGTATTTTTGGTTTAGATATTGTACTCTTTATTAGAATATTAATTATGGTAAGCTAGGTTCGGATTTTTCAAATTAGAATATTATGGTATATTTAGTTTGAATATTATAGTCCAAATTAGAATATTATGGTATGTTTAGTTTGGATATTGTACTCTTCATTAGAATATTGTGGTAAGCTAGGTTTGGATTTATCAAATTAGAATATTATGGTATGTTTAGTTTGAATATTGCATTCCAAATTAAAATATTATGATTTGTTTAGTTAAAATATTATATTCCAAATTCGAATATTGTGGTAAGTTAGGTTTGGATTGTATTCCAAAGTAAAATTTTGTGATATGTTTTAGAATGTGGAGGTATAGCGTGTAATATTTTTGAGATATTTGATATAATTTCAAAAATTAGTTATATCATAAAAGTGAGTTTTACAAATTGATATACTATGTAACTTCCCCTTTTGTTTAGTGGAGCTTAGGAACTGTATGTTGGATAAAATTCACAAATAGGCAGTTCTTAGTGCATGGGATAACAATTATCCTAGCTATGTGGGCCAAGTCAATATTACAAAGGCTGCCACGCGTCATCGATATGTTTTTAACAAAGGACAAAGACGAGGTCGAAGTGATCTAACGAAGGACGAAGACGAGATCGAGCTGACTCAGTAGAGGGACGAGGACAAGCACTCCCTTTAGAAGGGCAGTAATGACTAGTTTTAAAGATAAGACATTATAGAGAATATTCTAAGGGATATTCCTCTCATCTGTACTATTAGGTTTTTGTGGTCCATGTGCCTCTATAAATAAAAAGATATGTGGCTATAGGGGGGCACTGGACATTCATTGCAAAAGAGAATACATTGACATTCTCTGAGGATTCTTGCTTTATTGCATAAATACAAAATATACCTTTTTCGATATATCTGCATCTAACTTTTCTTCCACGATCCAAGGAGAATTCGAATATTCAAGAGCTCGTCAATCATTTATCATTGTCAGGAGGAATATCAATGAATCTCATCCCTTTTCGGTATATTATTTATTACTATTTAATGTTATTCTATTTGTTCTTGGTCCATTAAATATTGTTTACCATTGCATATTTATTGTTATATGAACGACACTTGAGGAGATTTTGTCAGCCAATCTTTTAGTTTTCACTATATCTACAACTCACGTGACTTGTTAATCTAACAGACCACAAGGTTTATCTATCCTTTCTGTGCGTACGAAAAGTTCCATGGCAGGTAACTAAGGAAACGGAATGAGGGTAATAGATAATGTTCCCCTCAACCTCATGACTGCTATCAATGAAGGCTATGACACCGAGGGCGAGGAAGTGATGGCCCCTGTCTCCCCTAGGCGGGAGAGGTCGTCTCCCCCTTTATGCAGCATAACAAAACCAAATGGGAAAGGAGCCTCCACGTTCGCAGAAGAGGGGATGCCACCTGCTATGAAAAAGCTCCTCGAAGCCTGGCTAACTGACACCATGGTCAGCATGCTCAGTAAACAAGCTCCATGCATGATCACAAAAACCACGAGAGTCCATGCAGCACAAGGAGGGGACGAACAGGACGACCAACCAGACCCTCCGACTTCAGGTAAAACTCATAATGTTACCGACAATACAGGTGATAGTGTCATCACCACCGTGCTGAAAAGAATGGAAGAAATGAAAAACAAAAACAAGACGCTTAGAGACCAAAGGAAAGAGCACCAGGAACGAGTAGACAAAATACCTGTTGCCCCCTAATTGCTGCCAAAAAGGGATGCTGGTAGGTTCATAGAACAGCCATATAGTGAAGAAGCGACTCCACACGCCATACCAAAGACCTTCAAGATGCCCCCATATCACAGAATATACGATGGGACGACCAACCCCGAAGATCATGTGACTCACTACATTACACCGCTGTGAAAGGCAACGACCTCAGAAAGAGCAGGTGTCCTCCATCTTGCTGAAAAAATTTGGAAAAACTCTCATTGGAGGGGCGTTGACATGGTATTCACAGTTACCAGCCCGTTCCATAGAAACGTTTGAAGAGATGGTCGATAAGTTCGTAACGGCACACGCCGGGGCCAAGAAAGCTGAAACAAAAGTAAACGACATCTTCGCCATCAAGCAATCCCCAGGGGAGGGAATGAGGGACTTCCTCGCTTAGTTTAACATGGTGAGGATAACCTTACCAAATATTTTTGAAGTAATGGTCGTCGCAGCCTTTCAGAATGGGTTGAGCAGAGAAGGTTCGAGGGCGACCAAAAAGCTGCTGAGTCGGTTAATGAAGTATCCACCGACAACTTGGGATGAAATCCATAATGTCTACTATACCGAGGTTAGAGCAGACGACGAAGACCTCAACATGCCAACTCGACGACTCACCTCGGTACAATTCGAGCCTAGGAAAGAACGCAGAGATAACATGAGGAGAGATCATCCAGTATTGCGGCCAGGCAGGGAACGACACTAGCCCTATGTCAGGACACTCGTTCCCCCTTTTCATTATGAAGATGGACCATCTAGGCCAAGATCAGGAACTCACATGAATGATAGAGGTATGACCCCCCTGTAAAATGGCCACCAAGATGAGGTCAGACCCAAACACAAGGAAATATGACGCCCTTTGCAAGTTTCACCAAGAACGTAGACACAAAACAGAAGATTGCATCGCCCTGAGGCTAGAGTTGGAAAACTTGCTGCAGCAAGGTCACCTCAAAGAACTGCTCAGCGACAAAGGCAAGAACACCTTGGCAAGGGGTCGAGAACTTCCAGGCCCGCCAAAGCCCCTGTTACCAGCTCGTACCATCAATATGATTATTGGTGGCAGTGATGACGCCTCTATCAACGACATCAAATTCACCACCACCCACAATCTCAAAAGATCGATCACTCACGAACAGTATGACAAACTCGAAGAAAGTATCATCTTCGATGAGTCAGATGCCGACAGTTTGACTTTCCCTCATAATGATGCACTTGTCATTACTTTACAAATTTTAAATACCGATGTTAAGAGAATTATGGTAGACGACGGACGTGGAGCGTGCATCATTCATCCCCGAGTCCTCGCACAGATGAGGCTCAAGGACAGGATAGTGCCATGTTGCATCACCCTAACCGGTTTTAACAATGCAGTTGAACGGGCTTCGGGAGAAATCACACTCCCCGTTCTTGCTGGCAGAGTAACCCTAGAGACAACATTCCATATCATGGATCAGGACATCGCATACAATGCCATCATAGAACGACCATGGATACACACCATGAGAGCCATCCCCTCTAGTCTATACCAAGTGATCAAATTCCCAACACCTTGGGGAATATTTAGCATACGAGGGGGACAAAGTACATCTCGGGAATGCTACCGAATCGCCATGGACAGCACGACAACTCAAGAAAAGAAAGAAAAGGAAAAGGAAGCACAACAATCAGCAGGGTCGAGGTCACCACAAGGTGAAGACGAGGAAACCATTATGGATAGCTGCTGAATCAACCATAGAGGACCTCGACCCCGTTCAACTAGATCATAACTATCCCAACAAAAAGGCCTAATCAGCTGCAAACTCCGAGAACCAGGTAAATTTACTAAATTTTTAATAACTAATGCAGATTTTTTTGCTTTTAGTCATGCAACATGCTAGGTATCCCCAAAATATTGCCACACCACAAGCTGAATGTTGACCCCTTCTACCCCACAGTAAGGCAGGTTCGACGAAAGTTCAACCCCACCACCAATGAGGCCGTCAACGAAGAAGTAGAGAAGTTATTGGCGAACGGCTCCATTAGGGTGGTAAAGTACCCCAAATGGATAGCCAATATGGTGATGGTCAAAAAGAAAAATGGGAAATGGAGGATGTGCGTTAACTTCACAAACCTAAACAAAGCTTGCGTAAAGGATTCATTCCCATTACCACGCATCGACCAACTCATCGACGTAATGGCCATGCACAAGTTGTTAAGTTTCCTGGATGCCTATTCAGGTTACAACCAAATACTCATGGAGGAAGAGGACCAAGAGAAAACCACGTACATCACCCATAGGGGAGCATATTGTTGAAGGGTCATACCATTTGGGCTGAAGAACGAGGCAGAGGTTGGTCCAAATATGTTCAAAGATCAACTCAGAAAAACCATGAAGGTATATATCGACGACATGCTGGTCAAGTTCGTGAAGGTAGAGGATCATATCGACCACTTAAAAGAAGCTTTAGATACACTAAGAAAGTTTGGAATGAAATTAAACCCCGAGAAATGCGCATCTGGTGTAGTCTCTGGAAATTTTTTAGGTTTCTTGGTATCATAGCAAGGGATTGAGGTCAACCCAGATCAAATCAAGGCTATCGACGGGATACTAGAACAATTGACCACTAAAAAGCAAGTCCAGAGACTGACCAATCAAATCTCTGCTCTATCCAGATTCATCTCGCGGTCGTTCGATAGATGTCACAGTTTTGTCAACGTACTCAAAAAGGATAACGGCCTCGAGTGGACGCCTGAGTGTATACAAGCACTGCAAAAACTAAAGGCATACTTGTTGTCACCACCCCTACTCTCTAAGCCTGAGCCCGAGGAGCGCCTCCTCGTCTACCTCGCCGTCTCGAATGTAGCAGTAAGTGCGGTTTTGGTTCGAGAAAACAAAGGTACGCAATCTCCAATTTATTATATCAGTAAAACATTGGTCGACGCCGAGATGAGGTACCCTCACCTTGAGAAACTAGCCTTGCCCCTGGTTGTAGTTTTACAAAAGCTTAGACTCTATTTTCAGTGCCACCCTATCTCGGTCGACACCACTTTTCCTTTAAGAATCATATTACAAACCCGAGCTATCGGGGAGACTGGCTAAATGGGCCATCGAGTTAAGCGAGCACGGCATCGCTTATTAGCCTCGCACAACGATAAAATCGCAAGTACTCACCGACTTCGTCGTAGACTTTAGTGCAAAAAAGTAATGCCAGAGGATGAAAATAAAGTCACTGAAGCTTCTCTTCGGACACAAGACCTCTGGGTCCTGCACACTGACGGCGCATTCAATGCATGTGGGTCCGGGCTGGGACTCGTACTCGAGGTTCCCATCGGTGAGATAATTTGCCAATCCATAAGATTCCCGTCATAACTAATAACGAAGCCAAGTATGAGGCCGTAATTATAGGATTAAGACAAGCACTCAAGTACGGAGTGAAGCGATTAAAGTTTCGTTGGATTCGTAACTCGTAGTCAACCAAGTTACTGGGACTTTCCAAATCAAAGAGCAGAAGTTGCAGAAATATCAGACCGAGATCTATAGATTGTTACCCAGTTTTGACGAGTGCCAGCTCGACCAAATTCCACGAAATCAAAATGTCGAAGCAGACGGTCTCGCCAAGTTAGCCGCCGCTACCAAAAGTGTAAACCCTGGGGATAAGGGTGTAGTTCACCTCCTCAGCCCGGCATTGGATCATATCGAGGTAAAATCTATAAATCTAACTTGGGATTGGCACAATTTAATTATAAACTATTTGCAGGATGGACCCCCTCCCAAACGACAAAAAGGAAGCCAAAAAGCTGAGAATGCAAGCTGCCAGATACAACCTCCTCCACAACGACTTATATAAGAGAACGTAGGGCAGTCCCTTGGCAAAATGCTTACACTCGAACCAAACCCAATGCGTCCTCGAGGAAGTTCATGAAGGTCATTGCGGAAGTCACTCCGGTGACCGAGCACTCGTCAGATGCCTCATACAGGCCGGGTATTATTGGCCCACCATAAAAAAAGATGCCCTAGGATTTGTGAAGAAATGCAAGCAGTGTCAAAAATACTCCCCGATAATTCACCAAGCAGGCGAGCATCTCCACTCTGTCACTTCTCCGTGGCCTTTCATTAAATGGGGAATGGACATCGTAGGACCACTTACACCAGGACGAGGTAACGTAAAATGCCTTTTAGTTTTAACTAATTATTTCTCTAAGTGGGTGGAAGCAGGAGCATTCGCCCAAGTGCATGAGCAAGAGGTATTACCTTCATATGGAAAAACATCATTTGTCGATTCGTCCTACCAAAAAAATAACCTGTGACAATGGGCCCCAATTCACGGGAAGAAACACCACCAAATTCTTCAAAAGATGGTATATTAAAAGGATACTTTCAACTCCGTATCACCCAGCCGGCAATGGGCAAGCAGAATCCTCCAATAAGTCCATACTGAACATCATGAAAAAGAAACTCGAAGAGGCTAAGGGATTGTAGCCGAAAATACTCCCAGAAGTATTATGGGCACACAGAACCACACCGAAGACGAGCACATAAGAGACACCTTATTCTCTAGTCTATGGAACAGAAGCAGTTATACCAGTCGAGGTAAGAGAACCCAGCCTGAGGTACTCCCATAAAAGCGATACCAGCAATGACGAGAGTAGGAGGAGAGATCTCGACGAGGTCGATGAGCGAAGAGATATGGCATATATAAGGATGGTTGCCCAGAAACTACAAGAAGAGCGTTACTACAACAAGAAGGAAAAGGTCCGACTGCTCAGGATCAAGACGTACTCAAAGCCAAAATCCAAGAAAACAGGGATCCACGAGAAGGCAAGTTGGGAACCAACTGGGACGGACCATATAAAATCATATCCAAAGCAGACAAGGGTTCCTTCCAATTAGAAACCACGGAAGGGAAACCCCTGCCAAACAATTGGAATATCAGCCACCTCAAATACTTCAACTTCTAAAAAACAAGAAATGCTCTGTACGTCTATACTCTTTTTTCCCTTACTTGAGTTTTGTCCCAATAGGGTTTTTTCAAGGAGGTTTTTAATGAGGCGACAAGTGGGACGCTTCGAGTTGAAGTACATAAGAGCAGACAAATTTTTCATTGCCCGACTCCTCAAGATTCTCCAAGTCGAACAATGAAGGGACTAGATATACTGTGACTGGGACTAGAATGCCAGCCAACACCCAAAACTTGTAACTTTCTCCAAAAGTTGCCCAAAGGAAAAATAATGTAATCGGAGCAACAATAGAAAAATAATAAAAGTGCACGTTTATTGAAACTGCTCCAATGAAATGTTAAGCTCGAACAACACCTATCGTTCCTCGGCCACGATTTAAAGAAAGGTTAAGTTTGAACAAGCTAGAACAACACCTATCAGCCCTCGGCCACGATTTAATGAAAGGTTAAATCCGTCCGAGTTCGAACAATACCTATTGGCCCTCAGCCATAATTTAATGAAAGGTTAAGTTCGACCAAGCTCGAATAACACCTATCGGCCCTCGGCCTCGGCCACGACCCAGCTTAAAGGTATGTTCGACCAATTTGAACAACACCTATCAACCTCTCGCCCCATCTCAACTAAGAGACATACTCGACTTGTTTAAACAAAGGGTTGATAAGGCCTACGGCCAAAGATACGGCCACCTAGAGGATACTAACAAAAGGAATAAAGAAGCAAAATATGCAAGTACAAAAGTAAAACATACAAGTACATAAACAAGATTTTACTCGAGCATCCTCGAGGGCCGTCTCATAAATAGATCCCGCCGTATTCAAATCACGGAGCACATACAGTCGGGCTTCAGCGTGGATCCACTCCTCGTACAACTACCGAGGAATGTTAGGATAATCAAAAGCTTTAGACGGAGAGGGTCACGCAAGCAGTTGGGCCTTCTCAGCGTCAAGAGCAGCAACTCGATCATGCAGCTAAGAGTTTTCCTTGCCCAGCTCCCCAATCCTCTCCTCGAGCCGGTACTCTTTAGCCCTAGTCGTTGACAGATCATAATCCTGCTCAGAACGGAGAGTCCTGTTTTCCAGCTCGAGAATGTAAATCTTTCTCTGAGCATCCAGTCGGGAAGACTCCGCTTGCTCGAGCATCTGTTGCTTCTCAGCGACCTCCTTCCTGAGAGTGTCGATTTCGAGCTGGCATCCGGCCAACTGGCTCCGCAATTGAACCAATTGAGTCTAAAGTCGCTGCATTGGGCCTCTACACCCTTACTTAGCTCGAGCTCTTCTTCTTTTCTCTTCAACGCTCCCTCAAGAATGCTGAATCTCTACACGGCCGCCATTAGCTCCTCATCCTTTTATTCAGTTCTTCGCTCAAGGCCGGCACGTCACCATCCTTGCGAAGCCGCCTCCGAAGGTCCCGGTACTTTCCATGGTACTCTTCATACTTACCTTTCAACTTCACGTAATGCTTTTCTACGTCTTTTCTCTGTCCGAGCACTCTCAATCTCCAGAATGACTGTATGCAAATCAAAGAAAAGGCAAAAGTTAGAACTTAGAAATGAGTTAAGGCAAAGGGAAAAGAACGAATAACAGGCATACTTACCCTAAGAGCAAGACCGGCAATGCTCTTTGACAGGGTACTGTCATTTATCTCCTTGAGGGTCAAACCCTCAGTGTTGGAACAAAGAAGACCGAGAGCGAGGACCACCTCTTCGGTATTTCTCAGCAAAACACGATCCATTGGGATCGTGATGGTCCTCGAGCCTCCCTCCATCCTCACCTTAATCTGGGTGAGTCCCCCATCAATCATCGTATGGTTGTCAGGGTCAACGTCGCAACCTGAATCATCGCCCTCAACGATGACGTCCTTTCCTCTGTCCTCAACGCCGGAGAAGCAGTTGCCGGCCTAGAAGATGAAGCCTCCTCCTGCCTTGCAGACACGATCCATCACCTAGTGTCCTCTCTAGACCATCTCCCTCTCAGGACACAACAATATACCCGCATTCGCCTCTTCTAGTTGTGGGGCCTCGGAGGTCACCCCAATATCATATCCGACGTGTATCATTGCCGACTTTCGAAGAGTGAAGTTACCCTCCACTGAGTCGACGACCAAGGGAACTCCCCCCCTCCCCCCTCTCCCCGACGTCCACAACCTTCACCTTATGGGGCCTTAGGTCCCCATTACAAGGAGAGACTTCATCATCGTCAGCAATAAGTGAAAATGACTGAGGGACAGGTGCAACAGCTAGGACGAGGGCGGAGGCAGAAGGCGTAGTAGCCGCGACTGGGGCGGAGATAGAAGGCGTGGCAACCTTTCTCCTCCTAAATGTGGGCACGGGCACCCTATTCCTTCTTGAAGACCCCCTAATTGAACCTGAAGCGAAGAAGAAGTATAGGGTTTACAACGACACAAGCCAATATAAAAAATGATCATGACCAAAAGATAAAATTTACTTGTTGAAGGGAGGGCCGATCTAAACTTATGAAAGAAGCTCGGCCAGTCATGAATCCTCACGG
This sequence comes from Nicotiana obtusifolia, assembly GCA_002018475.1. Taxonomy (NCBI): domain Eukaryota; kingdom Viridiplantae; phylum Streptophyta; class Magnoliopsida; order Solanales; family Solanaceae; genus Nicotiana; species Nicotiana obtusifolia. The sequence goes on along the minus strand of MCJB01033474.1, from coordinate 33,124 downwards.
TGTAGAGGAGAACCTGCCCGACCCAGTCAGTGATATGTATCGCCAGAGGAGTAGGATGACTATTGGCTGCAGGGAAAGAAGAATTATTTGACCAATTCGAAATAGACAAAGTGCTTCAAAAGGTAAAAACAAAAGAAAACTCGAACACTTACGTGTATGGTTCCAAGCCTCAGGGAAACCGTTGATATTAGCCACAAAGGTCTCAGTCTTGACATAGCAGTATTCGAGCCAGAATTGCCGATTACCTTTATCGTCCATCTTCACCACCAAGCATTTTCCCCAACGATGACGAAGGTTCAACATCGTCCCTTTGTAGAAGCTAGGTGCGAATAGATGCACCAAGTATCGCACCGTCACCTCGACTCCTACAAGCTCAGCAAATTTTGACAGCATCTTGATGACCTTATAATCATAAGGGGCGAGCTGAGCAGGGCAAACGCCATAATGGCGGCAAAACTCCTCCACCAATGAGAAGAGAAGTGGGAACAAATAGCTAATGATAGACGAGTAGGCATAGAGAGCACAATACCCGGGACGGTGAACATGCACTTCGTCCTCATCAGCGGGGATCAATTCAACGTGGTTAGGAAGGACAAACTTGGCTTTGAATTTAGCCAAGTGCTTAGGCGCCATCAATGATAGAAATTTTTCGGGTGTGGCGTCAGGCCACCATTGAAAATCGGACCTAGCCTCAGGATTGCGAGGAATGATCTCCTCCATTGAAGGAATAGATTCATCTTCTACGACGGCAACAGTGTCCTCCCCGTGAGCAGGGAATACAACAGCCAAAGGAACGACGTGATCTCTTCATCAACATTAGAGGGAAGATTAAACATGGTTATGAAGCTTATAGAAGACGAAAGTATGAGAAGAATTTGAAAATCGGGAAGCAAAGAATATTCAAGAAAAGAAATGGAGTTTATGAGAGCAAGGATGGTATGAGAAGAAGTAAAGTTTGAATAATGAAGAAACAATCCTTATTTATAGAGATTAAGGCACTAAATCCAAAAAGGTTCATCATATTTGGCATTAGAATCGAAACAGAAGAACCAATCAAAGGTTACACATGAATCAACGCTATGCGTCGGGAATCGGCATCATCATGGCGCATGACATTATGACGTCACTTCTTCTCTTGGACCAGATGGTTCCACCAAATCACCCGAGAAACTAAGGGTTTGAAACATCCGGCCCACAAAGAGCCACGTCGCTTGTTTGTCACAACGATCATGATAACTCGACTACAAAGACAACCATGAACACTATTATCCACTCGTTGAACTCACCCACGAAGACGATCTCAACAAGCGGAGGGACTAACTATATGGGCTAAATATTATCCTAGTTATGTGTGGGCCAAGTCAATATTAAGAGAGCATTCGAAGGCTGCCACATGTCATCGATGTGTTTTCAACAAAGGACGAAGACGAGGTCGAACTGATCTGACGAAGGACGAAGACGAGGTTGAGTTGACTCAGCAGAGGGGTGAGGAAGAGCACTCCCTTTAGAAGGGCAGTAACAGCTAGTTTTAGAGATAAGATATTATAGAGAATATTCTAGGGGATATTCCCGAGTTTTTGTGGCCCATGTGCCTCTATAAATAAAAAGATATGTGGCTATAGGGGCATTAGACTTCCATTGTAAAAAAAAAAAACACTGACGTTCTGTAAAGATTCTTGCTTTATTGCATAGATACAAAATATACATTTTTCGATAAATCTGCATCTAACTCTTCTCCCACGATCCAAGGAGAATCCGAATAATCAAGAGCCCGGGCATCAATCATTTATCATTGTTAGGAGGAATATCAAAGAATCTCATCCCTTTTCGGTTGACTCACTTGCTCATAAGTGTCATTATATATCATTTATTACTATTTAATACTATTCTCTTTGTTCTTGGTCCATTAAATAATGTTTACCGTTGCATATTTATTGTATTTGAACGACACTCGTGATATTTTGCTACGAAATCAGTTAAATAATTTTTTGGATATTAATATTGACTAAAATTAACTCTATTTTAGTAGAAAATGTAATTGTTTAAACCTAGATCTAAATTTTGGGTCAAACACTTAGCTGATGTAATTGAAAATTAATCGCTGTCACAAAGTTTTGTCATTTAGAGAATAAGAAACACAACCTGATACAACAAATTAAATTGTACTAATAACATAAAAATTATTTATATTGCCAGTGCATATAATTCAAATCCATGCGAAATGAGTTTCAATTAATCCTTGAGAGCACTTGGTAAAAGTAATTCTTAAAACATGCGTACGACAAACACGGATATGATATATAATTGCTAAAGGTAATACATTGCTAAAGAGGAGATCTGCTTTCTATCAATTCAAAAATATTGATCGAAAAAGGATTCAAACTTGCCATGGACGTCAATGTTGGCGCCAACTATTCCAATTTCCATGCTACTATACTTTTGTTTCAAGAAACAGAGACTCCAAAGATCGACGCACGCACACACGAAGAGGAGTACCATGTATTAAAATTTACAATACTAGCATTTGTTTGAAAAAGGTTTTTGGTTTGTTTACCTTCTTTTTTTGGTTTCATATATTACTCTTAAAGGGTTTAAATTATACATACATGTCATTGTTCAAATTTTAGTATTATGATTCGAATTTAATGATTGCCTCATTATTATTACGCAGTTAGATCTCCATATTTTCAGGTTATTTGTGTTAAAATCTAATGAAGGAAAGGAAGTAGTGAAGTACTACTAGCAAAATAAAAATAAATCAAAAACTTCAATACATGGGGAATGAAGCAGTAAAGATAAATGTTGCCGCCAGATCCATCACGAAACTCCATAAAATTTGAGTTCAGTTTGATGTTTAAATTTTAGGTTTAGATCCAAAAAACCCTCCCTCTATCTTCGTTTATTAACATGCTATTGCGCCTATGCATGCATGTGCTACTTTAAATCTTAAGCAAGAGCTAGCACACTGTGATGCCTGAATTTCATTAGTGATATGGTTGGTATTTATTCAAGCAGTATTTACACCACAATTAATTCAACGTAGAATCTCACTCCCTTTTATCAATTAAATAGCCTTCATTATTTTGGTTGAGTTGGAAAATTAGAGCACTATTTAGGGATGATCCGTTCTTGGATTCAACGTTCTCGCTTTTCGAAAAATCTTCCTTTTAATTCTCATGACCACCGACGCTTCCAAATACGAAAGACAAACACATGGATTTTATTAACAATTATTACTGCATCGGAAGAAAATATCCAATCATCAATAGTTGTTTAATTAATACTCCCTTCAATTCTAAATATTACTAGTCATTTTGTTAAATTGAATTTGCTAGGAAATATTTAAGGATCTAGAAAAATATAAGATTATTTATTATGTCTTTTTTTTCCTTCTAAATTTACCTTTGTGTTCCAATTAGTATCGTTTTAATTAAACTCATTATTTAAAGGACAGAAAAATGGTACTTTAAAAGTTATTTTCAAGGACGTACAAAAACTCTAAAGTATATTATATTATATTGCCAACATTTCATATTATTATATGTTTTTTTAATATAAGTAAACCATTTAAGAAAGAAATTAATAATCTTAATTATAAGTGTAATTGTCTAAAGTATATACGGTCTTTTATTTCTCCTTAAACGTCTAACACACAACTATTAGAAAATGGTAAATTTGAAAAATAATAAGTAATAAATGATTTCTTAATTATTTTTGAAATAATTCTATATAAACAATAACAACAATAATTACATCTTGGTTCTAATAAGTATAAATTGACAATATAAATTCTCATTTCTTTCGGTAGACGCAATTCATGTTATCATCATTACTAAATACAGCAAAAGTAAAAGCAAAAATGACTATTCTATGAAACAACAAGAAATAGGAGTAGATAAGATGAGTAGAGTGGGTATTTCTTTCACCTAAAAATAATGATTAACTCCTTGAGGAGGACTTGAGAGTAGGCGTGGACATATATCGGGTATAATCGATATTCCAAATCGATAAAATACTATTGTGTTATCGATATTGGATTATTGGGAAAATAGTTCGATAACGGTTTAATGTTGTTTGACTATTGGGTTATCGGTTCAGGTCTCGATTTGTCCACTTTCATTAACGGTTTAACCGATAGCCCAATAAGTTTTAACAAAACTATAATTTTATCCACTAAGTATATAAAGCCACCTTATGGCTTCATTCTTTCATTCTCTCAATATCTATCAGCAATTACTCTTCATCTTCATACCTTAATCCTTAGAGTAAGTTTTAAACTTTTTTGAAATTTTCATAGTAATTTTTCAATTAAGATTTTTAGTTCTAAACTTTAAAGAATTAAATGTTCAGATTTTTAGTTTTTTTATTTGTTTCTTTTGTTGCACTGATTCTTTAGTATTTATAAGATTAGAATTTTATTATTTTCATGTGAATTATGCCTGCCCGCAATGAGATAGTTAGTAAGTTTAGATTGTTGAATGTCTTATTCCTTACTCATACTAACTTATAACTTTGAAAATTTAGATCATTCATTAGGATCTTCAAATGCAAAGAAAGTTTTCTTTTTCTAAAGTTGAAATTTAATCCCCTTTTTCGTAAGAGCAAAAATTCAGTTCCTTTCTCTTAACAATATGATCACGATTTCTATAATAAAATATAAAATTTTTGGATATTTTTTATTCTTATCAGGTAAATTGATAACCAAACCGATAAAGATCGATAACTGACTAATCAATATCCGATCGATTCGGTTATCGATTTAACTTATTTAAAAATCGATAACTGATATGTCGAAATAATATTCACAATTTAACCGAACGGACCGTTGCCCAACTAGGGTGCTTCCTAATATACAGTACTACCGTACTAGTACTATACTACTACTACTACAGTAGTTGAAGCCAAAGGTAAAGCAAGAGGCATCATTAACGAGCATAAAGTGCGCCGTAGATGAGCTTCGATTTCTTCTTGAAATTTGCGTTGTATGCATGTCAATAGTCTCATGGCTTAGTAAAGCTAATTATGGCAAGTTCAGTTTCCTGCAAGTTACCCCTCTTATATATATTCTGTAACTTCGCATTCCCATATCCATATCTACTTCGTGCAATTTTTCCTCTTATCTCCTCGTCACTTTTTAGGAGATTCATTATTCTTCCTTCATTTTCCCTATTATTGGTAAGTGTTCTACATTCTTTAATTTGTTTCTTGGACTTGTTTCTCTTTTCTCATCTGGATAGGGCCAGCATTTTTCTTGCCATGTATTTCATTTTTTTCTCTTGTATTTTAGTTTGCCATTTCACATTCATATTTTAGTCTATCATGTTAGTAATTTAATAGCAATTTTTTTTGTACTGAAAGACACCTTTTAAACTATTAGATTCCCATAATACATGTAACCGGACTTCTTCGTTATGCTGACCAAAAAGAAAAGAGAAAGAGCAAAGAGCATCATTTAGCAATTGATGTGAGATTACTTTCTTACAAGTGCCGATCTTACATATAATTAATTATATGTGGCAGAGACCTGGTATAGTTGGAGTACAAATATTTGAGATAATATGAGACGGGCCATATTCCTACATTTTTTACTTGGAACTGTGGCCTGCTTGATTGCTTCCGTTGCGAGGGCTGAAGACCCATACAAATATGAAACTTGGACTGTTACCTATGGACAAATCGCTCCTCTTGGGGTCAAGCAAAGGGTAAATTTTCGAACATCTAAATTTTGATAACCTTAATTGAGTACTATTTTGGTTATAAAGTATACGTACGTAGTTAATGTTTAACATATAATTCTATGGAATTCATGCAGGGAATCCTCATTAATGGGCAGTTTCCTGGTCCTACCCTTAACGTTGTAACTAATGACAACGTTCTGATTACAGTCATTAACAAGCTGGATGATCCTTTGCTCATTACATGGTGCGTCACTGAATTTTTGTGTCATGTTAACTTTGTTACATGCCATTGATTACAAATAAAACTACACACTGACAGTATAAACATTATCAGCTCACCTAACTAATTAGTACTCTAGGAAAATATGTTGATCGACTATTTTTGTGATGTGAATGAATCATTAGGAACGGTGTGAAACAAAGGAAGAGCTCGTGGCAAGATGGAGTTCTTGGTACAAATTGTCCAATCCCACCAAACAGCCAATGGACCTACAAAATGCAAATGAAAGATCAAATCGGAACCTTTACATATTTCCCATCCACTTTAATGCACAGAGCTGCTGGTGGTTTTGGAGGATTGAACATACTAGCCAGATCTGTTATTCCAGTCCCATATCCCAAACCTTTTGACCAATTCACTCTGCTTGTTAGTGACTGGTGGAAGACGGATAACAAGGTAATTTTCTGTTAGTACAGCACTAATTTGATTGTAAATTATTATAAGTTCATTCAAATGGTTGACATTCTGACCTACAACTATAGGTATTGAAGCAAAGGCTAGACCAGGGGAATTCTTTTCCTTTTCCAGATGCTCTACTCATTAACGGACGCCCTAATTCTTTTAAATTCACCGGCACGAAAGGTACGCATTCATTGTAACAATATATTATAAGTTGTAGTAAATAACCTGCCTTATATTTCAAGTTACTGATCTCGTTTTGTACGGTGATTATTGTTTCAGGTTATACATACTTATTTAGGGTGTCGAATGTGGGATTAACAACATCGATTAACATTAGAATGCAAGGTCACACGTTAAGGTTGGTGGAAGTGGAAGGAGCTCATACCATGCAAGAAGTGTATGAATCATTGGACATTCATGTTGGCCAATCCATGGCTTTTCTGGTGACTTTACATGCCAACCCGAAAGACTATTTTATTGTGGCATCCACTCGTTTCACTAAACCAATTTTAACAGCAACTGCCATACTTCACTATCAAGGTTCTAATACCCCTGCCTCCAAACCTTTGCCCATTGGTCCTACTTACCATGTCCACTGGTCAATGAAACAAGCCAGAACCATTAGGTACATGCACTCTTACGTTCTTTATCTCCTTGTTTTTTGTTCTTATGCTGATAGAGTTTAAGTTCTACCTACTTCACTATGTATAATTAGGTTAAGTTATAACATGTGACCGTATGTAACAAACAGGAAAATATAGCAAATACTAACATGTTATAACAAGTTAAATTATACTGATAATATACAAATTCTTTGAACTATCAATATATACAACTTAAACCCCAAGTGATGCTTGCTTTGTTGTTTATGTGTTGGAAATTTATACTGCGCTAATCTATACATCCCAAATATGACATTTTTTTTTTCATTTTGTTGAATTCCTTCAAATTAAACATATTTTATTCCTTCTAACATATTTTTTTTGGTCGTGTAGATGGAACTTGACGGCAAATGCTGCGAGGCCGAACCCACAAGGAGCATTCCATTACGGGACAGTACCAGTGACGAGGACACTGGTGCTGGCAAATTCTGCTGGCAAAATCAACGGAAAGAGGCGTTATGCTATAAATAAGATCTCTTACATAAACCCAGACACTCCATTGAAGATTGCTGATTTTTACAACATTCCTGGAGTGTTTCAGCTGAACAAGATCAAGGACAATCCTCCACCTGGCCCAATTGTTCTTGGCACTTCTGTCTTTAACTTCTCTCTTCATGACTTCACTGAAATTGTCTTCCAAAACAACGAGAAAACCATTCAGTCTTATCATTTTGATGGCTATGATTTCTGGGCTGTCGGGTATGTCCAATTTTCCTAAGCAATTTCTTCAAGATTTAATACTACAATTATTTTGAGTATCTTTTTAATCGTGTTATTATGTTTACTTTAAATATTTCTTTAGTCTTTTAGTCCTGTTAGAGAGAATAAAGAGAACTTCTAATGCATTTTATTTTTATTCTATTATATATTGATTTAAGATGAACTTAAATAAAATGACATGGTCAATAAAAATTTATATAATAGACTCAAACTATTGCTTGGGGTTTGAGGCACAATTATCATATTTCGTTGTTGTATTGTTAACATTAAGGGGACGTTGGGTAGGGTGTATAAGATCAATATTTAATAGGGTTAGTAATGCTGAAATTAGTTATGCTGGGATTATTCTTTATCGACTGTTTAGTTTGGTATATGTTAAAGGTTTTGAAAGGACATATTTATCCATATATTAAAAACTATGGTATTGCTTATGTTATAATTAATTATACATAGGTTGAAGACTACTATCAAATAATATATTAACAATACCAAAGCTAATACATATATTATTTTTCCTAATCAATGTTCAATATTCTCACTGCTCACTCTACGATTTGGTTATTTCTAAAGGTATGGGCCTGGGCAGTGGAACCCAACAATGAGAAGAAAGTACAATCTAGTAGATGCCACAAGCAGATGCACAATTCAGGTGTATCCAAATTCCTGGAGTACAATACTGGTGTCATTGGACAATAAAGGAATGTGGAATTTGAGGTCAGCAATATGGCCAAGGAGATATTTGGGACAGGAAACATATTTCAGAGTGTGGAATACCGAGCATAGCCTTTACACTGAATATGATATTCCACCAAATGCCATTCTGTGTGGCAAGGCCAAACACTAGCACTAAGATAATTTTATACTCAACTGACGTAATCTCTTGTTTTTCTTTTTCTTTTCCCTTTTATGTTTCCAGTTTTTCTCTTCTTTTTTCTTCAGCAGTTTCTGATTCAGTTACGAGGGTGTGACTGTAAAAGAAGTACTAAAAGAATAGGGGGGACTCTTATAGAATGATAAAATTGTGGATGCAAGGAAGTTACAGTTTCATTATGCTCAGATTTGTCTTATTATTATCACCTTCGCAATAAAATAGTAGTACTACCACTCATCTCCCTCCAATTTATTGTGCTATTATAAAGATTTCAAGATATATCAACTTCAAAGCATTGTCATATTATTTTCTTGTTAAAAAATTAATTATTTTAATATACGCTACCCCTGCTCATGACATGCTATGGTATAATATCTCCATCATGCCAGGATCTAGAAGAGAATCTTTTAATAGTAGTATATGTTAATTCTTTTTTGTATTCCATCATGACATCACATACTATAACGTAAAATACGAAAAAAAGAATTAATTTGAAGCTGCAATTTTTCTTTTTAGATTCGTATTCAGTATATACAGAAAAGTAAAAGCAAGATAACCAAAAAGAAGGGGAAGAAAAAGAAACAAGAGACAGAATCAAACAATACCTTCTCAAATATTATATGCAGGAGAGCCATTCCGTAACTACTGAAGAAATGCGGTATTTGTGTACGGGTAAAATTGGTAATAAAATTACCCTCGATTTTTCGATGAAAAAATACGAGACAATATGGTTCGACGCAGGCTCGGCCCACATATCAAAGCTCGGGGGACAACTGACGCACCATCAATCGGACATGGCCAAACATGAGTCAAACTCAAGCAAAATAAAGAATCGAGACTAAAGGGAAGATGGTTAGAGAGAACGAACGAGGGGCCGAAATATCCGCTATCAACCGGATATTACGGCGTGAATCTCGTCCGATATCAACTACGGATCATGTTTTACTAGAAAAGAAGGATTTTTACCTTATTTAGACTTGTACTAGGATTGAAACTCTCCTACTATATTAATGGGAGAACCTTTTCACTTTTCAACCACTATTGGCGCACATATCAAAGCAATAAAATTTATTTTTGTTTTCTAACTATTCTTCAAAGTGTTCTTCAGCTATTCATTTCTTTAGCTGCAACCGAGCTCTTCTCGAGGGCTCGATCGGAACCGGTCTCAGCGTTCAAACTTAAAGCCAGGCTTAATTATTCCATCACATTTGGTTTGATCCTTTTGTTTCACTTTAATTTAATTATTTGTTGTTCTTAAATCATTCGTGTTAAATTAAATCACGTATCTTTTAAATCCCGTATAAATTTAATTATTACTCATTTTAGGGATAAACAGTTTGGCGCCTACCTTTGGGCTAAGGATAATATATAGTGGTGATTTAATATGAATCTCTATAACACACCATGTTTTACGCTTGCTCTTTGAAGTTTGATTTCAGGTCTATCCAAAATGTCAAATTCTCAGTCTGCTCACTTGAACGTTGACGCCGAGTTAGGCCACCACGGTGAAAATAATAATGTGGTACCGAGCAATGGCGTGCCCCCTGTTGACCCTAATGGCGTTCCAATCATTGATCCAGTCAGCGACAATTCACAAGTTGCTATCAATATCAACCTACCAACCGATTCGAAAACAGCATTTAGGGGGCACCCTGGCCATCAGCTCGAGAAGCGCCCATAATGGGGAGGTGATGGAGTTAGCTTACATTTGATTTTTGAAATGTTACAAGCTTAGCAAGTGGCAGTAGCACAACTGCAGAGTCAAAATCATGCACAGAGCACGGCCGAACCCGAGTGGGTCGGAGAAGATGCTCGGAGAGACGAACAGATTATCACAGAACCAGACGAGTTCAGACCTGTGGAAACTTTCAAGATGATAAAAATGCTCGAAGCACTAACGAAACGGGTGGAGTCCGGCGAAAAGAAGATAGGCAAATGACAAGAAGGTGGAGACTTACAATTCAAGGGTCGATTAGATTCCGAAGTGCCTCGGATATTGAAAGGACCAAATTCTAAAAAGTTCATTCAGAAACCTTTTCCCCTCAGTGCGGCACCGAAGCAAATTTCGAAAAGGTTCTAAATGCCCGATATTCCCAAATATAACGGGACCATGGATCCAAACGAGCATGTGACCTCCTACACTTGTGCAATAAAAGTTAATAACATGGAAAACAACGAGATCGAGTTGGTGTTCTGAAGAAATATGGGGAAACCTTATCCAAAGGAGTGATGATATGGTACCATAACTTAGCTTCAAATGCTATTGATTCATTTTCTATGCTTGTAGATGCCTTTGTTAAAGCCCATGTCGGCGCTATCAAGGTTGAAACGAGGAAATCGGACTTGTTCAAAGTCAAGCAAAAGGAAAAATGAGATACTTAGGGAGTTCGTGTCAGTTCCAGATGGAACGGATGGACATGCCCCCCTGTTGCAGATGATTGGTCGTTCAGGCATTCACTCAAGGACTCTACCCCCGAAATTCCGTTGCATCTCAACAATTGAAGCAAAACTTGGTAGAGTACCCTGCAATTACTTGGGCCGATGTTCACAACAGGTACCAGTCAAAGATCAGATTCGAGGATGACCATCTGGGAGCTCTCTCGGGGTTTGTTTACACCAATATAGTAAACAACAACTCTAAAAGAATTGTGGATTAGGAGCCAAGGCCAGCCTGAGATCGGTAACTGCCATACAGCTCGGATAGAAGGGGAAACGGACCTAGTTGCCACCCGACCAAGAATGATAGGAGAAGTAACCAAGGTCCAAGCAACTGAGGTTTGGTAAGTACAGACGATTTCGACAGATCACTCAGGGGCAGAGAAGCCCCGAGACTATCAGAATTTAACTTTAACGTGGATGCAGCGAGCAGAGTGTCGGCCATCGATCACATAAAGGAGACCAAATGGCCAAGGCCAGTCTAATATGATCCTGCACAGATGGATCACAACTTAATATATAAATATCATGGTACTCACGGTCACATGACCGAGGATTGTTGATAGTTAAGGGAAGGAGCGGCATCTCTATTCAACAATGGGCATCTTTGGGAATTCCTAAATGAGCAAGCCAAAAGTTATTTCAAAAATAGGGATGGCAACAAACAAATTGAGCTAAAGATCCGTAACATGTGATCAACATGATCATCGGGGGAGTAGATGTCCCATAAGGGCTAGTGATAAAACACACCAAAGTTTCTATCACAAGGGAAAAACGCACTCGAGACTATGTTCCGGAGGGGTCCATCTCATTCAGTGACGAGGACGCCGAGGGCATTATTCAACCTCTTAACGATGCATTGGTAATATCCATACTTATTAATAAATCTTGGGTTAAACATGAGTTAATTAATCCAGGTAGCTCGGCCAACATCATCCGATGGAGAATTGTGGAACAACTGGGGTTATTTGACCAAATCATACCGACAGTTCGAGTATTGGACGGGTTCAACATGGCATGCGAGACAACAAAGGGCGAAATAACCCTACCGATCAACACAGCCAGGACCACCCAGGAAATCAAATTTTATGTCATTGAGGGGGACATGAGATACAATGCCTTGTTCGGGAGACCACGGGTACACAGCATGAGGGCTGTGTCCTCGACTTTGCATTAGGCATTGAAGTTTCCAACCTCAAGCGGAATCAAAGTGGTCTATGGGGAACAACCGGCCTCAAAGAGATGTTCGTTGTCAAGGAAGTGATCCTAGTGCCCGCAATCGTGACATCAAAAAGTGAGGGACTAGTCAAAGAGAAGGCACCAAATAGCAATCACTGATCCCGACCTCGACTGGGCCGGAGAAACAGGAGGAACAACCAAGGAATGAGGAAGACGACTACGGGGTCCCATGATCATTCGTAGCTCCCAATGATACCGACCAAGATGACGACCGAGAAACTGGAACAAATCATACTGATCGAGCACCTATCGGATAGAAAGGTATACTTGGGATTAACCCCCGAGCTCAGGAAAAAACTCATTTATTTCCTTAAATCAAATGCCGATTGTTTTTCCTGGTCCCATTTAGATATGATAGGGATCCCTCCAGAGGTGAAAACTCACAAAAATTGAACTTGGATCCAAAATTCCGCCTGGTCAAACAGAAGAGGAGGCTGCAGTCCAAAATTAAGCATGCATTCATCAAATAAGAGGTATCTAAACTCTTAAAAATAGGTTCCATTCGGGAGGTTAAATACCCGGATTGGCTAGCTATCGTAGTAGTCGTACCTAAAAAAGGAAACAAGCATTGAACATGTGTAGATTGTAAGGACTTGAATAAGGTATGCTCGAAGGATTCATTTCCTAACATCGACCGAATGATCGATGCAATGGCTAGGCACGAGACGCTGAGTTTTTTCGATGCCTGTTCTGGGTACAACCAAATGCCGATGGACTCGTGTGACCAAGAGAAGACTTATTTCATAACTAAATTCGGCACCTATTGTTATAATGTGATGGCGTTTTGATTAAAAAATGCTGGTGCCACGTATCGACGCCTAGTTAACCGAATGTTCGAGGAACAAATAGGGAAATCAATGGAGATTTATATTGACAATATGTTAGTTAAGTCCCTGCATTTGAAATATTTGCAGGAAACCTTCGGCATACTAAGGAAATGCAACATGAAGTGGAACCCAGAGAAGTGTGCCTTCAGAGTTGGCTTGGGAAACTTCCTTAGTTTTATGGTATCTAACCGAAGGATATAGATCAACTCGGATAAAATAAAGTCCATAAAAGATATCACCATGGTTGACAACGTCAAAATGGTACTGAGACAGACCGAACGGAAGCCGCATTGGGCCGATTTATTTCTAGGTCATCGGATAAGAGCCACCGATTCTTCTCGTCACTAAAGAAAAAGAACGACTTCTCTTATACCCCAGAATGTCAACATGATTTAGAGGAACACAAATGATACTTATTAAGTCCCCATTTGCTGCACACCCCGAAGGCAACGAGCAATATACCTCTACTTGGTAGTCTTTGAGGTAGCGGTGGTGTCCTGGTCCGGAAAGAAGAAGGTACATATTTTCCTATGTATTATGTTAGTAGAACCCTAAGTGATGCCAAAACGAGGTATCTGCACTTAGAGAAATTAGCACTTGCCTTATTAAGCGCATCTAGGAAACTAAAATCGTACTTTTAATGTCACCCTATATGTGTCGTGACCTCGTATCCACAAAGGATTGTTATGCATAAACATGAGCTTTCGAGTCGACTAGCAAAATGGATTGTAGAGGTTAGCGGATACGATATTGAGTAGAAACCCCGAACTGCTATAAAGTCATAGATTTTTGCAGACTTCATGGCTCACTTCACACCGGCCTTGATCCCTGAGGTTGAGAAAGAATTATTGCTTGACTCGGGGATTAGCTCGGGGGTGTGTACCCTATTCACAAATGGTGCTTCTAATGCGAAAGGATCCGGGTTGGGAATAATATTAAAGCAACCCACAGGTAATGTAATAAGGCAGTCTATTAGAACTATGAAATTGACTAATAATGAAACCAAATATGAGGCTATGATTGTAGGTCTAGAATTGGCTAAGAGCCTATGGGCTAAGGTGATCAAAGCCAAGTGCGACTCCCTCCTCGTTGTTAACCAAGTCAACGGGACATTTGAAGTAAAAGAAGACTGGATGTGGAGATACTTGGATAAGTTGCAAGTGACATTACATCAGTTCAAGGAATGGACAGTACAACATGTAACCTGAGACCAGAATAAAGAGGCCGATACGGTGGCTAATCTAGGGTCGTCAGTCAACTCCGATGAATTCAATTCTGTAGCGATGGTGCAATTTATGAACTCAGTGATAAAGGAAGGTCACGCCGAGTGTAACGACCCGATAGGTCGTTTTGAGCTCTAGCGCATCATTCGGTGGTTTGAGGCCTTGAGTAGCTTCATTTCAGGTATTGTGACTTGTACGTGTGGTCGAAATCGAATTTCGGGAAGTTCGGAGTTGAATTGGAAAGAAAATTTGAATTTCGGAAGCTTTAAGTTGGAAGAATCGACTAAGGTTTGACTTTTAAGTAAACGACCTCAGAATCGGGATTTGAAGGTTCTGACGGGTTCGTATGATGATTTTGGTCTTAGGAGCGTGCCCGGGTGTTAATTTGGAGGTCCGTAGGTTACTTCGGTGTCTTTTGGCGAAAGTTGGAAATTAGATAATTTTTGGGAAGTTTGACCGGGAGTGGACTTTTTGATATCGGGGTCGGATTTTGATTTCAGAAGTGGGAGTAGGTTCGTAATGTCAATTATGACTGGTGTGCAAAATTTAAGGTCAATCGAACTTGATTTGATAGGTTTCGGCGTCAAATGTAGAAGTTTGAAGTTCTTAAGTTTGCTAAGCTTGAATTGGGGTGCGGTTCGAAGTTTCGATGTTGTTTGGTGTGATTTGAGGCCTCGAGCTGGTTCGCTTTGTGATTTGGGACTGGTTGGTGTGATTGGACAGGGTCCCGAGGGTCTCGGGTCATTTCTCCCTATTTTGCTGCTACAGGTTGCTGGTTCTGGTTTTGATCTTCGTGAACGCGAAGATAGTCCCGTGTTCACGAAGAAGGAATAATGGTGGTTGCCTATTTGTGCTTTGCGAATGGGAAGAAGAGTCGGGGGTCAGGGGGGACCTTACCCTACGCGAACGTGACAAGGTAGTCGCGAATGCAGTGAGTTGTTGGGTTGGTAGTTTTCCCTTTGCGAACGCGGAAGGACATATGCGAACGCGAAGGAGGAGTTCCGGGCTGGGGGCAATTGGCTATCGTGAATGCGAGAGATTGAACTTGAACGCGATGCTGTGCATGGACAGGCCTTCGCGAACGCGACCTTGGTCACGCGAACGCGATGAAGGACGGGGCCTGGGCAGATTGTTTTTAGTCGGGGATTTTGCTCATTTAACTCATTTCTCTCTTGGTTTGGGCGATTTTGGAGAGCTTCAAGGAGAGGTTTTCATCATCTACTGCAAGGTAAGTAATTACCGCACATTGTTAGCTTATTACATGGATTATACAAGGATTTAAACATGAAAATTTGTAGAAATTTTGAGATTTTAAGAGAAAACCTAGAAATTGGTATTTTTGGAAGTTGACCACGAAATTGGACATGGAATTAGGAATAAATTATATATTTATATTCGTGGTGTTGTCGGTAAGGTTTATCTTCAAAAAATTTTAGAATCCGGGCACGTGGGCCCGAGGGTTGATTTTTATAGACATTTCGAGTGGAGTTAGAAATTATTTAAATTTATTAATTATGGATATTTGAGTACCTTTTGATTGGTTTGCACATTGTTTGAATAGTTTTGGATCGAGGGGATTTGGTTTGAGGTGTTAGAGAGGCCTTGGAGCCGGTTTTGGAACTTCGGAGCGAGGTAAGTCTCCTGTTTAACTCTGTGAGGGGAAAGCTACCTCTAGGTGATGTATTTTTTAGATGTTACTTGTTGCAGGGGCTACGTATGCATCAGATGACGAGAATTCGTGCGTTGCTAGATTCATGTTATGTCGGATAGACTTAGGTTCCCGCCATGCTATAACTATACTGTTTAAGTTGTCTTTTTCCTATTAAATTCCTTCATATTGCGTTGCGACTTGAGACTAGACTTGTGTAGAGTGATAGACTTGCTATTGTAGATATTCGACGGGCTTCATGATTAGCCGCGAGATAATTGTACTCCTCTTACGAATTTCTCCCACGTTATGCGTTCTCGCCTAAAGGTTTCCCTTAAAAATTTATAACTCACACGTCTATTCGTGAGCAGGGTCAAGGACCCGCCAAAGCTTCTTATTTTAATGGGATCGTACCGTTCACCTCGGCAAGATAGATACATCTTTGGTTAGTTCAGTTCGACCCTCGGCAGTGCGCACACTATGATGGATCGGGTACTACGCCTCAGCAGGAATTTATGTACCACACTTTCATGGGAGCGGGCCATTCGCCTCGGCAATAAAATAGATGTATCTATGGTTTCGCAATGTGATGGTGGATCGGGCCGTACGCCTCGACATTTTTATAAAATACTCTTATGAGATCGTGCGTAATTGGCAAGAAGCCAGCACATATTTGAGCTTTTTCCTGATTGAACTGTGACGACCTACTTGGTAAGGTCCATTATATATACTTCGATTGAGGAGGTAGCTACTAGCTGAGAGTTTGAGTTATTGTTGAGAGGAGGATTGTACCACATATTATACTTGTTACTTCATTTATTTTCTTTGATTCACATCTATTTACTTCTATTGTATCTGTTTTATTGAACCATTAGTAAGTGTTGATGTCGACTCATCATCACTACTTCTTTGGGGTTAGGCTAGATACTTACTGGGTATGCGTTGATTTACGTACTAATACTACACTTGCTGCACTTTTTGTCGGTACACATATGTCCGGTGGTCTTTGGGTGTAGAGACGCAGCCATTTCGGGGACTCTACCGTGAGCTGTATCTCATGTTATGATCCACAACCTGCAGAGTCTCCATCAGAGTTATTATATTTTCCTATCTAACTTGTATTCCAAAAAGATGTTTTTATTATATTTTCTAGTTAATGCTCATGCACTTGTGATACTGGATTTTGGGGGTTCCTACGGGTTGTTCACTATTGTAGTTTGTGTAAGTTCTATTTCATACCATTTCATTGATATAAATTATGATTTTAAGGTACTAGTGGATTTTGGGTCGTGACAGCTTGGTATTAGAGTGTTAGATTCACTTAGGTCTCACGAGTCATGAGCAAGTCTAGTAGAGTCTTATGGATCGGTACAGAGACATCTGTACTTATCTTCAAGAGGCTACAGGGCTGTTAAGAGCACTTCCCTTCTTGATTCCTCATCGTGCGATTTGATTTCTTGAGGCTTATGCCTTTATTTCCTTCCTCTCAATCTTATGCAACGTGAAGCGCTTGTTATCAAATGGGCGTCGAGTAGTTGTGGTGGTATTGCAGATGTAGTCCAGGATGTTTTTCCTTGCGTGTTCGGGCAGACTATGATCGTCGCCTGGCAGAAGGATGTTCTTTTGTTCCAGCTCAGTATTTGTATTTTCTATGGTTTCGAGACTGCGCAAGGATTGCTACGATGTCTATGCGTTTTTATCGCACAATGTTGGTGTAATGGTAAAGTGCTTGTTTATGTGTTGAGACAGTGAATAGCTTGAAGAGAGGATTTCTCAGTGCCTGATTAAGGGGTTCAGCATTTAATTCCAGCGGAGGAAAGGCAATCGAACTATAGATGTCCATGTTTGGTTGATAAAGTAACGAGACTTGATATTTTCGAGCATGGTGGAATTTTCATTATGATGCGGTGTCGCCGTCCTTGTTTGAACCCATTACGGTTCGTTGGTGTTATGGTCTTCTTTGATTTTTTCTTCAGGGTGGGGTGTTGTGAAATGGTGCCTGAGGGGCGGTTGCCAGAGATAGCTGTGTGCAGTGGTTCAGAATTGACTTGGTACTTCTAACGTTGATGTCTCGAGAAAGATGATCTTCGAAGAGACTTAGAGTCGGTAACATTTTATTGGTTCAGGTGCTACAGAGATGCATTTTGATTTGATGCAACATTTGAGCAGCGAAGTATGAGGAAAGACATGGCAAGAAGTGTTTCGCGGTGGTTGAAGTACTAGCAGGTTAAGTATGAGAAGCAGAGATTGAGGAGTTGCTTAAAGGAGATGGTTTAACCGAAGTAAGAGTAGCAGATTAGCATAAGGATTATGTGGTAGGATGGCCGCATGCCTTGAGAAAGTGTAGAACAGTTTGGGAATCGTGATGAAAGGTGATTTGGCCTACGGATTTTGTTTGGAATGATGGTCACTGTACGAAGAAAGATTGAAAATGGAAGAAAGGAATTTGCTTGAAATGAAGAGGGGTGTGAAAATTTGATTACCATTTTAGCTGCAATATGACTTGAGTTTGGAAAGTATTGTTGAACTTTCCGTTGGTGTCAACGGGGAAAGAACATACTAGTACAGCTGGTGGACGAACATGGGCTCTGGAGAATTTACTGATTACGTGGTAGTTATACCTAGTGCAGCGTCGTTGGAAGGTGTCGGTAAGGAATTCCACAGGTGGGGTATCTCCTGCGAGCAGGTTAGCAGTTGCGTGATGTTGATGAAGCTTCTGCGAAGAATACTACTTGCTACCCAGTAAGAGGTAGAATATGTGATTGTGACTGGTGATTCAGAATGTTCATGAAAAGCTAAACAAAATACTTCGAGAAGTCTGGCGGGTTAACAGTGCGAGATCATAGTAATTGAGAAGTAGGAATCATTATGGGCTCTACATTATGTGGTGGTATCTTAAAGCTAAGTGGGGGAGCCCATCGTTTACGGTTGGATCCCGTGGTTGTCTGCTTGTGCAATTTCTGGTTATCGATGCGTTGGCAGATTATTTATGACTAAGAAAGGGAAATATCAGGGGTAATTCAGCAAAGAACTTGATGGACGTGCGCTATGTTCGGCATTATCAATGCATGTTCAGGTTTTTGGGATGACTTGGAGCTTATGCTTTTGTGGATGTGATGTACAAGGAAAAGAGTTCAGCCAGTTACTTCTTCGAGAGGGTGTTCATATGCTAGTAGAGCATTGGAGTTTGGTCATATTTGGGACCAGGTCAGAGTGGGTGACTCTCGATAACGGTCCTAGCGGATTCAATAATTAAAGTGCAGTATTAGAGGAAAGGAAGGAGTAGCTTTGGACTCGTGGAAGGTCTTGCAGAATGGGTGCACCAGTTGGAGATGCTATTGTGCGCGTAAGGAGGTAGAGATGAGTCATGGGTGTTGAGACGATGTGGTTTGGAGATTCGGGTCACTTTGGATATGTGCATATTGAGTTCGTTATGTTGTGAATGGAGCTATCATATTTGTAAGTCAGGTCAAGGGTAAATTGAAAAAAGTTGGGTTGGTTAGTAATGACGGAATCAGCATGATTGTGGCAAGGATTAGTTCCTTCGTTGTGCGAAGTTATACATGTGGTTTGTAGTTGTACGTGCGGGCTTGACAGCCACCATGACCTAATTGATTTGGGAGGTATTTGATTCTGATGGCTTTTTTGTGTACATGGATTCCAAAGAGTTATGACGGTTTAGATCACGGTTTGAGGTTGTGTTTTCTGCGGTTTGGGAATTCAGTTGTTGCATGGGCTCTTCGAAAATGAGCTAAGTGAAAAGTTTCTAGCGGATGAAGTGTTATTCTACTGGTAGTTCAGGGGTTATGATGAATTCGTGTATTCTTGCATAGCGACATGATAGGTGTAGTGAGCGGCATGGGAATTTGAAGTTTAGGATCAAGGTTGCGGTTCGATATTGACAAGAATGTCACGAGCTCAGATGAGCGGGGAAGAATTTGATGTTCAGAGTAAGCTGACATTATCCCAGTGTCGCCTAGGAATGGTATTCTGTGGAAGGAGCATTGTGTATTGATTCGCGGATTCTTGATCTTCTTTACAGAATTAGTACAGTTGGTGGTATGGATGTGCGCACTTGGCTACCTGGGCGGAAGGTCGTGGGAGCGTACTCCACGGCGAAATTATATGAGTGTGACATGCAAGTCACTTGAATGTTAAAGATCGAAACCAAGTACGGAGATTTTTGGTACTATCGTTAATGTGAGAGTTTATGCCTGGAAGGCGCTCTATTCCTTTGGTTGTGAACTATGGGGGGGGGGTGTGCAAGATTGAGACGGCTTCATTATTCGCGCCTGTGTTGAGGTCCCGTGTAGCTTGTGGTGTCATATGGGCAGGATGACTCTCGAGATGTAGGTCATTTATCTCACCTTAGTCGTGCTTGGATTTTGTGGCATATTGCGCTATCTGTCTCCCCAAAGTTGTATTTTTGCTCTTGGAGTGCTTGTGGTCGATATTCAATATTCCGTAGGTAGAAGCATTATGGCTTGAGGGGTGTGTCCTTATTTATTGTTGTGAGTGGATTGGGTAGCATGCCACTATGGATACGTTATTCGGATCGGGTTGCACGCCGCAACGTATCATGTTTGGATCGGGTTGCACGCCGCAACAGTGTTATCTTGAGTACGGTTTGCTATATCTATCCCTGCTTATCTTGTTTCTCACCCTCTGAGAAGAGTTCACAACATATGTTCGATCGATTTATTTGTTACGCGGGCTGGATAATTCTTTTCCAGAGTTCGTTCTTCCTTATGTATCATATTCGAGTTGTAACTTGTTGGTGCGTTGTGGGCGTCATATAAGATTTTTGGCAGTGTCTGAGATGGCTTATTACCTGAGCAGCTTGTACTGGGTGAGACGAGATTATTGGACCTGAAATTAGTGCAATCAGATTTGTGTAAGGTATATTTAAGAGCAAATATCATTATTCAGTTCAGAATGAGTTAATGGCTCTTGTCAGGAGGAGAGACTCCATAAATTATTGATTCGGCAGGTGGTTATTAGTTTCTACACGCCTCTTTCGTCGTGGCGGTATTGCGAGAATCGGGACAAGATTTATATGCGTCATGAGATGTATTGCGGGCAGCGGATACGTGAAATTTCAGCTATTGTGGTTGGAGGATGTTATTATGGGCAACCGACTTATGTGGTGCGTGGTGTGATTTCAGCATAGATGCATGATCATGTTTTGGTACAGTGCGTGGTGATTGGTACGATGTTCGAGTGTTTGAATCAGGCGTTGTAAAGAAATTCGGAAGTTAGAACTTGGTTTTGAAGCTTGTTAGCTAAGGTTATAGTGAGAATTCTCGGTCCGGCTCGAGCTAATGTGTTCAATTGGAATGTGGTGGCAGGGGTAGGTGCACAAGGTGTTGTACAATGATTTTGGACAACTCGGGAGCAGTCCTTAGCACGTTTGAGGACGAACGTATGTTTAAGTGGGGGAGAATGTAACGACCCGACTGGTCGTTTTGAGCTCTAGTGTGTCATTCGGTGGTTTGAGGCCTTAAGTAGCTTCATTTTAGGTATTATGACTTGTACGTGTGGTCGGAATCGAATTTCGGGAAGTTCGGAGTTGAATTGGAAAGAAAATTCTAATTTCGAAAGCTTTAAGTTGGAAAAATCGACGATGGTTTGACTTTTGAGTAAACGACCTCGGAATCAGGATTTGAAGGTTCCCACGGATTCATATGATGATTTTGGTCTCAGGAGCGTGTCCGGATGTTGATTTGGAGGTCCGTAGGTTATTTCGACGTCTTTTGGCGAAAGTTGAAAATTGGATGATTTTTGGGAAGTTTGACTGGGAGTGAACTTTTTGATATCGGGGTCGGATTCTGACTTTCGGAATTGGGAGTAGGTCCTTAATGTCAATTATGACTTGTGTTTAAACTTTGAGGTCAATCGGACTTGATTTGATAGGTTTCGGTGTCGAATGTAGTAGTTTGAAGTTCTTAAGTTCACTAAGCTTGAATTGGGGTGCGATTCGTAGCTTCGATGTTGTTTGTTGTGATTTGAGGCCTCGAGCAAGTTCCCTTCGTATTTTGGGACTGGATGGTGTGATTGGACGGGGTCTCGGGGGCCTCGGTTGTGTTTCGGGATGGTTGCGGGTCATTTCTCCCTGTTGTTCTTCGTGAACGCGATGGTAGTTCGCGTTCGCGAAGAAACAATAATGGTGGCTGCCTATTTGTGCTTCGCGAACGCGAAGGAGGGTTCGCAAACGCGAAGGAGGGTTCGCGAACGTGAAGGAGAGCCGGGGGTTTGGGGGGACCTTACCCTACGCGAACGCGACAAGGTAGTCGCGAACGCGGTGAGTTGTTGGGTTGGCAGTTTTCCCTTTGCAAATACGGAAGGACATACGCGGACGCGAATGAGGAGTTCTAGGCTGGGGGCAAATTGCTATCGCGAACGCGATGCTATGCATGGACAGGCCTTTGCGAACGCGACCTTGGTCATGCGAACACAATGAAGGACGGGGCCTGGGCAGATTGTTTTAAGTCGGGGATTTTGCTCATTTATCTCTTGGTTTGGGCGATTTTGGAGAGCTTCAAGGAGAGGTTTTCATCATCTACTGCAAGGTAAGTAATTCCCGCACATTGTTATCTAATTACATGGATTATACAAGGATTTAAACATGGAAATTTGTAGAACTTTTCAGATTTTAAGAGAAAATCTAGAAATTGGGATTTTTGGAATTTGACCACGAAATTGGACATGGAATTTGCAATAAATGATATATTTGAGTTCGTGGTGTTATGGGTAAGGTTTATCTTCAAAAAATTTCGGAATCTTGGCACATGATCCCGATGGTTTATTTTTATAGACTTTTCGAGCGGAATTGGGAATTGTTTAAATTGATTAATTATGGGTATTAGAGTACCTTTTGATTGGTTTGCACATTGTTTGGATAATTTTGGATCGAGGGGCTTTGGTTTGAGGTGTTAGAGAGGCCTTGGAGCCGGTTTTGGAATTTCGGAGCAAGGTAAATCTCTTGTCTAACTTTGTGAGGGGGAAACTACCCCTAGGTGATGTATTTGTTATATGTTACTTGTTGCAGGGTCTACGTACGTACCAGGTGAAGAGAGTCCGTGCATAGCTAGATTCATGTTATGTCGGGGTAGACATAGGTTCCTGCTATGCTATAACTGTACTATTTGAGTTGTCTCTTGCCTATTAAATTCCTTCATATTACGTTGCGACTTGAGACTAGACTTGTGTAGAGTGATAGACTTGCTATTGTAGAGATTCGACGAACATCATGATTAGCCGCGAGATAATTGTACTCCTCTTACGGATTTCTCCCACATTATGCGTTCTCGCTGAAAGGTTTCCCTTAAAAATTTATAACTCACACGTTTATTCGTGAGTGGGGTCAAGGACCCGTCAAAGCTTCTTATTCTAATGGGATCGGGCCATTCGTCTCGGCAGGATAGATACATCTATGGTTCGTGCCATTCGACCCTTAGCAGTGTGCACACTATGATGGATCGGGCCGTATGCCTTGGTAGGAATTTATGTACCACACTCTCATGGGAGTGGGCCATTCGCTTCGGCAATAAAATAGATGTAGCTATGGTTTGGCAATGTTATGGCGGATCGGGATGTTTGCCTCGGCATTTCTATAAAATACTCTTATGAAATTCTGCGTAATAATTGGCAAAAAACCAGCATATCTGTGAGCTTTTTCCTGATTGAATGTGACAATCTACTTGGTAAGGTCCATTATATATACTCCGATTGAGGAGGTAGCTACTAGCTGAGAGTTTGAGTTATTGCTGAGAGGAGGATTGTACCACGTATTATACTTGTTACTTCGTTTATTTTCTTTGATTCACATCTGTTTACTTCAGCTTCTATTGTATCTGTCTTATTGGACCACTAGTAAGTGTTGATGTCGACCCCTCGTCACTACTTCTCTGGGGTTAGGCTAGATGCTTACTGGGTACGCGTTGATTTACGTACACATATTACACTTGCTGCACTTTTTGTGCAGGTACACATATGTCCAGTGGTCTTTGGGTGCAGAGGCGCGGCCATTTCGGGGACTTTACTGTGAGCTGCATCTCATGTTACGATCTGTAGTCTACAGTGTCTCCATCAGAGTTATTTATATTTTTTTGTCTAACTTGTATTCCTGACAAATGTTGTATTTTATTATATTTCTTAGTTGATGCTCATGCACTTGTGACACCGGGTTTTGGGGGTTCCTACGCGTTGTCCACTATTGTAGTTCGTGAAAATTCTATTTCACACCATTTCATTAATAAAAATTATGATTTTAAGGTACTAAAATGTGTAATTAAATTGACTAATCACTGGTGACTTGCCTGACGGCGGTGTTAGGCGCCATCACGACCACTAGTGAATTTTGGGTCGTGACACCGAGGTAACCTCAATAAGCTTGACTTGGGATTGGAGAAACAAACACATAGACTACCTTGAGAAAGGGAAATTGCCATCGGATCCCAAAGAATCAAGGGCCTTGCGAACTAAGGCTTCCTTGTTTAGCTTGGATAGAGGAAAACTATACCGAAGATCTTTCTTTGGATTGTTTGCAAGGTGCTTGGATCCCGAGGAGACGATTACGTGATGAGGGAAGTATACAAGGGTACTTTCAGAAACCATTCAAGTGCGGAATTGGTTCGAAAATTGATCAGGGCCGGTTATTACTGGCACGAGATGGAAAAGGATGTGAGAGACTTTGTTCAAAAGTACAACGAATGCCAAAGACACGCCCCAATGATCTACCAACCGGGGGAGATGCTTCACCCGGTCCTTTTCCTTTGGTCGTTCATGAAATGGGGAATAGATATCGTGGGTCCTTTGCCATAGGCACTCGGCGAAGCCCAGTTCATCTTACTTATGACCGATTACTTCTCCAAGTGGGTTGAAGCACAAGCGTTCAAGAAAGTTAGGGAAAAGGAGGTCATCGACTTTATCTGGGATCGTATAATATGCCAGTTCGGGATACCAGCAGAGATCACCTGTGACAACGGAAGATTTATCGGCGGCAAGGTCAATAAGTTCTTCGAAGACCAAAAAATCAAAAAGATTCTATCGACCCCTTAACTAGGGGTGCTTATCGAGCGGATAATTACGCTTAACAGTTCGGCTTATCGGTTATCGGATTATAAATATAGTAATCCACTAGCCATCCAATAAGACAACGGGCGGATTTGTATCGGATTAACGATTATCGGACGGTTATCGGGCTGTTTATCGGCTAAACCAAATTAAAAAATTTGGTATAATTGAAATGGATTCTTTTTTATGGATGGTTTTATTGATTGACTTCCTGTATGTATCCTAATAGACCTGATGAGCTGGATGGAATTGAAAATTCTGGTGGGAAAGTTATAAATTGGAATGGACATCGAGTCTTAGGAGTTCTTGCTACTTCAAGATCCATAGGAAAGTGCAAAAATAAAAATTCTTAACGGGTTAACGGTTTATCCAATAAGAAAATTTAGTAATCCGCCCCCAAACCGTTAAGCCATTAATTATAAAATCTCAATCAGTTCACCGTCCATTATCCCGATAATCCAATACCAATAAGCCAATGAATCATCAATTCGGTTCGGTTAGGTTTTGAATAACTCTACCCTTAACACCTGAGTGCAAACGGTCAAGCGGAGTCAACAAACAAAACTATACTGCAGAACTTGAGGGGGAGATTGACCGACTCAATACAGTGGAAACAAATTTTGCCGGAGGTCCTATGGGCATATCGAGTAACTTCGATGTCGAGTACCAGTGAAACACCGTTCTCTCTAGTCTACGGGACAGAAGCTTTTATTCCTTTAGAGTTAGGCAAACCTAGCTTAAGGTTCCAATATGCTACGGAGATGTCAAACGACGAGGCCCTGGCACAAACTTAAATTTAGTAGACGAAAGGCGAGAAGCCGCCCTAGTTTGGTTAGCGGATCAAAAGCAACAAATGGGGAATACTACAATCGAAGGGCAAACCTTCGATACTTCCAAGTCGGGGACTTGGTATTGAGGAAAGTTACACTGCATACCAAGAACCCAAATGATGGGAAACTAGTCCCAATTTGGGAAGGACCGTACAGAGTCACCGGTATAACCGAGAAAGGCTCATACCAGATGGAGTCCAGAACTGGTGTACAACTACCCAACAATTGGAATGTGGCACACTTAAAATGGTACTACTACTAAGGAATGAACACAATCTTCTTTGCGGTTTATTACGCTTTAAACTAACCCATGCAGGTACTTAGTCGAAGTCAAATCTAAGGATTAGGTCAGAAAGTACGTGTTGTACTCTTTTTCCCTTGGACCAATTTTTTTCCAAAGTGGGTTTTACGGCAAGGTTTTTAACGAGGCAACTGTAAGCGTGCTATCCTAGTTTTGAAGATTGGTATATGATCGGAGACTGCGGACCGTCTGTATAAGATAGATAGTGTTCGAGCCCTCAAAATTCAGTCTCGAATATGATAAGTGTGAATTTTGACCATTTATTAGCACCTTTTTACTTTAGTTTTACGCCGAAAGTGTTGATTTATGTTCCCAAAACTAATAAAAGTGCACAAATTGCAGGAATGTTCGAAATTTGTATGAAGAAATCTGACTCAAAAAGTAGTGTTTCGACTTACAAGGTAAGAAGGGGCGCAACATACTAGAAGTGCGGTCCGCAGAAGCAAGTGCGGACCGCAGAATTCTCTATGTGGCCGCAAAACTGATGAAGAAGCCCATAAGTAATTGAAGTAGAAGTGTTAATTTGTGCAGTCGCAGAACATGATCCGCACTGACAAGAATTCAAAAAGTTCAAAGAGTGTTCAAATGATCATGACCGAAGCCTTGCTTGAAGTGCAGAAGCTGAAACCAAATTGTGCGGCTGCAGAATCCAGTCTCCTGCAAACTCAAGCAATGTGCGGACTGCACATGGAATTGTGCAGCCGCAGAACCTCCGGAGGGACGTTTTTTTCAGTGAATTTTGGGTCACTATAAATAGTTGGGAATCACATTTTTATGTCAAGTTTTGAAGTTCTCTCAGCTATAGCCATTGTAGTTTTCCATTTTAGGAAATTTGTGATCATTTTGGGATAAAAACATCATAGTTTATCATTATAATTTATATTATGGGTTTAATTAGTATTTATTCTTTGTTTTCTTTATTTTCTACTATGAGTAGCTAGACATTTACTACGGTTGTGACCCAACCTTAGTGTGTAAACCTTATGGGTATTTAATTTAATGCTTGTTTTTGATTGAGTGTTTGTTATTTAGCCTTGTTCATGCTTTAATTTTAGAATTAATGGTTGCAAACATTGATTCATGCCTTTTTGACTTGGTCTTTACTTGAAGAAGAGAGACCTAGTCTAGGAAAACTTGGCTAACAAGAAATTTGGACTAGTTAAGGATTTGACTAGCCTAAATAAAGGGTTTGAACTAGAGATAGGAAAAACCCGACTTGAGCTCATATCAACTATTTAGCTTCATACTCATTCGGGCTTGAGAAAGCCAAATTGGGCAAATTCACTCTATGACCAAGAGGTATTGAGTGGGTAACTTAGAGTTGAGAGCTATAATACACCCTGATCAATAAAACAAGTGTTAACATACTTAACCCATTAGGCGAACACCCAGGTGAAGGTTACATCCCTAGGCCTTTCAACCATTTGGTAAAAATAACATAAGCAATTACTCGCCTTTTAGTTTCTTCTCATTAGTTTACAATTGTCGTTAATTTAGAAGTAGAAAACTAAATCCCTTATTTGGAAGCACAATTGAGTTATTTCATTTACTCTCATCAAGTGTACATCCTAACACCCATATTAAACTCCCTGTGGAAATCGACCCCGACTCTTGTTGGGTACTATTCTTCCAATGACCATTTCCACTCACTATTGAGTCCTGATTAGACGTGGATCAATTTTTGGTGCCGTTGTCGGAGAGTTAAAACGGTGTTAGCTATATATTTGAGTGTGTTTTTAGAAATCTACTTTCCCTTCTGTGTTACTAATTTGTTTAAGAAATTATTGGTACAAACATGGCGAACAATGATCTCAAAAATTACCTTTGGGGGAATTGGATGGCGAGGAGGAACAAGTAGATGAGGTACCTCAAGTGCCATAATGAAGAGGGCGGCGTCCACAAGACAATGTGCCCATTCCACCCCTACCTCCACCACATCCACCACAGGTGGTTCCACACCGGATATTGCCTAATGAAGGTTATGCTAGTGCAATACTCCCTCCCCATATTAGGACGGGCAACTTTTAAATCACCAATGTGATGCTCACCTTGCTTGAGCAATGGGGTTTTTTTACCGGTGCTCCAACTCAAAATGCTTACAAACATTTGAAAGGCTTTGTGGATACAAGTTGTGGGAGCAAGCAAACTATTGGAGGATCATTTAGGCTAAGGCTTTTTCCCTTTTCTCTATGGGGGAAAGCTTTAGATTAGTTGGAATGATTTCCAGATCATTCAATTCATACTTGGGATGAGTTGGCGGCCAAGTTCATTGCTAAGTTATTCTCTCCCGCGCACATGGCTGCACTTCGAGATGAGAACTTGGCATTCAAGCAAGAGCTGAATGAGCCACAACACAAAATATTTGAGAGCTTTAGAAAAATGGTTAAGGAATGTCCCAACAACGATATGACAGAAAAAAATGACTCAACAAACCTTTTATCGCGGGATTAATACAACTAACTAATGTATAGTGAATCAACTAGCCGGTGGGAACTTTATGACTATGCCTTATACAGAGGCGTGTGAAATCTTGGAGGCAAAAACTTTTTCGGCTTGGAAATCTTGGACCAATGTTCCACAAGGTGATCCGAATATTATCCACCTTTACAAAGAATTGCAAGACCATGGACAAGACATTGCCGAATTGACCACTACCATGATTCAACTAGCAAAGGCTCAACTAAATCAGGTGCAAGCTCCTAAGCAAGTTCATGCTATGGAGGGACTGAATGTTTTGGTAAACAAGAGGAGGACCAAGGGATGTACAAGATGATAGCGGTTTTGATCAAGATGATTCATAAAATGAGCAAGAGGAACAAGTGCAATATGTGAACAAATTTCAAGGTTAAAGAAAAAACTTCCAAGTCCCAAACAAACAATAATGGAGATCACAAAACAATCATGGCAATTGAAATTCTAACAAAGGAATTGGCATAACAAAAAAATCAAGGAAATTGGAGGGGAAACAACCAAGGAAATTGCGGAGGCAACAATCAAGGTGGTTGGGGTAACAATCAAGGCAACCGGAGGTCGGGTTTTCAAAGGCCCCCAATGTATCAACAACCGAGCAACCCACATTCTTATCCTTCCCATGGTTCAAGTTCTTCAAACAATAAGATGGGACGTATTGAGAATATGTTCAAGCAAATGATGGAAAAGAATGCCGATTTGGATGCCGAACTTGCCTCACACAACACATCAATCCGCAACCTAGAAGTTCAAATGGGGCAAATCTCTCAAGCTCTGAATTCTTATCCTAAGGGTGCACTACCAAGTGACGGGGTGGTAAACCCAAAGGGAGTTAACAATACGGGGCATTCCATGGTGGTTATCACAAGAAGTGGAAGAGGCGGGAATGTACCCACATCAAGTGGAAGCCGACTTGTTGATGATGATCAAGTAATGCAAGAAGAAGAGATCCCGAACAATGTTGTTCAACCAAATAAGGAAGTTCGGATTGACATTGATGATAGTGTGAAAGAGACTCAAGAAGAGGTGAACCCATTTAGGGGACACATCATTGACATACCAGAGCCGGTAATGCAAAAGGCAAAGGCACCATTTCCTAAGCCTCCACCTCCATACCCTCAAGACTTTCCAAGCAAAATGGTGAGAATCAATTCAAGAAGTTCATTCAAATGATGAAGACTCTTTCAATCAATGTGCCATTGGTTGAAGCTTTCGAACAAATGCCCGGTTATGCAAAGTTTATGAAAGATCTTGTGGCAAAGAACCAGTCAATGAATTTTGAGACTAATAAAGTCACTCATCAAGTAAGTGCAATTGTTCATTCAATGGATCCTAAGTTGGAGGATCCCGGTGCTTTCACGATTCCTTATACAATTCGAAGTGCCAAGTTTGCTAAAGCTCTTTGTGATCTTGGAGCAAGTATAAATTTGATGCCCTATTCGATTTTCAAGACTTTGGGTATTGGGCAACCAAGACCCACTTCGATGAGATTGCAAATGGACGATCTTACCATGAAAATGCCGTTGGGTGTGATTGAAGATGTTTTGGTCCGGGTTGATAAATTCATTCTTCCGGCGGACTTTGTCATTCTAGATTGTGAGGTTGATTATGAAGTGCCAATTATTCTTGGGAGACCTTTCCTTGCTACGGGTAAGGCTCTTTGTGATGTTGAAGCCGGAGAACTCACTTTCCCGGTTGGTGATGAAAAAGTGGTCTTCCATGTGTGTAAGTCCATGCGGCAACCAAATAGCAATGAGGTGTGTTCTTTTGTAGATTTGGTGACCGATGACATTGTTGATGATAAAGTGCTACAATCAATGTAGGTAATACGTTAGAGGACGTCTTGCTCGACTTTGATGGTGGCGAGATGGATGGCTTCATGAAATGTGTGAACTCTTTGCAAGGAGTGGAGTCATACAACTATGCACCCCGAAAATTATCCTTGGATCTTGAAAATAGGAAGGCTCCTCCTACAAAGCCTTCTATTGATGAAGCCTACGAAGTCAGCACTCTGACAGATACAACACAACAATTAACACTAAATTTGATTGATGAAGCCTACGAAGCCTACGAAGTCAGCACTCTGACAGATACAACACAACAATTAACACTAAATTTGAGGCACACATCCACAAATCAGGATCTAGTCCTCACATTAATATATTCCAAGTGCACAGCTACAGAAAGAATTGAGCTATGGGACACCCTGCATGACTTAGCTCAACACATAAACAAAGCTTGGCTGGTTGGAGGTGACTTTAATGTTATCAGAGATCAAGAAGAAAAATATGGAGGGCTCCCAGTTCCCTTCAACGAAGTGGACGACTTCAATCACTCTATTAACACCTGTTGCCTAACAGAATTAGAATACAACGGAAGTATCTTCACATGGTGGAATGGGAGAGCAGACGAAGATTGCATCTTCAAAAGGCTAGACAGATGCCTAACAAACCAGAAATTCCAGCAAGATTTCCCTACTATTGAACTAAATCACTTGACAAAGATAGGCTCAGATCATAGTCCACTCCTGCTACACCTGAAAAAGGAATCAAAAACAATCAGGAAACCTTTCAGATTCCTCAATTTCTGGACCAAACACGAAACCTTTCTAGCCACTGTACGAGAAAATTGGCATGCCGACTTTCAGGGTTACCCTTTCCTTATCTTCAATCACAAGCTCAAAAGATTGAAAAAAGTACTCGCAAAGTGGAGTAAAGAAACATATGGAGACATTTTTCAAAACATAGTCAACATGGAAGAAGTAGTCCTAGTTCATGAAAAACAATTTGAGACTACTCCAACTGCACAAAACAGAGCAAGACTTCATAAAGTGCAAGCTCAAATGATCAAACACCTTGCCATCGAAGAACAATTCTGGAAGCAAAAGGCAAGAATGACTTGGTTCAAAGATGGAGACAGAAATACCAAGTTCTTCCATGCTCTAGTCAGTGGCAGAAGGAAGAAACTCCAAATAAACAGAATTCATGATAATACAGGAACTTGGATTGAGGATGAAAACGATATAACAGAAGAAGCTATCTCCTTCTACAAGGAACAATTCACTGAAACCTCCCCTCCCAAAGATTTCAAAATACTAGATCACATCCAGTAACTAATTGATCACAAGCAAAATGAAGAACTGACGGAAATTCCAACAGAAGAAGAAATCAAAAAAGCAGTTCTCAATCTAAATGGGGACAGCACAGCTGGACCAGATGGCTTTACAGGTCTCTTCTACCAATCATGCTGGGAAATCATAAAAGTCGACATACAAAACATGGTTGTTGCTTTCTTCAATGGAAGAGAACTCCCCAAATTTGTAACACACACAAATTTGATTCTCATACCCAAAAAAAAGGTGACAGAAACTTTCTCCGACCTGCGACCCATCAGCCTAAGCAACTTCACCAACAAAATCTTCTCCAGAATTCTCCATGACAGATTCCTAAACACATTGCCAACTCTCATCTCTCAAGAACAAGCAGGCTTTGTCAAAAACAGAACTATAATCGAAAATGTCCTACTGGCTCAGGAGATCATCACAGACATAGGACAAAGGACAAAAGCAGGACCCAATGTGGTAATCAAGCTGGACATGACCAAAGCCTTCGACCGTTTATCATGGATTTTCATGACCAATGCTTTGAGAAAAATGGGATTTAATGAAATTTTCATCAGAATGATCTTTGACATCATGAGTAACAACTGGTATTCTATACTTATCAACGGCCAATCCCAAGGCTTCTTCAAATCAACAAGGGGAATCAAACAAGGGGACCCATTATCACCAACACTCTTCATTATAGCAGCAGAAGCCCTATGAAAAGGCTTGAATTCCCTACATCACAACCTTCACTTCAAAGGCTTTGGAATGCCTAGAAGGAGCCCAAAGATCAACCACCTGGCATATGCCGATGATATGATCATCTTTACATCCTCGGATACTACATCCCTAACTTTGATAATGGAGATGCTAAATGACTATGAGACAGCATCCGGCCAACTCATTAATAAAAGCAAATCAGCCATATACCTGCATCATACAGCCAAAAACCCAATAATCTCAAAAGTGGAAAGAATCACAGGCATTGAAAAACAGGACTTCCCCTTCATATATCTAGGATGCCCAATGTTCTACTCCAGGAAAAGAATTGTATATTATCAGCAAATAATAAACAAGGTTCAAGACAGACTTCAATCTTGGAAAGGCAAATTAATCTCAATCGGAGGAAGAGCCATCCTCATCAAACATGTTCTACAAAGCATGCCTATTCACCTACTGTCAGCAGTCAATCCACCAAAACAAGTCATCAACATTCTCCACAAGCTCTTTGCACAATTTTTCTGGAGCAACACTGTTGGTGAAAAAAGCAGACACTGGTCCTCATGGAATAACCTCTGTCTTCCCTATGAAGAAGGGGGTGCAGGCTTCAGATCCCTACACGACATGTCTAAAGCTTTAT
>MCJB01033463.1:201112-213865 GCA_002018475.1 Nicotiana obtusifolia | reverse complement strand
TATATATATATATATATATAAGGAAAAGGGGTAAGGAAGCTAGTCCTGGAAGGGGTAGAGGGGACTGGAAAATGCGAGGAATTGTAAGGAAAAGGAAGCAACTAATAAAATTAAATTTAGGCGGCAAGGCCGACCATATGTAAGCGTAATGATAAATAAAATATGGGGCAGAGCCGACCGAATGCAAGTATATTAAAGCAAGATTAAAACATAAAATTTGGCGGCAGAGCCGTCCAGAAGTGTTACTGATAATAGGAAATTAAAATACATATATTAAAAATTGAAACTTCAAAGCTTACAGGGATATAAAGCTCTTAAGGCTTGAGAAGTTTTAGCGAGAGAAACATGTAGAGAGAAGTATCCGAAATTTGAGTGAAGGATTGAATGCCTCCTGAAGTGAGTGAGGGAGTCTATTTATAGAATTATAGACCGTGCTACAGTAAAAGTGTACAGTATTTTGCTACAGTAAAAAGTGCACAGTGATTTTCAGTGATAAGTGCACAGTAATCTACAGTAACATTGCTATAGTAACTTTCCAGAAAATTTATTGCTGGCGTCATGGCTGATGTCGGTAACAAATTTGTCCTGATTTTGACTTATTCTGGGTCATAGTCAGGGTCATCCTCTTCTTCTGATTGTTCTTCAGACGAACTGGATTAATATAGATTGGGAACCTTTCCCTTAAGCTGTTGTAAAAGGTTTTCCATCTCCTAAATGTAGTCTTCTTTGCTGGTAAAGCCTGCTAATTTGGCTTGAACTAGCATTCTCTGCTGCAGAAATGAAGTATTGCTACATATGTTGGTGATAGAAATTTGGGGTTGCTGGAAAACTATTTTTCAACTGCTAGTAAGTAGGTTTCCGTAGCATTCCTCCATGCCTTGTACCACTTGCAGTAGCCTTGAAGGGCTGACAAACGCATACCTCTGAATCCTTCCCGTTTGTGAAAAACAAACTTCTGGGTGTATATCCATGGGATGCGGAATCTGAGGGAAAATTGAAGCAACTGGGGAATGTGCTGGTCTTCGTGAAATCTGGAATAAAAATACTCAAATCCTTCTTTCACTGGTGGAGGAAATATATCTGCTGAATGACCGTAAGTAGGCCACCATTAGTGCAGAAACCATTGGGAAAAATCTACCGGCAAGTGTTTGCCCCAAAGGAAGAAATATGAATGTTTGTTAGTATGGTTTTGAAAGGTCAACGCATTAAACCACGCGTCCCTATAATCATAGTAACTGAAAAATTGGGAAGAAAATGGCTGGAAAAGTTTTCTGACTTTCATAGGGTGATCACCTCATTCCTTTGGCGAGATAATTTTGTTTATCCATATTGTGGTATGGGTGATATAGGTTGAATTTTGTCCAAAAAAAGGTTTAAATAGACAGGAGTGAGTGTCTGTAAGGATAAATTCATAGAACTTCTGGTTATGGACAAAAGTTTTCTGAAAAATTGGATGTTGGGTTGGTCGAGCATCTTTTTGGCTACTATTAGAGGGTTAGAATCCCAAAGATGTGGCTTGGTTTGGACGAGTGAGTAAGTCATTTCGTTCTTAACATATTGAGCTTCCTCCGAATAAGGACCTGCTGAAGAAATTGGCTAAGGCACGGGTGAAGAAAGTGCCTGTTTAGGTGCAGAAGGAACTGTGCTCTGTGTAGTGGGGCTTTCGGCCACCACTTGTCTTTTAGTGGGGTTTTTCACCACCACTTCTTTCTTTGTGGTGCTTGTAGCAGTCACGCTTGAAGTTGAAGGCGTGGTGCTTTTTGCAACCACAACTGAAGTTGAAGCTGAAGAAGACCTAGCGGAAGATATGGCGACTGCTTCAAGGAGTTACGCCATTGACTTTGCCACTTCCTCTTGGTTGAGAGGGGTCATGGGTGCATTTGAAGTAAGACTCATGAGTTGTATCCATTTCTCAAAATCTTTTGCCGTCCAATGCGAAGCTTGCGGCTGTGCAAATTGAATATCATCTTCAGAAGATGGTTCTTCTTCGGCGATATCTGCCTATCTTCGAGGTTGGGCAATTGAAATTGGTTTAGCCGAAATTGGTTGTGATGTGACCACCATTGGCATGCCTTTCATAGCATAGTCTGCAGGCGATCTGCATTTTGGCTGGCTTGGTCCAGCTTCTGTTGTTTGTTGCTTTTTTGCAACTACTGCTGTCGTCTGTTATTGTTGAACAACTATTGAAATTGATGTATCTTTAGGCTATTTTGTGACAGCTTGTTGTTGTTGCTTCTCTCCGGGGCTAGTAAGGCTAACCGCGGGGACTTTGATTTTTTAGGCATATTATCTGCCTTAAAGGAATTCACGGGTTAGAAAATCAAGTATGAAATTTGAGCTTTCCTTTATGTGTTCAATGTCAAAATCAAAAATTAATAAAATAGCTTGCCATCTGGCGAAAATATGTTTAGAAGCAATATTTTGCACATCTTTCTGTAGAACATATTTAGCTGCTTTACAGTCAATACGAAGCAAAATTTTTTGGTTTAATAAATCTAATTGAAATTTTGATATGCATAAAACAATAGCCAAAATTTCTTTCTTAATTGTAGGATAATTCTGTTGAGAATTATTCCCATGTTTAGAAGTACAAGCGATGATACTTTCCTTATTATTACGAAGTTGTTTCAAAATTTCACCGTACCCTAAATCTGATGCATCTGTTTCTACTATTTTAAAAGCAGATGGCTCGGGGAGACTCAGGAAAGGGAGACTCTTGACTTTCAACTTAAGTTGTTTGACAGCATTGGTTTGGGCATTCGTCCAAGGAACTGGAGGCTTTTTCAATCTGTCGTGGAGGGATTTAAGCAGAATGCTTAATCCCGGAGTAAAATCGCAAATATAGTTGACACAACCAAAAAATCTTTGAAGTTGTGTCTTGTCCAGAATTTGATCTGGGAATTTGTCAGCAAACTGGAGGGATCGCTGGATAGGAGTAATAGTCCATTGTTGGATGTTATGACCAAGGAACCTAATGTTTATCTGGAATAAGCTGTACTAAGTTCTAGACAGAGGTAATCCACTTTCTTTAATAGTGTTAAAGAAAATGCCTAGATATTTGAAATGTTGGTCGATGTTTGTTGAGAAAACTAAGACATCGTCTATATAAATTATAACAAAATTGGAATATGGATTAAAGATATCATTCATTATCTTCTGAAATTCAAAAAGAGCGTTCTTTAATCCGAATGGCATCACGTTCCATTCATACTGTCCGAAAGGGACTGTAAAAGCAGTATTGTACCTGTCTTTTAGGTCGATTTGTACTTGCAAAAATTCATATTTTAAATCGAATTTAGAGAAAATTGTGGCAACATGGACTCTTTGTAATAAGTCCTTCTTGTTAGGAATAGGGTACCTAATCCATCTAAGCGCTGCATTAAGGGGTTTGTGATTGATAACCAAGCGAGGGACTCCGTGCTCGATTACAGAGTTTTTGTTGACATAAAATACCGCACAACTCTAGGGAGATTTTGAAGGAGAAATAATCTTTTTGTCTAAGAGATCGTTAATCTCTTTTTGACAATGTATTGTAAGCTCGTGATTCATTTGAATGGGTCGAGCTTTGGTTGGGATATTTTTTTCATCAAAGTCAGGCTCATAAGAAAGCCCAACAATGTGCCTTTTTCGTTTCCAAAATGACATAGGCAGATCGTAACAAAGCTCCTGTTGGATTTTAACTTCTAAACTTTTAATTTTAGAAGAGAATACAAAGTCACCCAATTATTTCTGTATTCTTTGAAAAGCTACTTCTTCTTTTAAAAACATAATTTGTTTTTTTTTATTTTGTAAAGAATGGATGATTTCATAAATTGGAGGATTATGAAAAGGAAATAGAACGTTGGTTGTGGAATAATCCACATGAATGCCTTTATTCGTAACTAGGTGTGGTTTGCAAAGTTGAATGAAAGGAATACCTAAGATTACTGCATTGCAAAGGTCTTTTGCTAAAAGAAATAGAGTCTGGATGAACTAGTTCGATTCTTCTGGAGAGGTTGTGACCTTTACAGAAAGAAGTTTGTAAGTGATTTTAAGTTTTTCACAATTGGCGGCCCTTAGGCGTTCTTTGGTTTTACGAAAAACTTGGTTGGAATGACACCTTCTTGGATACAGTTCCTATCTGCGCCAGTGTCAAATAAAGCTATGCCAGTCCAAACAAAAGACTCGCCAACGATGAGAGTTATCCTAACGTGGTACTTCTGAATCCTAATAGAGGAAAGACGTCCTAAGAAGGATTCTGTTTCATCATCGTCTTGGTCAGAAGTTGCAACGACCTGTACAAGCTCTTTGAGCTTTTGTGGCTCATTAGATAATTGTTGGAGCAAAAGTCTATCTAGTTCTTGTCTAGCTTTTATTTCCCTAATTTCTTCCTTAGGTGTGCTATCTCAGATTGAAGGTTTGAAACAGTCACTTTTGCTACCTTATGACTATCAGAGGGAAATCTCTTAAGAATATCAGTAATGTTGTAGGTACTGGCTACCTGGGGATGATTTTGGAAGGTTGAAGATGAGGATGTTAAAGGCTTATTAAGGACTGTCTTAAGTTTTCCTAAATAATCCCTTTTAAGTTCAGGGTCTTAAAGATCATCAATCACTTCAAGAAGAAGATCTTGTTCTTTTGTGAGAACATTGACACGAGGGGGGTCATCCTGGTCAGACCCTTCTGAAGATGTAGAAGATGAATCTAAATCATTTTCTAATATGTTGTTAAATTGCTCATCATCGTATATTTCATTATCTATAATATCCGAAGATTCACTTAATTCACTAAGCAGTTTCTCTATTTTGTTTAGAGTAAGTTCGTCAAGTTGTAGGCTCTTCATCTTCTGAGAGACTTTGCAAAACTTGGCGATGTGGCCTGGCTTTCCACACTTGAAACATTTGTCAGTGGAAGTAGAAGTCTTTCATCTTTATTAAAATATTTAGAAGACTTATATTTTGTATAGGAAGGTTTCCTTTTCCTATTGAAATTGTATTTTCTAATATTAGATGAATTGGGTTTAGAAGTCTTTTTCCCATGTGGTTTACTACCACACGAAGGAAGACCAAATTGCTCGCAGAAACTTCCTAAGTCTCTACGTCTTTGTGGCCTATCCTTGGCAAGTTGCCTAAGCATTTTATCTTGCCTGCAGATCTTAAGAGCAACTTGTTGAATCTGGCTAACTAACTGGCCGTAGGTAATTTGATTGTAGGGAACAATATCACCAGAATATTGACTCTGAAATTCTTCCTTAACTAAATCTCTAACGGACTAAGGCAAACCATCTAGGAATTTGTCTTTCCAATAAGGGAGATTCCCATATGGTCTTTCGTAGATCCTGGTGAGGAAGGAATCCTTATACCACCTAAAGTCTGAAAGAGTTTTGTATTTAAGGTTGTTGAGTATTTAAGAGGATTTTTCTCTAAAAATACCTGGACATCCTACAAATGTTTTGATGATTGTGTAAATCAACGTGTTGATAGAATCAGGAATTGTTTCACCATCTTTTAGGATTGATTGTCCTAATTCATCTAATTTTACAGCTTGGAAAATTTGTTGTTTTTCCTCGTCGTTTAAATGGGTATCCCACCACCTCTTAAGTTGGCCTGTAAAACCAGCGACTAAGACATGAGTAGTACTCTGGTTGGAATAATTGTGGGAGGTTTTATAAGCAGTGGTCACCATGGTCATCTGCTGTAATTTGGCAAGAATATTATATTCGGAACATCCATCGATATTCCACTCATAGATATTATGAGCATTATAATTATTCTGCATGGTATTGGGTCTTTCTTCCATGTTTGGATGTGTAGCTCTAGGGTAATAGAGTTTTTGAGGCTTTTGCCAGTTGAAAAATTCTGACTTAATAGGTGCTAATTCTGGAGGAGGTTTGTCCTCTAGGAAAATTTGTGAAAATTGCTCAGATTCGTTATCTGAGTTGGTCTCTCCTAAAGCTCCTACGAACCTAGAAAAAGATGTTTCTTTAGTCTGTTGGACTGGAGTGTCCTTGACTATTAAGGATTTCTCTATTTCCGCTATTCTCTGTTGAAGTTCAGAGAGTTTGGGAGAATCTAAATAACGGTGCATAACAAGCTCTATAGTATGGGTTCTAGGGATCTCGTATGGTTTAAATAATGGAGTTGTAGGGGTAGAAGGTCCTACTGTTGGTTTCTTCAGAGAAGATGAAGATGAATTTGAAACTAAGTATTCTCCAAGAGTTTGTAAATACTTGTTCGTATAATTATTTTGTTAAAAAATGTTTATAATATCTTTGCCAGTGATCGGCTCATTTTCAGCTCTCTTTTTGAAAGGTGAGGATGTAACAGAGCTGCTAGCAAAGTTTGTTGAAAACCCTTGTGACGGAGGAAGTTCGAAAATTAATTGTTTGAAAGTGGAAATCTATTTGATTATAGTTGGCATAAATTTCAAACTATTCGAAGAAATTGATTTGTTGTTTAATAACATTTAGACTGTCATAGAAAATTGGTTGGATTTTCTTCCTTTCTTATCCTTTATACTTGTTTAAAAACCAAGTTCTTTTAAAAAGATTTTCAGAAGAATAAAATTCTTTTTGGAGACCTTTTTTGTCAATTTCAAATTCAATTTCCAAAGCACCTATGATGTTGTCATCTCCTAATTCGGCACCTAGTGACGTATAAGTAGGAGAATCTAGTCTGTTGTAGGTAGTGTTAGCAGAGGGAATCGTTTCTAGTTTTTCTACCTTATACCTAGCTTGTGAAACTCTAGATTCGAAATCTACTGTCTCGACTCTAGTGGGATATGAAGACACTGAATGTCTAGCAGAATGAATTGATGGTATTTCAGACTGTGAGGAGGCAGAGGAACTAACTCTTTGGCTAAGGGACCTTTGAAAAGAAACTAGCACAGATCCGAAAGAAAATTGTTGGATCTGGGAAACCGTAGTGTTTTGTGGCTTTTGAGCAGGAGTGGCATCCTGTAGAAGCCAGTTTTTAGGAAGAGAGACCTGATTCCAAGAGATTGATCTTGGAATAGACAGATGAGACCTTTGCAAATCTGTCTGAAGCAGAACTATTTCACCTTTGTGAGTAGTTCTCATAGCTCCAGTGTTAAAGGCAGAACTCATTGTCTTATGCTGGATTCTGTAAATAATTGCTACTGGAAGAGAGCCAGCCTTAGTCTTATAATTAGAAGTCTTAACGTTTAGGGTCAAGGCATCTAAAATGTTTCTATCCTTAAGGGAGACTGTGAGGTTAGGAAAACAGTCGAAATAAATTGGACCATTACAAAGACTGGTTTCTATCATTCCTAACAATGAATCATTGAATTCTAGAAATCTAGAATCTCTAAGACAGAATAGGAGTGATGTGTCCAATCCTTCTCTGGATAAAGGTTTAGCCGTTATTTGTACTAAACCAAAATGGATATAATTATATTTCTTCTACATTTCTCAATAGATTTGATATTGAGAAGTTTGATTTCCTCATGACCTGATTCCAGAGGAATAGTCTGCTCAATGGTAGACATGTTATAATCACTTATCAAGCTCCATTTTTGAGACTTGTAAATTGTTGACTTGGGATGTTTGAGAATTTTTTAGTCGTCAATTGATTGCTGCAAATCAGAGAAACTAATCTTTTCTTTAAGCTTAAAATTAGAAGAAGATGAGGAGGAAGAAGAACTCGTAGATCTAGAAGAGAGGAAGTGAAAGTACGATATATCAATAATTAAAATTGCTTCCTATCCTTGGCTCGAGAGACCAAGTGGTTTCATAAAGAAGTTATTCAAGTTCTTAACTCTACTGTATATGGAAGAGTCAGATCTGGCATTAAACTTCATAGATCTATAAATTATATGATCTTGTAAGAGATTTGTTCAGATCTTATCTTACCATTGTGTTTAGTGTTAGACGTAGAGGGTAGATCTGTAAGTATACTAATTCTTTTGCTCAAAAGGGCTAATCTTTATGATTGTTTTACGAAAAATTACTCCTGGATGACCCAAAGGTTTTACAACCATCTACAAACCTACTAGGTACATTTACAAGCATTACCTCGCCATAATCCCTGTGAATCATGCTTACAGTGCAGATCTATCATCAGATCTAACATCTTTACATTATAACAAGATAGAGTAAGAACAACTCTCAAACTTAACCATAAATAAACAGATCCGTGAGTTTCAAACTAGATCTGGCAGTATCACATAACAGTGTGTTAAAAACAAGAATCACATCCTTACTTCCCCACTGGCCCTGATACCAGAGGGGCGGAAGCTAGTCCCCGAAGGGGTAGAGAGGACTGGAAATACGAGGAGTGTAAGGAAAGGAAGAGTGTGTGTGTGTGTGTCTACATATATATATATATATATATATATATATGTGTGTATATATATATATATGGGTCATTTCTATTTTTATTGGATTATTATTTATTAGACTGAAAAAAATTAAAAATTATAGAATAAGAAAATACTATTGAAAAATTATATTTTTCGGTCATTATGATTTTTGTGTTAGTTAGTGAAAGTTATATAATTTTTGTATGAGAAAACTATAACGACCCGACTTGTCGTTTTGAACATCTACGCTTCTTTCAACAATTTGAAGTCTTGAGTAGTTTCATAATATGTATTATGACTTGTGTGAATTTTCCACTTTGGTTTTCGGATGGTTGGGGATTAAATTGAAAGAACAATCCTTGTTTTGGACACATAAATGAAAAGAGTTAATCCAAGTTTGACATTTGTGCAAAAAACTCTGGAATTGAGTTTTGATGGTTCCAATAGCTCTGTATGGTCATTTTGGACTTGGGAGTGTGTCCAAATATTCATTTTGAAGTCTGTAGTTAAATTTGGCTTGAAATGGCGAAAATAGGAAACTGAAAGATTAGAAGTTTGACCGGGAGTTGAATTTCTTATATCGGGGTTGGAATCCAATTCAGGAAATTTGAATAGGTCCATTATGTCATTTATGAATTGTGTGCACAATTTGAAGTCAATTGGACTTGATTTGATAGGTTTCGACATCGAATAAAGAAGTTGAAATTTGATAGTTTCCTTTAAGCTTCAATTGGGGTGTGATTCGTGGCTTTAGTGATGTTTGATGTGATTTGAGGCATTGACTAAGATCGTATGATATTTTAGGACTTGTTGATATATTTGGTTGAGGTCCGAGGGCCTCGGGTGGATTTCGGATGGTTAACAGAATTTAATTTGGATATTTCTAGAATGTTTCGACGTTGTTTCTTCAAGAATACGTGGTGTCATATTAAACAAATAAGCTCCAAATTCAGTTTTGATTGAATCATTAGACCCGTATTGAAAATACGGAGCCATAGCAAAAAGAATCGTCGAATTTGGACATCCTATGAAATCGTTATACCCATTTCCGTGTCGGAAAAAATAAAATCCTATCACCAGCGCCCAGGATAGCGTGGAGCGCTAGCCCTGGCGCCAGGATATTTTATAGATTTTGGAAACAGCGCCACGGGCAGTGCCCCACACTGCATGTGGCGTTCCAAGCATTAAACCCTATAGACGAGGGATTTTGCCATTTTTGACATAAACAGAGTTGGGAGCTAGGTTTAGGCGATTTTCAGAGGTAAATTTCACCACACAACTTGGGGTAAGTGTTCTTGACTCCCCTGTGATTATATTCCATGAATTTATCTTCGTTTTTGGCGTAAGATTATTAATTTTTTAAGAGAAATCAGAGAAATTTTCTACAATTCCATAAAATAAATTTTCAAGATTTGAACATCAGTTCGAAGTCAAATTTGAGTAAAATTAGTATGGTTGGACTCGTAATTGAATGGGTTATCAGACTTTGTGAGTTCCGTCAGATTCCGAGACGTGGGCCCCATTTGTCGACTTTTCGAGCGGAGTTGAGAATTTTATTAAATTGTTAAATTATAAGCATTAGAGTAAATTGTGATTAATTTGTACGTTGTTTGAATAGATACGAATCGTTTGGCTTGAATTGAGGAGATAGGAAGGCGTATAGAGGTTGATACACGCAGAATGAAATTTTCTGAGCATTTTTTATCTTGCTCGGCATTGGGTTCGGCTTGTTCGAGGTAAGTAACACTTCTAAACTTGGAGCTGAGGGTATGAATCCCAATTATACGTGTTATGTGATTTGTTTGGAGGTGAAGCACATGCTAGGTGACGGGCGTGTGAGCGTGCACCGTAAAAATTGAAACTCAGTCGATTTCGTAGAGCTGTGTAGTCAATTAACTTGTATGTTCCTATGTATTTTTCATGTGTTAGAGAAACTGAGTTATGACTCGTGTTAGAAATTATGCTTTGACAAATGCTGGTACCATTAGGACCCACTGAGGTAATTTCTATTGTCGAATTATATGTTAAAATTGTAATTTCGTACTCTGTCATATACATTCATTGCATATTATCTCTCAGTCTCTGTTGTCATTTATTGATACATCATATCATCATTTTGGGTTAGTTTCATGACATTGTGAACCCGAGATACCGGAGAGATTAATGATTAAGTGAGACCGAGGGCCTGATTGTGAGGTTATTGATATTATGGCACGTGAGTTGTCTGTGCAGCACGTGAGTTGTCCGTGCAGATCCAGATATTGATATTATGGCACGTGAGTTGTCCGTGCAGCACGTAAGTTGTCCATGC
The DNA here is from genome assembly GCA_002018475.1 of Nicotiana obtusifolia. Classification (NCBI taxonomy): domain Eukaryota; kingdom Viridiplantae; phylum Streptophyta; class Magnoliopsida; order Solanales; family Solanaceae; genus Nicotiana; species Nicotiana obtusifolia. Next base: position 203,256 of record MCJB01033463.1, on the reverse strand, counting down.
AGATCCAGATATTGATACTAGGGCACGTAAGTTACCCGTGCAGCATGTGAGTTACCCGTGCAACACGTGAGTTGTCCATGCGGATTCATGCCATGATTGGCTCATTATAGTGCTTGGGCTGAAGGAGCCCCTCCGGAGTCTGTACACACCCTAGTGAGCGCAGATACCTACTGAGTGCGAGTGCCGAGTGATTGGGAGGATTAAATGACTGTGAGGACTGAGTAAAATGATACTCTAAGAGTATGCATATGGTTTTATCACTGAGTTGCATTGCATTGACATGCACACTTGACATACAGGCATAAAGATGCATTTTTCCTCATATTGTATGATATTGCGTCACTCATGACTTCTCCTACATATTGACATGTAGGCATAGAGATGTATTTTCCTCGTACCATTAAAAATGAAAACATTTACCTGTTGAAAGTTTTTTGGAAAAATCGTAGTTTTCAAACATACTCATAAATTGGTGATTTCGATAAAGGATTTGGGTTTTCACTTATATATTTGAAAAGCAGGACTATTTTTCTGGAACTGCAAACGAGCTGAGCCATTTTATTTCTGAGCTACTTCTTTTATTACTTCCATTATATTGTTATGAACTGTTGTTGGCTGTTGGTGTTGCACCCCGACCTGTGTTCCAACTCATCACTGCTTTCAACCTAAGGTTAGGTTTTTTACTTATTGAGTACATGGGGTCGGTCGTACTCATACTACACTTCTGCACCTTGTTGCAGATATTGGATATTAATGTTGCTGTGATCGACGGAAGCTGGATTTGAAGACGTACCTTCGTTTCGGTCGTAGCTGCCTCTTGTTCATGGTAGCCTTAGATTTATAAAAATATGTTTATGTACATTTCGAACAGATGATGTATTTATTTCATACCAGCTTTATAAATTCTAATCCTAAAAACTCATGATTTGTACTATCAGTCCTTGAGAAATTTTCGTATAAAAGCGGTGTATTATCATTTCTTATCTTAATAAATCTCATTAATTGGATAGATGTTAATTGGCTTACTCGACGGATTAGATTAGGTGTCATCACGACTAGGTAGATTTTGGGTGGTGACAAAAACATAATGATACAATTTTGATGAAAAAAAGACATTGTTGTATGACCATGAAATTTACCTGAAGTTAGTACTTGCACCTTTCTTTTGGTCTGTACGTTTTGTACTATTTTCAGCTAAAAATTTTATTTATAGGCCACTGCATTTGCGACACTTTTCCGGGAGTAAATGCCAAAAGAAGAAAAAGAACTAAGAAAAGGAATGCAGTTGCAAGCCTTAAAGTGCTGGGTACTATGTCATATTTTCATTATACAGATAAGTGTAAATTTTTAAAACGTTATATTCTGTAGGCTTTTGGACTAACTTTTTAAAATATGTCAGCAGGACAATATTTTAATTGGTTTCTTATAAGAAATATTAACAAAAAGTAAATACAATATTTTTCTTTTGTTCCTTCTTGTTTATTACTCTCAACTCCCAAGCAATTAAAGGAGCAACAGAAATTCTATTATTTGGTAGCTTCCCTGTTATAAGACTTATTTTAATCAAAGTTGAAGTGTCTATTTGAAATCTGGATGCAAGTACTGAAGTACATGTGTATATTAGGTTATTCTAGTATTACTTTTCTTCGACAAAAGGATAAAAGTCCGTCAATAAAAAAGATATAGTGGCGAGTTTGATGGTTGCGACTCGAGATAATGTAGCTACATGTTCAGTTAGGTTTCAAATTATGTATATCATTTCGCTATTTTCTTCAGGTTCATCCTCCTTGTTTAAAAAGTCATTCCCTTAATTACATGAGTTTTGGAGTTATTTAGCATTTAATTAATGTAAAGTTGCATGATATCTTTCAGGGATATATAGTGACTGGTGAGGTTAAAAATTGCTAGTAGTTCATATTCATTGCTAGTAAATTTAGGGCGTGTTTGGTACGAAGAAAAATATTTATCAAAAAATATTTTTTAATTTTTTATTTGATTGGCTTAAATATTTTGAAAAATATTTTCCTCATGAACTCATTGGAGGAAAATGTTTTCCCTATCAAGAAAAGGGAAAACATTTTCCAAAACTCTTTCCCAATCTTCCCTCCATTCCCCATCCCCACCAACCCCTACCAACCCACGCC
>MCJB01033463.1:166821-201089 GCA_002018475.1 Nicotiana obtusifolia | reverse complement strand
ACCCCAACCCACCCTCACCTCACCCCACCCCTACCCTAAATAAAAATATTATTAATAGTACTTTCTTTTTATGTTATAGAAAGAGTACTTTTTTTTTTCCATTTCAACAGATGAGTATTTTCTTTTTACGATATAAAAAAAGTTTTTTTTTCATTTTTACAAAAAAAGTACTTTCTTTTCATGACGTAGAGAAAATATTTTCTTTCATTTCAACATAATGATGTAGTAAAAAGTATTTTCTTTCATTTTAATAAAATGTGTAGTAAAAATTTTTTTTTTTATTGCTATAAAAAGAGTATTTTCTTTTCATGATGTAGAAAAAGTATTTTCTTTCATTTCAACAAACTGAGCATTTTTTTTTTCACGATATAGAAAAAGTATTTTCTTTCATTTCAACAAAATAAATACTTTATTTTCATGTTGTAGAAATATTGTTTTCTTTTTCAACAAAATATAAGAGTAATTTTTAGTTATTGAGCACAAATTTCAATATTGTTTTTGCGTAAAACAATAAAGTAACACATTAATTTCTTTGGTTTGTGTGAATTTTTAGAAGAATAATTAATTTTTTTTTTAAAATAGAGTATTATTTTGGGTATTAATGTATCATATACAAGTCAAATACAATAAAATTTTTACAAAAAAATAAAACAAGATTCAAAATTTACTCACAACTTGATTCTAGAGCAATATTCCTAATTTTATCTGCATTGTATCAATAAGAAATCGAGATTTTAGGTGACTAGTAAGAAATAGAGAAATTGAATTTCAAACGCTTTGGAAGAGGAAAAGAATCTGCAATTTTAGGGAGATAACAGTGGGTAAACAAGATTTTGGATAACAGTGGGTAAGCGAGTTTCTTACCGTAGCTAAGAATAATTTTGGGTAATTGTTAAGAAAGAGAGAAGACGCTTTTGTAATTTTTGGAAAAGGTAAGAATCTTAAATATATGGGGGATTATTGGAGGTGTTCTAATAGCGATTATATAATTTTTTTCTATACTATATTAAAAACTTATTTATTTCCACTATACTTAATATACTATTATATATATATATATAGAGTGCACCAGCGGGAACGCCGCTGGTTTCTCCTATGGTCCTTTCCGTCGTGTTATACTTTGAGTTTGTTAATTGTTAAATGGGATACAAACAAACAAATGAAGTACACGATGGCGCCGTTACAAGATTTCGACGTTTTGGATTCGAATTTGGGCTCTTTTCAAAATTTATTTACTTGGGTCTTATGGCTCATGATTGAAAATATCTTTTTTAGAGTTTATATATCAATTTGAAAGGTATTTGGTGAAAATTATAGTTAATTTTGACTGAATTTTCATATTGAAACTTCAAAAGTACATGACATACAAAATACATACAAATAACATACAAATTACATTTAAAGATCTTTTTTTCAAAATTATATTAAAGTTGTAAGAAAATTGTATTTATGTGTTATTCTATTTAGTTGTATGTTTTTTCTTCGTATGAATATTGTATCAAAAATGTAAATAAATTGTATATTTTATGAATCATTTTATGAAATTTATATTTAAGTTATAAATACTCTCTTATAGAAAAAAATTGTATATTGTATAAGATGAAATTTGATATGACACGTGTTCGTCTAAAGGGAGGACACGTGGAACCCAAGACGGGGATGATCGAAGACCGAACGGAGCCATTCCACTTGTCACCGCAAAAATTAACGTTCAATAAAGGTGTGTTAAATGCTTTGCACCCGGTAGCATTTAATAGGGAATATTCTGCAGCATTAAGAGCGACGGTCCGTTATAGAGAATTTGGCACTTATGTTCATCGTTACGTCTTCATCAATGACCCTCATAATTGACATTAAAGGAGGACGCGATCCTAGGACCCCCTTCCCTAGACATAGCTATAAATAGTGAACTCAGTTATCATTGTAAAGTGGACAAATTTTCTGGCTAAACTTACATTGTATTCTATACAAAAGCTTAATACAATCTTATTTTCTTGCTTTTTGATCTCATCATTGTTGTGCCCCGAAACCTTGTTCCCAGAACTATCATATCTGCTGTTTCATCTACATTTCAAGGCTAAGTATTATTCATTTCTTCAATTATTGCATTATTTCAGGATCAAATTAGTTCACTTGTCTAGAAACCACGTATAAATTCAACTATACCGTTTTACAGGTAAACAGTTTAGCGCCCACTGTAGGGCCTAGACAGCTGTGCAATTAAATTGATCCTTGCCTTTTTTACTAATGCAATTTGATTATTTTGTCTTAGAAAAAATCATAAAAAATGGCAGATAACATAGTTAACGCATAATCCTGAAATTCAAGGGGATCAGCCTCATTTCGAGGATTCAATCAGCGACACCCGTAATAAGGAGAATGACGCCACATCGGTGCATGACAGGCAGTATCCTTGACAGATTCGGGATACAACTCCCGATGATGCAGATGAGGAACATGTCAAGGATGCGGTGAGGGTCCTGCAAGAGCAACAGACAATCATTCTAGGCCATCTCACGTGGCAGAATAAGGTTATGACGGAACTGAAACAAGTACTATCAGGGGCTTCAAATAACGCAAACAGACATATTTTCAATTCCTCCCGGTGTTCCTGCAAAGCAAACGACGCAGAGAGTCGACAACAACACTCTCAGGGGCGAAATTGGCTCCGACGGGGCCGGGGGGAGTAGATCCGGTCTCAAAAACGAAGATGACCCGTTCAAAAATGAACTTTTACGGTTTATGAGGGAAGTAAACGCCCACATTGACCAAATCCCGGGCACGCCACCAATATTGAAATGCCCGGACTCCAGGAAGTATACTCGATTGTCGTATAAGCCGAGTGTGACACCAGAACTAATCCCAAAGCGGTTCAAATTGCCTGAAGTGCCAAAGCATGACGGGACTTTAGACCCATAGGAGCATTTACCGCCTACACAATGTCGGTAAAAGGAAATAATTTAGTGGGCGTTTGGACATAAGAAATGTAAAATTCCAAAAAAAGTAAAAAAAAATTTTCAAGTGAAAATGGTATTTGAAAATTAGAGTTGTGTTTTGGATATGAATATAATTTTGGGTTGTTTTTGAAGTATTGTGAGTGATATGAGTGAAAATTTTGAAAAATAACTTTTTGGAGTTTTTTAAATTTTTGAAAAAATCCAAAATTCATCTTCAAGTGAAAATTAAAAATTTTATGGCCAAACATTGATTTAAAAAAAAAAAGTGAAAATTTTTCAGAAAAAAGTGAAATTTCTTTTATGTCCAAACGGGCTCTTAGATCCTCATGAAATTGAATCCGTGTTGCTAAAGAATTTGGAGAAACTCTCACGAGGGGAGCTCTAACGTGGTATTCATTTATTACCCGAGCATTCCGTAGATTCCTTTGAGATGTTCGCGGATTCTTTCATCAAAGCTCATGATAGGGCGAGAAAAGTATAAGCGCGGAAGGCCAACATATTCAGGAACGGGGAGAATCTAAATTATTACGAGAGTTTGTTACCCGATTCTAGAAAGAAAGATTGTTGCTCCCGGCTGTCCCGAACGAATGGGCAGCTGAAGCATTCATCAAAGGATTGAATCCGAGAAGCTCAAACGCGTCCCGGAAGCTGAAGGAGAGCTTGCTTGAGTTTTAAGAAACAACTTGGGCAGATGTCCACAGCCGGTATGAGTCAAAGATAAGGATAGAAGATGACCAGGTCGGTTCCACATCATCGGCCAAAGGACAGGTGAAGAGTAGAGAAAAATCAAAGGATGCCTACGACGTGGACTAACAGACTTCAAGGGGCCGATTTTTGCCCTACGAGCGGACTGAAGGCCGTGGCAGAAACTTCCTGGAACCAAATAAGTTCATCGTTGACAGAGGGACCAATCGTGGTCAGAATAATAGATCACTCCGGGATAAAGAGATGTCGAGGTCTCGGGATCCTTCTTACCCCAAGTTATTGGAATATAACTTCAACGTTAATATAGTGGAATTGGTGCCAACCATGAGAAACATTAAAGAGACAGGATTCCCCAGACCTATGAGATCCGATTCCAGCCAGAGAGATCCCAACTTATTGTGCGAGTACCATGGGACGAACGGTCATTGGACAGGGGATTGTCGACACCTCTGGGAAGAAGTGGCTACACTGTTGAAAAATGGTCACCTCAGAGAATTCATTAGTGACTGAGCTAAGAACAACTATGGTTGTAACAGGGACAACGCGGAACCTTCGAAAGTAGGAGAAGAACCCCCACGCCAGACAATTAATATGATCTTCGGCGGAATGAGATTAACGGGGTCACCTTTTCGGCTACGAAGAAGATAAAAGTATCAATAACTCATAGTAAAAGACTCGGGGAAGACGATATCACTTTCACGCAGGAGGACGCAGACGACTTGCTATTACCACACAACGACGCACTGATAATTTCTTTAAATGTTAGATTTTAAGATCAAAAGTGTTCTAGTGGATCCAGGAAGTTTAGCTAATATCATACAATGGAGAGTATTTGAGCAAGCTAATCTCGTCGGAAGCATTATTCGAGCAACAAAGCTCCTCGCGGGATTCGACCTTGCAAGCATGACGACCCGGGGAGAGATTTTGTTGCTCACGAACGCTGAAGGAGTAATGAAAACAACTCTCTTCAAAGTAGTAGATGGTGACATGTGATACAACATCATCCTGGGAAGGCCACGGTTACACGAGATGAAAGCTGTACCTTCAACATATCATCAATTGCTGAAGTTTCCAACGCTCGAAGGAATCAAACAGATAAGAGGTGATCAACCGGTAGTAAGGGAGATGAATGCAATCTCAGTTTCCAGTAGCAAAGGGAAGGAACACATGGCATAGCACTTACAGGAATCAGCACCTACTCCCGTGCTAGAAGGAGTTAGCCCGGAAGTACAGTCGTCAGAACAATATCAAGTGCTGAGATATTTCCAAGTTCCTGAAGAGACGGACACAACGAAGTCCACGGCGGAGGAACTGGAGCAAGTTGCATTATTCGAGGAATTCCTAGATAGAAAATTCCATTTAGGGACAGGACTGCACCCGGAGCTCAAGTCTGGCTTTATTGAATTCCTTAAATTTAATGCTGATTGTTTTGCATGGTCACACGAGGATATGACAGGTATCCCAACGGAAATAGATGTGCATAAGCTGAGTTTAGATCCCAACGTACCTCCGGTAAGACAGAAGAAACGCCCTATTGCCGAGGCCAGGAATAAATTCGTCAAAGAAGAGGTAAACGCTTGCTTAAAATCGGTTCGGTCCGAGAAGTAAGATATCCGAACTGGCTAGCCAATATAGTAGTATTTCTTAAGAAGAACAATAAATTTTGCATGTGTGTAGACTATAAAGACCTTAATAAGGCGTGCCCGAAATACTCGTTCCCACTGCCAAATATCGATCAAATGATTGATACCACGTCGGGGCACGAGTTGATGAGTTTCCTCGATGCTTATTCCGGGTACAACCAAATCAAGATAAACCCGAAAGATCAGGAAAATACTTCGTTTATAATGAATTTCGGTACATATAGTTACAATGTAATGCCCTTCGGGTTGAAAACTGCCAGAACCACTTATCAACAGCTCGTAAATAAGATTTTTGAAAAGCAAATCGGAAAGACTATGGAAGTTTATATAAACAATATGCTTGTTATTGAATGCAGGTGACCATCTTAAGCATTTGAAAGAAACATTCGACATCCTGAGGAAGCATAACATGAAACTTAATCCCAAGAAGTGCGAGTTCGGGGTCGGTTCTAGTATGTTTCTGGGATTTCTGGTCTCACAAAGAGGAATTGAGGTAAACCCCGACAAAATTAAGGCCGTTGAGGAAATCCTGGATCTATTGTCGAATGTAAAGAAAGTCCAAAGACTCAAAAGAATATTAACAGCTTTGAGCAGGTTCATTTCCCGGTCGCCAGAAAATGTCATCGCTTCTTCCCAATGCTCAGAAAGAAAATAATTTTGAGTCCTTCATTTTTCTCAAAACCAAAAGAAGGTGAAACATTGCTAATCTACCTCGCGGTTTTAGAAGTTGCGGTAAGTATAGTTTTAGTCGGGGAGGACGAAGGTATGCAATTTCCCATTTATTACGTTAGCAAAATTTTAATGGGAGTAGAAACTCACTTACCACATTTGGAAAAGTTGGCCTTAGCTCTCGTAGTCGCCATTCTGAAGCTGAGGCCCTACTTCCAATGCCACCCGATAGCTGTGGCGACTAATTTCCCTTTGCGGAACATCCTCCATAACCCCGAGATCTCGGACAGATTGGCCAAATATGTCGTCGAAATGAGTGAGTTGACATAGAATATAAACCAAGGACTGCAATTAAGTCGAAAGTCTTGGCTGACTTTGTGGCCGATTTCAGTCCCGGACTACTACCTCTGGAAACCAAGGAGGCAGTAATAGTGTCGGAATCGACATTGGGGGCTTGGACCTTGTTTACGGATAGAGCTTCCAACGTAAAAAAGGTCTGGACTCAAAATAGTCTTAATCACGCCTTCGGGGGAAACCTTAATGCAAGCCATCAGAACAATCCCTTTAACTAACAATGAAGCAAAGTATGAAGCTTTGACTGCAGGGCTAGAATTGGCCCAGGGACTTTATTCCGAGGTTATTAAAATCAAATGTGACTCGCAACTGGTGATAAATCAGGTCCACCGGATCTTTGACACCAAAGAAGAACATACGCAACAATACGTGGTAAAGGTCCAGGCTCTTTTGGCACGATTCCGGAAGTGGTAAATTACTCATATCCCAAGGGAGGATAACGCAGAAGCGGATGCATTAGCAAACTTAGGATCATCGACGAAACTGAAGGGATCAGAATCCGGGACGGTAGTGCTACTAATGAACTCAGTACTGGATACAGATGGTTATTATGAGGTAAATTCGACTAGTCTGGTCTGGGACAGGAGTAATGAAATAATTAGCTATCTCGAGCATGGAAAGTTGCCTGAAGACCCCAAAGCATCACGGGTGCGCCAAAGCTACATGTTATAGCTTCAAAAGAGGCCAATTGTATAGAAAATCCTTCCAAGGCCCGTTGGCCTGGTGCTTAGAAGCCTCAGAAGCTAACTATGTCATGAGAGAAGTCCACGAAGAGATATGCAACAATCACTTGAGTGCAGATTCTTTGGTGCTGAAGTTGGCACGAGCAGGATATTACTGGCCTCGCATAGAAGAAGACGCCAAAGACTTCGTACGAAAATGTGATAAATGCCAATGCTACACATCATTAGTACACTACTCGGCAGAAACCTTACATTCGGTTCTGTCCCCATGGCCGTTCATGAAATGGGGGACAAACATCATTGGACCGCTACCACCAGCTCCCGGAAAGGTAAGGTTTCTTTTAATTTTGACTGACTATTTTTCTAAGTGAGTGGAGGCAGGTCCTTATCAGAAGATCGGAGAACACGAAGTGGTCGATTTCCTATGGGAAAATATAATTTGTAGGTTCGTAATACCAAAAGAGATAGCATGCGACAATGGGCCATAGCTTATCGGTGCAAAAGTTACAAAATTCCTCAAAGATTTGAAGATACAGAGAATCACATCTTCTCCTTATCATCCAAGCGCTAGCGGTCAAACAGAGTCAACAAACAAAGTAATTATTCAAAACCTCAAGAAAAGGTTGGAAGCAGCAAAAGGCAAATGGCCCGAAGAATTGCCCGGAGTTCTATGGGCCTACCGAACAACGGCCAAATCAAGTACAAGAGAAACTCCTTTTTCCCTTGTGTACGATGCTGAATCCCTAATCCCGGTGGAAGTGGGTGATCCCACTTTGAGATATTTTCGGGCAAATGAAGAATCGAACAGCGAAGCGATGCTAATCAACTTGGAAATTCTTGAGGAACATAGGGACTTGGCACATATAAGAATGGTAGCTCAAAAGCAGAGAATGGAGCGATATTATAATCGAAGAGCCAACTTCCGTCATTTCAAAGTAAGAGACATGATTCTGAGGAAAGTAACCCAAAATACTCGGGATCTCAACGGGGGGAAGCTGGGTCAAATGCGGGAAGGTCTCTACTGGATTTCAGCCATCACTGGGAAAGGTTCATACGAGTTAGAGAAGCAGAATGGAGACAAGTTGCCTAGCAACTAGAACGTGGCACACCTTAAAAGATATTAATCCTGATGAACATTATTCAAGTGGAAAATATGTGCTGGACTCTTTTTTCCTTCGTTTAGTTTTTGTCCCAATTGATTTTTTCTAGCAAGGTTTTTAACGAGGCAACAACAGAAAGCATACTACGAAGACAATAACAATAAGACCTTTGATGGTAAGGCAAATAGGCAAGCTTACACTTGGGGATGGTTAGATAATCTTTGGTTCAATAGCAAATTCCCACTAGGAAGTTAAGTTTGCTATCGAACAAAGGTTTCCCAACCGTTCACGAGCACAAACCACTAGAGAGTTGTTAGATATTCCTTCGCTTGATAGCATAAATTCCTGAGGGGAAGTGACCTCGTCTAATTTCATACCTCAATTCAAGGTTATCAAACAGTCGATTGCAATAGTAGTACCCAACAAGAGTCGGGGTCGATTTCCACAGGGAATTATATATGGGAGTTAGGCGTATATATTATAGTACGTGAGTTTGAACTACCTCAATTTACACTTCCACAAATTGGGGTTGATTCTATGTCTAATTTAAACTAAGATGGCAAAGTTAAGAAATGAAACTAAAGAATTGTTTTTGTTATTTTTCAAGTTTTGTAAAATGCCTAGAGCTATGACCATCACCTAGGTGTTTGCCAAATGGGATATAAACCATAATGCTTGTTTATTGATTAGGGTGTATTATAGCTATCAACTCTAAATTACCCACTCAATACCTCTCGTGTCAGAGAGTGATTTTGTCCAATTTGGCTTTCTCAAGTCCAAATGGGTATTGCACAAAACGATTGATAATAGCTCAAGTCGGGTTATTACTATCTCTAGGTTGAACCCTTTAATTGGGATTATCAATCTTTCGATTGACTCAATTTCTTGTTAGCCAAGTGGTCCTAGACTAAGTCTCTCTTTCTCAAGTAGAGGCAAAGTCAAATAGACATGAACTAATATTTGCAATCATTAATTCTAATAATTAAGGCATGAACAAGGCTAAATAATAGACTCCCAACCTTAAACAAGCATCAAATTAAACACCCATAAGGTTTACACACTAGGTTTGGGTCACAACCATAGTAAAAATTTAGCTACTCATGCTTGAAATTGAAGAAATAGAAGAAGAAATGATTAAAAAAACTCATATTGGTGAAATCAAAATAATAAAATTTGTGATAAAATATCCCAAAATATGAAAATCTACTAAATGAAGTAAAGAGAAACAGCTACTATAGCTGCTGATGTCAAAATTTGACCTAATTTTGTGAAACTATTCTATTTATACAAAGCTAACAAATTCAGACAAAAATACCCCTCGGGAGGTTCTGCGGCTGCACAATTCCATGTGCGGTCCGCAAATTTCTTCAACTTGTGAGGAACTGGAGGTATGAGTCCGCATAATTATGATTTGCAGCCGTGAGGTACTCTTTCTGCGGTCCACATATTTGTAACTGCGGTCGCAACTTGGTCTTCTGCGTCCGCACGTTTACGTCAGCGGCCGCAGAGTACTTCTTCTGCGACCGCACAATTCCTGTGCGGTCCGCATTTCTGAGGGGCTTAGAAACTTGTGAATTTGCACATTCTCTGAACTTTGTTCCAAGCCCATACTGCACTTTGCACAAAAGTCTGCTGGACTTTCCTTCATCATCTGCATCCACAGATGAAATTCTGTGGTCCGCACTTTGTGAGCTTCTGTGCCTTTTATTGCTTTGAATTTAGATTACTCCTTTTTGAGTTGGATTTCATCTCGGGAGTCCATCTTCTAATATTCCTGCAATTTAGCACATTTTATCAGTTTCGGGAACACAATTCAATGCTTTTAGACTAAAACAAAAGCTAAAAGATGATAATAATGAGTCAAAATCCTCGCTTATCAGGAAGTAAAGTTGTGTTACCCAGTTGAGGATTATCTAGCAATTTATTAGTGGAATCTTCAAAGATACAAGACTTGCAGTGTTCCAATTCGCATTTTTCGCATTCGAACACTGGGGGATGATATGAGGATACTACAACAGTGACTTCCACGTCAACCGGGGAATGAAAATCCAGAAACAAAATGCATCATCATGAACAGGGAATGCGCAACCAGCCCCGTAGAAACAAGTTGCACAAGTAATGGCAATTTCTTTTCAGCATGGCAAATGCTTATGTATTTTTTGAAAATAGAAGGAATAAAATAAAATCCTTTTGTTTTTATCTTGTTTCTTGTCTGAACGATGAATAAACTTTGTTATTTGAAAGTTAAACAAGTAATTCAAATGTTAGTGCCGTAATGAACAGGAGACGTCCTCTTCAAGAGCGCCGTAAACATAAGAGGGCCCTCTCTTATAAAAACTCTCACGTTAAAGGGTTGGTTTTGGAAGAATTTATGCCCGGAATCGAAGATGCCATCGAGGAAAAATACACCTGAAGCCACATATGAAAAGGACACAAAAAGTAAACTTGAGCAAATACTTATAGAAACCCTCATGTAAAAGGGATAATGCTCGGGACCAAAGTGCTCTGAGGAAAGCATATTCAGTAAAACGGGGACAGGAAAACGTGCGCAGAATTCTTAAGCAAATGCAAAAATTAAAGAATTGCATGGATATTCAAATGAAAGTAAGACTCAAACGATACTTGAGCAAAAATATGTCTTTATTTACAAAAACGTGCCAAACGGTAAAAGTTCAAAATGGGAAAAATAAAAAAAAAGCTAAACTGCAGTACCTTCGGAACTAGGAAGAAGAGAAGTGTACGTGTTCCCGGGAGAAGTAGGCGGGTCCACTGATGGCTCAATGTTTTCCCCGGTTTGGTCTTTAGCATCGTCACCTTCCGATCCCTCTTCAATTCCCGAAAACTCAGAACCGAAACCAGAAGAACCAGGAGCATCAGACTGCGTCGGGAGTCCATTATTAGCAGCTAACTCAAGCTCTCGGGCCTTAGCAATTTTAGCATCAAAGTCGATGATACTAGATTTGACCTCCTCCAAGGTTTTTCTCCTCATGTTGTACATGGCATAAGTTTTTTCAACAACCAGGCAAGCTGCTCGGCGCTTAAGTTCTTCTTTGAGTTGGGTAATCTCGGCAGAAAGGCTTTCCTAGGCGGACCTAGCAGATTTGAGGTTGACGTCAAGGTCACGAACAGTTGAACTAAAGAGACTATTATGCTCGATAGTTTTCTTGTACTTCTCTTCTAGCTGGGCGTGTTTCGCCCCCACAACAGCAAGCTCTTCGAGTTGACTTTTATGCGCATATAGTTCTAATGTGGCACTTGAGCATCAAGAGTTGACTTTATTCATCGTGGAAGCTCGCTCTTTCATGTAGGACATTGTGGATCCCAAACTCCTCCTCCTCTACTCTCCGGCCTATCTCCCTTAAGAATTTTAGCACTCAATCCAAAGATTTGCGAAAGGTTCACTCATCTCTCTTAAGAGAATGTCGCAAGTACGGCTTTAAGTACCATAGGCTTGCCCCTCATGTAGATCGCCACTAATGTAAGTTCACTCAGCTTGAAATTACGTAGGGCTTTTTCGGAATGCAATGAAGGCTTTTGGATTAAGGTTGGATATGCGATGATAGAGCAGGTTCATCTTCCTTAAGCACTCCATTTTTTTGTTCTCGGCTTATGCTTTGCCAATTCTTTGAGACATTTTCTTTTCCTTGGGATGGACTAGAGAGACTTAGCCTCACTCTTTCTTGATCATGACATTCATTTTCTCCCTTTTTGATTTCTCCATGCTTTGCATCATTACTTTTCTTTGAATCCCTTCAACTCTTCCACTTATTCACTTTCTTTTGCATTTTTTTCTTGCCTTTCCTTCTCATCATTTCTTTTCTCTTTTTGTTCCCTAATACCTCTTTCAAGTTCCTCATCTCTCCCAAACTTACATTTTTTAGCCAATTGTTTCACAAGAGTGTTAAGAAAAGCTCGGGTGCCAAGAGAGGGTCATGACAAAACGAGTAAAGGCTTGTAACATGGTTATCAAATGAGAAAAATTCGAGGCTCAAATGGGTTGATTAGGGATAACAACATTGGTGGGCAATGGAAAACTTCAAGCGGGTCAAGAAAAGCCTACAATAACTTCTCAAGCCAAGAAACACTTAAAATTTCACCTTGAAACACATTCAGGGCAAGTTCTACACCTTTCACACAGGTACTTGGACTCGTAACAAAAACATCTCACTTCTTACGCAGCTGAATGGTTAAAGAGGATAGAGTCGAGGGCCCACAATGACTATATCCAAGATTGAGAATCACTATGATTTGTTTAAACTACTCGATGATTGCCTAAGTCAACACAAGAGTCACAAAGTCACTAACTAGAGCTATTTCTTTCCAAAAACCTTGTTTTAACCATAAGCACTAGTGAAGTGTGTTGGTACCAAGTGAAGCATGTTTGACTCTTCGAGCATGACTTAATTAGGTCTCTTTATTCTTTAATATTACTATTATTACCTAAACACTAAAAACAGACTCAATCCCTTAAGAAGGTTGTCACGCCATCCATCGTTGGGAAAAGTCACCCGATTCACACAAAAACTACCTTTGGTAAGAACCGTGGCATTATGAAAACCAAAGGTTTATTGTCCACTAAAACATAAAAAAGAAGCTACTAAGTCAAAGAGAAGCTACAAATTCAAAAAGAAGCTACCTAGTTAAACACTAAATAAAAAGAAAACAAACATAAAGAAACTACAAAGCAAAAACTGTTGAAAGCGTAATGAATATACATAATGAGAGAATAGAGAGAATGTATACATAATGAGAAAGATTAAGAGAGAATACATACATAATAAGGAAAAAGAAGCACATACTGTTAGTTATTACAAACCAATTGTCTCAGAACCATCAAAATATATCAAATAAACTCCATCCCCCCGAATAAAAATAAGCATTATCCCCAATGCTTAACAAAATAGGAATAAAGGAAGGGCAAGAGTGAAGAAAACTCCCTATGGTTCCTTGGCCATCCTATGTCCACTACAGCAGCACCAACCTCAGTCTCATCCAACTGGATCTCATCATCAGCAACTCCGGGCGTGACTGGGTTGGTGAACATCTGACGTACTGCCTGGTAGTGTCAGCAGCATAGTCCAGCTCCTCAGACTGGCCAGCTGGTGCTGTATGTGCTGTATGTGCTGTAGGATCTGGGCATGGGTGGTGCTGGTCAATTAGCATTTCAAATGGAATGTCTTCAGCTGCTGCAAGCTTGGTAACCTGTCTCCGGTGCTTGTCCACTAACTTCTTGGAGGCCTGGAACTTCTGCATCTTCTTCTCTTCCTTGCCCAGCTTTTCTATCATTGACCCATGCTGCACCAAAGTGGCATGATTGTGTTCTGATTCTCCAAGAGCTTCTTCAGAGTTTCTTCAATTGTGGGGTGAATATGAGGTGCCGGAGTGGAGGACTGTGCTGCAATATTACTGGATATGTCAGACAGCTTTGCAGTAGCTGTTTGAATCCAGTTGTTGAGGCTCGCCAGTGTTTGGGAGACTCGCAGCGTAGATAGTGGAGCAGTGGGCATAGGCACCGGCTTCAAAGCTGAGGTGGAACCTGTAATGGGGGCTATTTGAGGCATTGAGGCTGGAGGTGAGGGCATAGTTGCTGCACTGGCTGAAGGTTCTACTGACGTAGATGGCAAGTCGACTATCTCTACAGCTACCACCGATGGCTCATCAGACTGGCCTATGGTGGTAGTCGGCTGACTACTTTTCTTAGAGTTATGTGCATCCATCAACGAATACCATGAGAAGCGCTTCTTGACCCGCACCTTCGTATCAAAATCTCTCGGCTCCACCTGCATCTGTAAGATACTCAGTAATGGTGTTGGGATACGAGTAGGAGGTATCAGCTTGTCTGACGACCATAAATATATTGGCCGACATCACGACACCCACATTGATCGGGTATCGGGCCATGATGGAGGCGACTAGAACTGCCTGCTGGATAGGAGGATTTGTCTCATTCTGACACGGGTCGAGTCGGCTACATACAAAGGTCTGCCACCCTTTCACCTCAAAACTCAGGGTGTTTCTATGAATAGACACCCCTGCAATAATCCACGGTGGTGGTGGCCCGGGAGCTGCCAGAATCTCAGCTAGCCATGGGAGAGCTGTATCTCCCATTGCCAACTTCTCCAAATATTGTGCAGGCTCAACATCATCAAACCCCAAGTAGGCATTCAATGTGTGCTAATCAAAGCATACCTTGAGGTTCCTCACTTTGGTTATCTTTGTCCCTTTCTTGATGTGTGCCACATTGGCGCAGAACTCCCGGACAAGATATTTCTTTGCATCCCCTATGCTCTAGGTGAACCACAACCACCCCTTTCGGCCCTCGAAACTGTCTCAGACTGCCAGGTTATACTATTCTAAATCTTGTAATTGGAATTGTCACTCAAGAGTGAGCGACTTCACCGGCCACCACCCACAGAAGCTAGTGAAAGGAGCCAGACTGACGAACCCGTCCTCCCAGACCTCTTTCTTCTTTGACCGCTTGAGGCCAACAACTTTAGTATCTCCCAATCGGTCATAATTTGGAATGTCATCAACTATAGTCGCTAGTGCCTCAGGGACAGGTGTAGAGGAGGGCTCGGAAGCCTGACTAGCATTGTCCGAACCCTCAGAGGTGCTATGTGATGTGGAAGGCTCGTCCCCGAGTTGATACCTTCCTGGTGGCCTTGATTGGATAGCCGGCAGCTCTTGAATTGAGTTGCCCTCCGATGCTTCCCTAGACGGGGCATAAGAACTAGATTATGAGGGCTCTGCATTTCTCCCTCGGTCGGTTATACCCTTCTTTGTGATTATCTTTTGGAGGGTGAGGGGTAAAGCACTCTTGCCTCGACCCTTGGAAGGTTCACCCCTTTCCTTTGAAGTATCACTTATGCCTTGAGATCTAACTATTTTTCTGTATTAAGCAATAACATATGTCAGTTGTAATTCAAGTGCAAACATACAAGAACACACTAAAGAGACAGTGAACAATACAGTGTAAAAAGTGCTTGTAGAGTAGGGGAGTGCGATCTGCAGAATTATCAGTGCAGCCGCAAACTGGTCATTACAGATCGCACAACTTAACCTTGCGGCCGCAGATTTGGACTTGTGGGCCGCACAATTATCAGTGCGACCGCAGAATTAGATTGCGGTCCGCACAATTGTCACTGCGGCTGCATCTCAGATACCACCAATATGCCCATTATCTGATAACAGAGAATGGCTATTTTGCGACCGCAATCACTTTTCTATAGTTCGCACATTGTCTATTGCGACCGCACATTAGTCATCAAATTGACAACTCTCTGATAACAGAGAACTAGTAATTCTGCAACCGCGATGGGATTTCTGCGGTCCGCACATTTTTCATTGCTGCCGCAGAATCATGCTTGACTAAAGTACCCTAATTTCAACTTCTGCGGACCGCCAAATGGCCTAAAACTAACTAAAAAGTTGCAAATTAAAGTAAATTGAAAATTTCTACAAGCAATTGAGGCATACCAAATATGAAGTATTGCAATTGAGTGATCACAGATGTTGAGTATATGTGGCAGATGGTTTACTAGACGATTCAATGTTTTAGACTTGTGAATAGAGGAAAAAACGTAACAGTAACCCTAGGCCTTCTATTTATATTAGACAGTTCTGACTAAGGGCCAGAGAGTTGAGTGTGGCCACAGAATTCCTATTGCGGTTCTCACTCTGTTACCTGTGGCTCAGAAACCTTTTTTGTTTTGCGGTCCGGAGAATTTGCTGTGCGGCCGTAGAATTTGTTGCGGATCGCAGATTTTGACTTGCAACCGCAATTTGGCCATTTCTCTGACAAACCAACTTCAGAGAGTTGGCATTTTTTCCTTTTAATTTGTGCGGTCCGTAATGCAATTGTGCAGTCGCAGTTCGCTTTTTGCTGTGGCGACCAAAATTGTGCAGTCCGCACAATACACTTGCGGTCCGTACTTCTTTCTACACTTAGCCTATTTTTTGGGCACAGTTTCTGTAAAGTACACTCATCCCTGCAACACACTTTAAATCCGGTTAGCACAAAAATAACACCTATCTACAGAAGAAGAAAAGAAAAGAAAAAGAAACATGGGTTGGCTCCCAAGAAGTGCCTGATATAACGTCGCGGCACGATGCAGATTACTATCATTTGAAATGAATAACTGCCACCACGTGGCAATCATCAATCTTTCCCAAATAATGCTTCACCAGGTGACCATTGACTCGGAATACCTCATTGTTTTTGTTCTTCAAGTCCAATGCACCAAAAGGCATTACACCTACAATTTCAAAGGGACCACTCCATTTAGATTTCAGCTTTCCGGGAAACATCTTTAACCGTGAGTTGAACAGCAAAACAAGATCCCGCACCTTGAACTCCTAGTTCTGAATGTATTTGTCATGGAGGTATTTCATCTTCTCTTTGTAAAAGGACGAACTTGTATAGGCATGGTACTGAACTCATTTAAATTCATTCAAATGTGTAACCTGCAAGTTAGCAACTACATCCCAATCAAGATTCAATTTCTTTAAAGCCAACATGGCTTTGTGCTCAAGTTCCATCGGAAGATGACAAGCTTTTCCAAACACCAACCGGTACGGAGACATCCCCATAGGAGTTTTGAAAGCAGTCCGATAAGCCCATAGTGTATCATCAAGCTTCTTTGACCAATCCGTCCAGTTAGCATTCACTGTTCCGGACAAGATACTCTTTATCTCCCGGTTGGAGACTTCCACTTGACTACTTGCTTGTGAATGATAGGGAGTCGTAACTTTATGAGTGACACCATACTTGCTAAGCAAAGTGTCAAAGGCCTTGTCGCAAAAATACGACACCCCTATTGCTTATGATAGCCCGTGAAGTACCAAATCTTGTGAAAATATTCTTCTTCTAGAACACCACCACACTTCTCGCTTCATTGTTAGGTAGAGCAATGGCCTCAACCCATTTAGATACATAATCAACCGCGACCAAAATGTAGGTGTTTCTAAAAGAACTCACAAAAATACCCATGAATTTAATACCCCACACATCAAAGATATCAATCTCCAAAATGGTAGTGAGAGGCATTTCATTCTTTTTCGAGATTCCACCGGCCCGTCGACAATCATCACATCTTTTCACTATATCACTTGCATCTATGTAAAGATTTCCCAATAGAAATCACAACTTAGCACTTTGGCCGCCGTTCTTGCTCCGCCATGGTGACCACTATAAGGCGAAGAATGGCAAGCCTCAAGAATATCACTTTGCTCTTCGTCCGGCTCACATCTTCTAATGACCCCATCCATACAAATCCGGAAAAGGTATGGCTCGTCCCAATAATAATCTTGGAAATCCAATTTGAGCTTCTTCCTTTGATTTGAAGAGAACTCATCCGGGATGATTCTACACACAAGGAAGTTTGCTAGATTCGTGAACCATGGAACCTCCTTCATTGAATAGCCAAGAGTTGCTCATCAGGGAAGGAGTCATTGATTTCAAAGCCATCATGCGGCCTCCCCTCCTCCTCCAAACGAGATAAATGGTCTGCCACTTGATTTTCACTCCCTTTTCCATCTTGGATGTCAATATCAAACTCTTGCAACAATAGCACCCATCTCATCAACCGAGCTTTTGAATCTTTCTTGCTCATAAGATAGAGAAGTGTTGCATGATCCATATGAACAATAACCTTTGCACACATAAAGTATGGGTGGAACTTCTCAATTGCAAACACAATGACAATGAGCTCTTTCTCTGTAACGGTGTAATTGACTTGGGCATCATTCATGGTCTTAGTAGCATAGATGACCAGATGAAAAATTTTGTTAATGTGTTGCCCAAAACTGATCCAACCGCTACATCACTAGCATCGCACATGGGCTCAAAAGGAATACTCCAATTAGGAGCGGTGATAATGGGAGTGGTTTTCAACTTGAACTTTAGCAATTCAAAGGCTCTCTTGCAATCATCATTGAAGTGAAACTTAGCATCTTTATCTAAGAGCTTGCACAATGGATTCACCACTTTAGAAAATTCCTTTATGAAACGCCAGTAAAACCCCACGTGACATAAGAAACTTAGCACGGCTTTTATCGAAGTTGGAGGTGGAAGTTTAGAAATCACCTCTATCTTTGCCTTGTCGACCTCTATGCCATTCTTTGAAATTTTGTGGCCAAGGACAATGCCTTCCTCGACCATAAAATGACATTTCTCCCAATTTAGCACCAGTTTGTTTCTTCACACCTTTGCCAATACTCTATCCAAATTTGCCAAGCAATCATCAAAAGAATCCTTGACTATCGAGAAGTCATCCATGAAGATCTCAAGGTAGTCCTCTACCATATCCGTAAAGATCGCCATCATACACCTTTGAAAAGTCGCCGGTGCATTACATAAGCCAAATGGCATCCGCTTGAAAGTGAAAGTACCATAGGGACATGTGAAAGTTATTTTCTCTTGATCTTCCGAAGAAATAAGGATTTGGTTGTAGCTCAAATATCCATCTAGAAAGCAATAGAAAGCACGACCGTCCAACCTATCAAGCTTTGGTCAAGGAAGGGAAGTGGAAAATGATCCTTCTTCGTGACTTTCTTAAGCTTGCGATAGTCCATACACACTCTCCACCTGATCACCGTTCTTGTGGGAATCAAATCATTCTTCTCATTGGTGACCACCGTCATGCCCCCCTTCTTTGGGACATACTGCACCGGAGAAGTCCACGAACAATCGGAAATGGGGTAGACAACCCCGGCATCCAACCACTTGATAATCTCCTTTTTGACCACGTCTTGCATAGCTTTATTGAGTCTCCTTTGATGTTCAATAGATGGTTTGGCATCTTCCTCCAAGTTAATCTTGTGCATGCAAAATACGGGGCTTATTCCCCGAATATCTGTCAAAGTCCATCCAATAGCCTTCTTCCTCTTGTGGAGCACCGCTAATGTAGAGTCAACCTGCACGTTAGTCAAACAAGAGGAAAGAATAACCGGTAATGTAGAGCAAGGACCAAGAAATTCATACCTAAGATATGGAGGCAATGGTTTCAACTCCAAGGTAGGAGGCTCTTCAATTGAAGGCTTTGTAGGAGGAGTTTTTCTATTCTCAAGATCCAAGGAAAGTTTCCAGGGTACATTGTTGTACGACCCCATTCCTTGCAAAAAATTCACACATTCCATGAAGCCATCCATCTCTTCATCATCAAAGTTGAGCAAGACGGCCTCCAACTTATCACCCACATTAATCGTGGAACTTGTATCATTAGTAATCACGTCGGTCATCAAGTCCACGAACGAACACACTCCATTGCTATTTGGTTGCCACATAGATTCGCACATGTGGAACACCACCTTTTCATTACCCACTCAAAAAGTGAGTTCTCCATCTTCCACATCAAAAAGAGCCTTTCAAGAATAATCGGCACCTCATAGTCCACTTCACAATCAAGAATAACAAAATCCGCCGGAAGAATGACCTTATCAACATGAGCCAATACATCTTCAATCACTCACAACGGTCTCTTTATTGTACACTCGGCCATTTGTAATATCATAGACGTGGGTCTTGGTTTCCCAATTCCCAAAGTCTTGAAAATTGAATCGGGCATCAAATTGATACTCGCCCCAAGATCACAAAGAGCGTTAGCAAACTCGGCACTTCCAATGGTACAATAAATTGTGAAAGCACCGGGATCTTCTAATTTAGAAGCCAACGAACGCACAATTGCATTCACTTGATGCGTGACTTTGATAGTTTCAAAATTCATTGACCGCTTCTTTGTCACCAAATCCTTCATAAACTTTGCATAATCGGGCATTTGCTCCAAGGCTTCAACTAATGGCACATTTATTGAGAGACTCTTCATCATGTCAATGAACATTTTGAATTAATTCTTGCCATTTTGCTTGGCGAGACTTTGAGGATATGTAGGAGGTGGCTTAGGCAATGGTGCCTTAACTTTTTGCACTACCAGTTCCGGTTCTAGACGGGTTCCCTTCCTCTTGAGTCTCTTCTAATGTGTCATCAGTATTAATCCTCACTTCATCATTTGCTTGCACCACATTGTTCGATATCTCTTCTTGTTCTACCACTTGCTCATCATCCACAAGTCGCCTTTGACTTGAGGTGAGTGCATTTCCACCTCTTCCACTTTTTGTAGTAATGGCCATGGCATGCTCCGTGTTGTTCCCACCCTTTGGATTCACCACCGTGTCACTTGGTAGTGCCCCCTTAGAACGAGAATTTAAATCTTGAGAGATTTACCCCATTTGCACTTCTAAGTTGCGGATCAATGTGTTGTTTGAAGCAAGTTGGGCATCAAAATCGACATTATTCTCCATCATTTGCTAAAACATGTTCTCAATACGGCCCATTTCATTGTTGGAAGAACTAGGACCATGGGAAGGATAAGGAGGTGGGTTGCTTGGTTGTGATACATTGGTGGCCTTCGAAAACCCGACCCCCGATTTCCTTGATTGTTATTCTATCAGCCTTGATTGTTGCCTCCCCAATTGCCTAGGTTATTGTTTTTATGCCAATTCCCTTGATTTTTGCCTCCCCAATTACCTTGGTTATTATTGTTATTCCAATTGCTTTTATTATTTCCACCACTCCAATTACCTTGATTTTTTTTAGGTCTCCATTGTTGTTGGCTTGGGCCTTGGAAGTTGTTTTTTTGCCCTTGAAAGTTGTTCACATATTGGACCTCTTCTTCTTGGTCATTGTAGTAATCCTCTTCCTCAAACCCACTATCTTCTTGCACAAAAATTTCCACTCTTTGTTGCATTGCGGATCTTTGTTCTCCGTTTGTTCACCATCGTGTTTACTCCCTCCATTACATTGACTTGCATCAGGTTTTGCACTTGTTGAAGTTGAGCCTTTGCCAATTGGTTCATGGTGGTGGTCAATTGGGCTATGGCTTGCCCATGGTCATGCAATTCTTTTTGAAGGTGAATCACATTAGGATCCCCTTGTGGAACATTAGCTCGGGACTGCCACGCTGATGAAGTATCCGCCATCTCATCCAAAATATCACACGCCTCCCCATAAGGCGTAGTCATAAAGTTCCCACTGGCAAGTTGATTTACTAAACATTAGTTGGTTGTATTGATCCCCTGATAGAAAGTTTGTTGAATCACGTTCTCCATCATATCATTGTTGGGACACTCTTTCACCATTGTTCTTATCATTCCTATATCAAATATAGTGGTTCATTGGGCTCTTGCTTGAGTGCTAGAATTTTATCCCGAAGTGTAGCCATGTGCCCGGGAGAGAAGTACTTAGAAATAAATATGTTACAACCCGTGATTTCGTACTTAGATTACACCGTGAGATAATTTACATATAAGAGCCTAAGAACCCGGAAAATAGTTCAAAAATCAAGAAAAGGGCAAAAGGTGTCGCAAAGTTGGATATGCTACCGCAAAACACACATGCGGACCGCATATCCAACACTGAGATCGCAAACTGAGACATATTTCTGGGCAGAAATCTGTGTCAAAAATGCGGCTAGTATGCGACCACATAATGCAAATGCGGACCGCAAAAATGATATCTTCCATCGCAGAATGGAACAGAGTTCTGGGCTGAAATCAGCGTCAGGAATACGACTAGAATGTGGTCGCATTGTTGAAAATGCGAACCGCAAATCTGACCCTCCTGCGTCGCATAATGTGACAAATTTCTGGGCTGAGGTTTGCGACCAAAATGCGAACTGCATGTCGTGTTTGCGGCAGAAATGCGATCGCAGACCTGAAAATGTCAGACACGTGTGTCACTTATTGACAGGCCTATAAAAGGGGTCCAAACCAGTTCTTTCTTCATTTTCTGAAACTCAAACTCAGTAGAAGGACCACCAACGACCCCTCTCATAGTCCCACACAAACTTAATCAAATTTCTCTCTTCCAAGTTCTAAATTGAGAGTAAAAGCTAGAGATTGAAGAAATTAAGGAGAAGCCCTAACTGACTCCCCCTTCTTTCAAGCCCTAAGTGGGAGTGAGACCTAGGAATTGAGGAATCAAGGAAGAAGGCTAGATAATCCACATGCAAGGTAAGTCATTACTCCCTTTCACGCAATCTTCTCTTGGGAATTCATGGTATGTTGTTTTATGCATGTAAGAACCCATGGGATGGTGAATGGAAGCTACGAGTTCAAATTAACAGATGATAATGGACTGGGTTATGATTAATTGGGTTGTTGTTGAGCTGCATGTGTTATTACCATGTTTGTGAAATCTTAGAAAAGAAAGGTGTGGAGAAGCACCATACGAATTTAGGGGATTGTGATTAATGAATGCTATAACGCTTAGAGGGTAACGGGTGACTTGTTCTTTATTTGTAGACTAAGGAATTGTAACAATTGCTTAGCTTGAGGAACTGGTGCAGTATATACCAGGTATGTAAGACTATACCGTTCTTTCTTTTGCACGACTCCTATTGAATATAATGCAATGAGCGAGCCCCAAAAGAATACTGTATTCTTAGAAGCTAGGGTTGGTTATGTCGTTTCCCTCTTATGGAAGGATTGCTCTTATTCTTATGATATCAATGTTGTTGGTATTCCCTGAGTCTTATAAGGTTCATGTTAAAGAGACATTCTTAATTACGTGAAAAGAGGATAACAGTCGCATGTCACCAAAAGGGTCTAGAACATATTTTCATAAGTTGAGCATGCATTATATATGTGTATCTAATTCACTTGCCTGAGCCTAATGAAGGCCGGGTATGTTGTGACCGAGCCTAATGAGGGCCGGGTATGTTGCGACCGAGCCTAATACGGCCAGGTATAATATGACGATGATGGTAAGCCCACCGAGGCGTATGTAAATGTATACGAAAATGGTAAGGCCCATAGAGGCGTATGTAATGTATATGAAAATGGTAGGGTCACGGAGGTTATGTATAAGATGATGGTAATGATAATGTATATGTATATGATGAGGTTAGAAAGGTTATATGTATATGCACAACCACGTCGAACATGTCATGATTAGCCGCCCTCAGAGGCGTTCAGATGGTACAGGTTATATGTTTCTTATCCTGACTTATATTATTGCTCTTATATTATGTTTTCCCCGTCTTACATACTCAGTACCTTATCCGTACTGACGTCCTTTATTTGTGGACGCTGCATATCGTGCTGCAGGTCCTGATAGACTGATAGACGGAGCTCCCCCACCGCAGTAGGCTATCCAGTTCAGCAGATATTGGCAAGATTCATCCTTCGGACTTGCTATAGACTTGGTATGCATTTTGTATAGGCATTTTGGGCATGTCAGGGCCCTATTCCGACTAGGTTGTATTATGTATGACTCGTAGAGGCTCATAGACAAGTGTCAGTGTATGTGTAAGCGAGTGTTGGGTTGACTCATGTATAGTGAATTGCCTCGTCGGCATATGTATCTTTTGCTGTATAGCCCTTGCATGACGGCCGTGTCGGCCATGGTATGTCATATATGTATGTTTCTGTCATGGCACGGTATTTCTGTTGATATGTATGAAATGTATAGTTACCGAATGGTTGAGTTAATTATTATTATTGTCGTTGCTCACACAGGTATTCATCGGCCTTTAAGATAATAAAGAAAGTAAGCTAGCAGATATGAAGGGGTACGCCGGCACTCTGCGAGTAGGGTCCGGTGCCATGTCGCAACCTTCCGGTTGGGTCGTGACAAAATTTCTCTGCCAATTCATCTCAAGTATGAATGGAATGATTTGGTAAATGTTCCAACCAATATAAAGCTTTCCCCCGTAGAGAGAAAAGAAAAAACCTTAGCCTCAAGGCATCCTCGGAGACATTAGTTTGTTTACTCCCCCAACAAGTATCTACGAACCCCTTCAAGTGTTTGTATGCATTTTGACCCGATGCACCAGTGAAGAACCCTCATTGCTCGAGCAAAGTGAGCATCACATTGGTTATTTGAAATTTTCCCACCCTAATAGGGGGAGGGACTATAGCACTTGCATACCCTTCGTTTGGCAACACCTGGTGTGGAGCCGCTCTTGGTGGAGGTGGGGGTGGAGCGAGTATATTGTCATGAGGCGCTCGGCCTCATCTATTTGCTTGAAGTTCAAGAGGGAACTCATCCATTTGATCATCCTCAACATCCACGTTCCCCAAAGCTATGTTTTCGAGCTCATTGTTTGCCATGATTGCACCTACAATTTCTCAACACGTTAGTAACAAGGAAGGAAAAGAAGATATTTCAAAAACACACCTAAATATATAGTTAACACCATTTTTTTTAACTCCCCGGCAACGGCGCCAAAAATTGATCTCGTCCAATTTCACACCTCAATTCAAGGTTATGAAACGGTCGATTGCAATAGTATTACCCAACAAGATTCGGGGTCGATTTCCATAGGGAGTTATATATGGGAGTTAAACGTATATATTATAGTACGTGAGTTTGAACTACCTCAATTTGCACTTCATCAAATTGGGGTTGATTCTATGTGTAATTTAAACTAAGATTGCAAAGTTAAGAAATGAAACTAAGAGAATTATTTTTGTTGTTTTCAAGTTTTATAAAAAGCCTAGGGCTATGACCATCACCTATGTGTTTGCCAAATGGGATATAAACCTTAGTGCTTATTTTACTGATCGGGGTGTATTATAGCTATCAACTCTCACTTACCCGCTAAATACCTCTCGGTCAAAGAGTGATTTTGCCCAAATTGGCTTTCTCAAGTCCAAATGGGTATTGCACAAAACGGTTAATAAAAGCTCAACTCGGGTTATTACTATCTCTAGGTTGAACCCTTTAATTGGGATTATCAATTTCTCGATTGACCCAATTTCTTGTTAGCCAAGTTGTCCTAGACTAAGTCTCTCTTTCTCAAGTAGAGACAAAGTCAGATAGGCATGAACTAATATTTGCAACCATTATTTTCACAAATTAAAGAATGAACAAGGCTAAATAATAGACACTCAACCATAAACAAGCATCAAGTTAAACACCCATATGGTTTACAAACTAGAGTTGGGTCACAATCGTAGTAAAAGTCTAGCTACTCATGCTTGAAACTGAAGAAATAAAAGAAGAAATGATAAATAAACTCATATTGTGAAATCAAAATGATAAAATTTATGTTAAAATATCCCAAAATATGAAAAACTACTAAAAGAAGTAAAGAGAAACGGCTACTGTAGCTGCTGATGTCAAAAGTTGACCTAATTTTGTGAAACTCTTCCATTTATACAAAGCTGAATAATTCGGATCAAATGCCCCTCGGGAGGTTCTGCGGTCGCAATTCCGTGTGCGGTCCGCAGATTTCTTAAACTTATCAGGAACTGAAGGTCTGCAGCCGCATAATTCTGATCTGCGGCCGCGAGGTACTCTTTCTGCGGTCCGCAGATTCGTAACTACTATTGCAGCTTAGTCTTCTGCGGTCCGCACGTTTACGTCTGCGGGCAATTCTTGTGTGGTCCACACTTCTGATGGGCTTTGAAACTTGGGAATTTGCACATTCTTTGAACTTTGTTCCTAGGCCATCTTTTGCGGCCGCACAATTCATGTGCGGTTCGCACTTTGCACAAAAGTCTACTGGACTTTCCTTTATTATCTGCGGCCGCAGATGAAATTCTACGGTCCGCACTTTGTGAGCTTTTGTGCCTTTTATTGTCTTGAGTTTAGATTACTCCTTTTTGAGTTGGATTTCATCTCGGGAGTCCATCTTCCAATATTCCTGCAATTTAGCATATTTCATCAATTTGGGGAACACAATTCAATGCTTTTAGACCAAAATAAAAGCTAAAAGGTGCTAATAAGTCGTCAAAATCCCCATTTATCAGGAAGTAAAGTTGTGTTACCGAGTTGAGGATTATCTAGCAATTCATTAGTTGAATTTTGTAAGATACAAGACTTCCAGTTTTCCAATTCGCACTTTTCTCATTCGAACACTGGAGGGGAGGGGGGCATGATATGAGGATAGGGCAATAGTGACTGCCACGTCAACTGGGGAACGAAAATTCGGAAACAAAATGCACCATTGGGACCAGTGACTATCCAGCCAGTCCCGTGGAAATAAGTTGTACAAGTTAGCCACAAGTAATGGCAATTTCTTTTCAGCATGGCAAATGCTTATGTATTTTTTGAAAATAGAAGGAATAAAATGAAATCCTTTTGTTTTTATCTTGTTTCTTATCTGAACGATGAATAAAATTTGTCATTTGAAAGTTAAACAAGTACTTCAAATGTTAGTGTCGTAATGAACAGTCGACGTCCTCTTCAAGAGCACCGCAAACATAAGAGGGCCCTCTCTTATAAAAACCCTCACGTTAAGGGTTGGTTCCGGAAAAATTTATGCTCGGAATCGAAGATGCCATTGGGGAAAAATATACCCGAAGCCACATATCAAAAGGATGCAAAAAGTAAACTTGCACAAATACTTATAGAAACCCTCATGTAAAAGGGAAAATGCTTGGAACCAAAGTGCTCCGAGGAAAGCACATTCAATAAAATGCGGACAGGAAAATGTGGCAGAATTCTTGAGCAAATGCAAAAATTGAAGACTTGCATGGATATTATTCAAAGGAAAGTAAGACTCAAACAATAATTGAGCAAAAATATATCTTTATTTACAAAAATGTGCCAAACGTTAAAAGTTCAAAATGGGAAAAATAAAAAAAAATCTAAACTGCAGCGCCTTCGGAACCAGGAGGAAGAGAAGTGTCTGCGTTCCAGGGAGAAGTAGGTGGGTCCACCGATGGCTCGATGTTTTCCCCGGTTTGGTCTTCAGCACCATCACCTTCAAATCCCTATTCAGTTCCCGAATACTCAAAACCTGAACCAGAAGAACCAGGAGCATCATACTGTGTCGAGAGTACATTTTTAGCAGCTAACTCAAGCTCTCGGGCCTTAGCAATATCGGCATCAAAGTCGATGATACCATATTTGGCCTCTTCCAAGGTTTTTCTCCTCATGCTGTACATGGCATAAGTTTTTTCAACAACCAGGGAAGCCGCTCGGCGCTTAAGTTCTTCTTTGAGTTGGGTAACCTTGGCAGAAAGGCTTTCCTGGGTGGATCTAGCAGATTTGAGGCTGACGTCAAGGTCACGGACAGTTGAAATAAAGAGGCTATTATGCTCAATAGTTTTTTTATACTTCTCTTCTAGCTGGGCGTATTTCGCCCCCACAACAGCAAGCTCTTTGAGTTTGGAGTTCAAGGCTAGCTTCTGAGTTAGTCACTTTTTCGGCAGTAGCAGCCCCGCGCTCAATTACAGCAAGAACGGCGTCCTAGACTTCAGCCCATTTAGCCTTAGATTCATCAAATCTGACCCTCAGCGGGCCAATTTTTTGGGTATTGGTTACCACTTCTTGCTCGCTTTGCTGCAAACGAGCCTCCAAAAAAGCAGCCTTAGTAGCTTTGGTTTCCAGTTCCGAGAGGCGGAGGACAATTTGGTCTCGTTCCACTAAAAACTAATTCCGTTCAAAAGTAAGTTCTTCCTTCTCGCGAATCAACCTTTGAAGGCCTTCAAAAGCAAGAAAAAGTTGGCCTACAAAACAAGAAGAAGTAAAACTTTGAATACGTTTATATAAAAGTAGAAAAAGTAATGAAGAAAGAAAAGAATGTACCGCTGCGGCGTTATGCATGACATTATTCAACAAGCACTCTTCCGAGAGTGCCTGAATCTTTTCCCAATCTTTTTCTGAAGCCAAAAGCTTCAGATAGTTAGCAAGCTCCACCGGTCGAGATAGCAAGTTACATCCGGTAAAGACCAAAAGAGCAACGTTCCTCCTCCTTTATGGATCTTCAGAAGGGACAGCATAATTTTGCCCCAAATTCCCATGAACTAGGGACTGTGGAAGAGGAACACCTTCTTCATGGTTGGGTGCGGCCGACGGAGGTGATGTAGCAACTGCTGGTGGAAGAGTGGATGAAGATGGAAGTGATGTAGCAGTTATTGAAGTTGGTGAAGGTGGAGATGAAGCTGATGGAATTGAAGAGTGCGAAGTAGCCGCATCTAATGCAATGCTAGTTGTTGGATGCGCACCAACCAAAGACAGCAAGGACCCGGTACTCAGCTCCGCAGCACCGGTTACAGCAATTGGGGCACGAAAGCGGGAGTTGGCATTTTCTACCAAATCAGATTCTCCCCAAAGTGCCGAGACATCGTCTTCAGTTGGTGTAACTATCTCAACGGGTCGAGCATCCTGTTGAGATGATGATGATTGTCGCCTTCTATGTAGAAAAGCTCCCTCATCACTAGCTTCTTTGTCATCATCAATCATCACAGTGTCTATGACTTACCCGGAAGGAGGACCAGTCGTCATCACCACCGGAGATGAATCGGGGGCATTAGTATTTACCCTCTTATTCTTTTCCCCAGCCGCGGAGAAACATTTTCTCTTTGGTTGCTTATCCTCCGGACGGGGACTCCGTAAAGAAGTGTTTGCTCCCGAAACAGGCCTAGAGATACCTGTTCGAGTAAGTGCTTCCTGAAGCAGCCTCGCTGCATCAGCAGGATCAGCCAACGTCCTCCTCGGGGACATCAACAGAGCCCGTAGGTAGACCTAATTTCGTGAACAAGTCAGAAGGGTTCAACCAAGTTCTCCATATAAAAAAAAAAATGGAAGCAAGGTAAATTAAAATTATCATGATTTTTGGCCTTCCACCCGTATTTAAAGGTTAGTTCTTTCCACAAACGAGTCTCGGGCGTCGTGACGTGCAAAATCTTTTGAACCCAGTGGTCCAAACTTTTCACCACCGGTGGGATCCATCGAGTTGCTGAAACATGCGAAGGGTGGAGAGTTGATACGGCCGTAATAGAATATCTAATAAAAAGAAATACTAAACAAAAAGCTTACAAGCGGTTCCAAGTGACCGGAAAGGATGAAGCCGTTGTCGGAATGATGTCATTGGTGGTGACTGCAACGAACTGTACCATCCACCCACAGTCCTTGTCATCATCCATTCTAGACAACAAAGCATGGTGGCCACGCTTGCAGAGATTTATCATTCCCCGCGGAATATTTTGAAAGAATAGAGATTCATCATATGAGCTAAGGTTAGCTCCTTTCCAATTTCCTGGTACAAGCGTCGAAGACAGGCGACCGTCCTCCACACTAAAGGACTCAACTGTGCCAAACACACCTGATAGCGAAGGCAAAACTCCGCAATCACGAAATCAAGCTCTCTGCTCAAAGAAAACGCACCCAAAGTAAATGGATAAATGAAAAAATATGTAAACCCTCCTTGGGAAGGTTCACTCGCTCCGATTGATTAGGAGCAATGATATCCAATTCATGGCAGCGACAGTCCACCTTCACAGCAGGAATACTAGAAGAACGAATGAAAGAAGGGTACCTACTAACAGCCATGTACGAGGATTAGCAGTAGGAAATTTCTCTTCGAAGTCCTTTGTGGTACTAAGTCTTCTTGGGATGATGGAACCCACCGTTAGAGGAACAAAGTCCTCGATTTTGTTCTTGATCTTTGCAGAACCAGCACTCTTGGAGAAAGAAGCCATTGAAAAAGAAGAAGGAAAAGATTTTGTGTATGAAGAGAATTAGAGAAATGATGGAAAATAAATATGCAAATCATAAGCTTGAGAAATTATGAAACGCAAAGGAAAAGGATGTTGCGTATAAGTAAAATTTTAGCGGCTAAATTCATCACCATGATTACCTCGATAATCGGCAAAAGCTGTGCTGAATTATGGGATGACGCGTGTTCGGGGCATTAAATGCGGAGAGATATGCGTCTAATCAACCGAGAAGCCTTCAGAGGGAGTCATAGTAATTTCCGCCAAAAAAGTGTTTCTACCAACTTCCCGATAATACAAAGTTATGTCACCGTAAAGCAGAGGGACTATCTGTATAGGGTGAAATATGATATGACACGTGGTCATCTAAATGGAGAACACATGGAACCCAAGACGGGGATGGCCGAAGACCAAACGCAGCCATTCCGCTTGTCACCAGAAAAGATACGTTCAATAAAGGTGTGTTAAATGCTCTATGCCCGGTAGCATTTAATAGGAAATATTCTGCAGCATTAAAAGCAACGGTCCGTTACAGAGAATTTGGCATTTATATTCTCGTTTACGTCTTCATCAATGACTCTCATAATTGACATTAAAGGAGGACACGATCCTAGAACCCCCTTCCCTGGACATAGCTATAAATAGTGAGCTCAGCTATTATTGTAAAGAGGATGAATTTTCTGACTAAACTTATACCGTATTCTGTACAAAAGCTTAATACAATCTTATTTTCTTGCTTTTTGATCCCATCATTGTTGTGCTCGAAAACCTTGCTCCCGGAACTATCATCTCTGTTGTTTCATCTACATTTCAAGGCTAAGTATTATACATTTCTTCAATTATTACATTATTTCAGGATCAAATTAGTTCTTATCTAGAAATTACGTACAAATTCAACTATACCGTTTTACAGATAAACATATATATATATATATATATATATATATATATATATATATATATATATGTATGTATGTATCAAAATTATATTAAAATTATATTATAGTTATATGAAATATTTATGAAATTTTTATTTCAGTTGTTACACAAATCAAGTAAGAAGGTTAAGAAACAGATCCATATTCCATGTCTTAATTTTTTTAACATAAAAACCAGTCAAATCGCTATCTGAATTATGTGTACGAGAAGCATACAATAAGTATGGCGGCTACAGTGAGTCGCAGCGATGCAAGCAATTAGCAGTCACTTTTAACGACACGGAGGAACTGTGAGAAGAAAAGCAAAGGGCAGCTGACGGATTGCGAGAGGAAAACAGGAAAAAAGGGTGTACCTGAATATCTTAAGAGCCTTTTTTTTCACTTTTAACTTGCGTTACAAATTTTTTATATTAGGTAGCCGAAAAAGTGTATAAAATTTATAAATTTTTTTTATATAACATACATAATATGTGTTTGTATATATATATATATATACAAAAAATATATATTTTTCCGGCTATTATTTTGAAAGTGACTATACAGTGTTATTTTTTCTTTCCTTAATTGAAGGTACTAATTATAGATTAGGAGTCTTTTAACGGAGAATGTACTCACTTCCTCCAACTTTACTTGTCCATTATTGACTTAGCATACCTCTTAAAGAATAATAAGTAACATGATAATCTTACTATATCAACCCAGCTAATAATACCATTAGAAAACTAACTTTGACTCTCTCTCTATATATGTGTGTGTGTAAAAATTACTATCTAAAAGAAATTTTAACAATAATTTCAAAAGCGTATTAGTCGCAATAGTAAGAGTATAAAAGTTAAACTCGTCAAATTTATATCCTGGATTCATCTCTTTATAATAGTGCACTCATCCTCTTAAAATTCTGGATCCGCCTCTAGTCAGTAATTCGTAGATTAAGGGTGGCAAGTGGGTCGGGCCCTAAACGGGCCTGTCTCACGGGCCGCAATCTCGGTCTCTAAATAAACGGGCTAAACGGTCCCGGGCTAAATGTGCTTTTTATAGGAACTAGTCTGGGACCGGGCTCACGAACTCATGGTCCAAGGCTAAACGGGTCAGGCCCGCAATCCAAACGGGCTAAATGGGCGCAACAGCTAAGCAGTAATTTTTTTTAAAAATTAAATAGAACTCAGAGACAAAACTAAGGCAATACCTTGTAATTTTATTGTAGAATTGTGAACTAATTTTTAAATTCAAATTTAAAGATAAAAATATTATAAAAAAATATTTAAAGCAATGCCTTGTAATTTTATTATAACAATAAAAAAAAATATGACAATATCTTTCTTAGTCTTCCTCCCCCTTACGGAATGAGCACAACAAGGTGCTAATACCACCATTGAGAAGAAAAATGAGCTAATCAAGAAGTGCCAAAATACAAGTTACACAATACATACTAATACCAGTTAAGAGCCATTTTAACCATTTCAATTTGAATATTAAAGTTCTCATACCATCACCCACAATTAAATGGTAAAGATGACAAATACGTCTAACATGAAAAATGTTACTAAATGCAGGATTTTACGTAGTGGTAAGCAAGTCTATATCATTTGTGTTATTAGTAGCATTATCCATTGAAACCGATATTATTTTATTACTCATGTAAAAATATCTATAAATATTCGTAATTGTGCTAGCAATAAACTACCCTGTATGCCGTGAAGCAATTATACACTTTTGGATTATCCAATTTTCGTCAATCCAATGACATGTAACAGTAAGATAATCACTGTCGTTGTTACTTCTACCAATTTCAGTTGTAAGAGCAACACGATAATTTATAAGAGTAAATAAATAGCGCAAACATTGTTCATATTCATGCTTATATTTATAAATACCACTCTTTACGGTTGTGTGAGGAAAACCTTTATAAGTAGGATTAAAAAAATTTCTAATGTAATGCACAAACGTAGGGTCAGAAGGAAAACTATAGGATAAGCACATAACAGTTATCAATTTTGCCAATTCTTCCCGATCTTTTCTTGGATCATAATATAAATGCCACCAGTAACAGTGTTAATTTCCGGTTGAAATTGATTTGAACCGGTACTAGGGTCAACTTGACTAGGACTAAGTACACTTTTCCCTCGGCCAGAGCTTTTTGATGTTGATATCTGACATTATCTTTAGGGTGTTTTTTTTATGTGTCTAGCCAAAGATCTTGTCTCCAAGCGTGATTCCACATATTTAAAAGCTAACTCCATACCATAAGTTTTACACTTAGTCTTATTTTTTGGAAGTAAAAATGGCCAAACAGGAGTTGTTTCTTTCCGTTTGGTAGGTTCTCTAGAAAAAGTAGGGGCAGTAATGGGAGTATCAGATGTGTCATCATTGGGATTAGCAGCGTTATCACTAGTTGGGTTAACATCAGGAGCATGACTAATGGGTGTATCATCATCCGGTTGAGTTTCATCAAGATCAATTTCCTCATCATCATTTTCATCAATAGTATTATAATTATTAGAATAGAGAGCATTCATTAATTCACGATCTAAAAGATCACCGGGTGTAATATTATGGCAAAATTCAGTATCGCTAAATTGTAATAAACTATTATCAGTATCAAGAATAGCAGGTGTCGGACGGCTATGCGGTTTGGTTTGGGGCGTCGGGGGCAGGGGAGAAGGAACAACAATACCACTAAATTCGCCAGTCTTAGATTTCCCTTATTCTTATTTTTACCAAAAATATTTCTTAAAAAAGACATCTTAATTAATTAAGTAATAGCAAATAAAGAGAGCATCTTAATTAATCAAGAACAGCTTCCAACTCAGGAAAACCTTTTTTGCCTCTTTATGCTTAGCAAAAAATCTCTTTTGTATATACCATACGCCAAGACCAACCTGCAATTTGAGATATCACTAACTATGAATTCAACGTCCTCGCATTCAACGTCCTCGCATGCTTTTAAACAAAAAGAGAATTTCATTTAATTGATTGTAGGACTTGCATGCTAGCTCTGTATTTTTATAATTGTTTAATAGAGTATAAACAAATAGAAATTCTTGAATTCAAAATGCTGTGCGGAATAACTTACCAATATCATAAAAACTTCAGAAACAAACTCAACACACATGTCTGCAGTAATATTTCCATTGATAGTTTTATGCGAGAACACTACCTCTCTGCTTGGTTTTATGAATCGGTATCGATTTAATACTGCACTGGTGATAAACAAAAGAATTATTTTCTGCTACGGACATTGCTTTTTTGCAAGACATTATAGCCTTGTAATAAGTGAAAGCAAAGTTAGCATGTCAGTATCGTAGTCAAATATTGCAAGAAGAAATGCATTACCTGAAGTAAAGTTAGTACATTATGTTAGTATCGCAGTCAACTTAATATAACTAGAAGAAATAGGTTACGAAAAGCGATTCAATTAAATTGATGGTCTAAAGTCAAATTTTATTTGAGGCCATAAATATTTTTAATATAATTTATATATAGATATACAAACACGTGCAAAAAAATTAACTTTCTTTTTTTCGCACTTTTTATTTATAATGTAATATTCTCCCAAGATATAAAGTTTTTAAATTCATATATTAATATTATTATTTTTATTATGTTTGTAAGGGTTAAATTAAGTCATATGTTTACAATACATTATCTTGGATTAAGTTGTGAAAAACTTTATTTGCTAATATGAATATTTGGGTAGTTTAATTCAAAGTTCTGAAATATTTCACTATTAAAAATAATTTTACCTTAAATTTTTTGGAGAAGGCTTTACAAGCTT
>MCJB01033463.1:75893-166760 GCA_002018475.1 Nicotiana obtusifolia | reverse complement strand
CCCCAGCCCCCATTATACATTACCTTAAGTTTGTGTGTAACTCCATTCCTGAAGAACTGGCTCTGACTTAATAGGTTCAGATGCTGTATTTGCAATCTTCTTCACCAAAACTTCAGTCTAAGTGATGAGAGATGGCGTATTTGAGAAATGGCGTTCACAATATGGCTCTCAAAATGTGTCCCCAATATAATTTGAGAAATAGCGTCCCCAAACCTCAATACGGCTCAAAATTCATGATGTAGTGTTAGAAGAGGTTTGCGCTCTATAGAAGAAGCCAATAAGAGCATTGGCCACACCATTTAGGGAACCCCACTTCATTTTATTATTTGGGTTCTTTGCATATTCTAATAGGGAAAATTATACCAGATGACTGGTTAAGCACATAAATTGCATTTTCTGTTAACACTTTCAAACAATTACAAATAGTAATGGCAGTTTCTTTTTTTATCAATTTTCCACAATATTGCCTCCATTAACACCTAGGCTTTTTTTTTGAAAATGTTAGGCGGCACGAACATTTGCTGGACCACTTATTACACTCTTTATTTCAAAATAAGTGTTATTTTTCTCTTTTCCACTGTCAATTTGATTAAATTTCAAAACTAAATTAGATTATATCAATTCAATACGTTAAAATTAAAGTTTAAATATTTAATTTTTTTAGAAAAGGTACTACAAGTTGCAAGTCTATTCATGTCAATTGATGAAAAATACATTTTGTAATGTTAGTCAAAAAACATATAGTTTGAATCTTGAAAAATAAAGGATGACACTAAATTTAGGACGTAAGGGGAAACTAACATTTTTCTGAAATGTAATAGTAGGAAAATAGCTACTCTTTTAACACAGATAAACTCCAAAAACGACAGTTTGAATTGATGATTTATTCGTGGAGTTTGAAATCTGAAATTTGAACTCTAAGTCCAAGAACAATTCCTGAAATTTAAAGCTATATTCAGTTCAAACTATAGGAACGAACTTTATTCTAGTTTATGGAGTTTATAATAAAGTATTCAAAATCACATCCTCTTTATTCAATAACTTTACATGTATACACCCCATAGACGAGAGATCATGCAAACAGGGGCAGATCCAGAATTATGAGCAAGGGGTTCAACGTTTTAAAGAAGTTAACAATGAATTTTAATGGTTTCATCAAAAAAATTAAATCTAAACGTAAACTACACTACCGTTAAAAAAATAAATTAATAATATGTTGGATCAAAACTAATACAGCCATACGTTATTTTGAAGTAATCTTTTTTTTTTTCCCGCCGCAATTTTTACAAAAGCTCTCCGTACTGTGCGACTGTTGTGAACAGTATCGCTGCCAAGCGACGATGGTCGTTTCTCCGTCGTCAATCGGTAGAAAACCACCGGACCGGTCTCAAAATCTTCCCCATATCCTTGCGCATCACCCCCAACAAACAGCAACTCAAAATAACTCCCCGGTAGTTATAGATTTATAAAACAGCAACGGGATCACTGTAGTAATAAATCGCCTAGGAGTTCCTAACACTTCCTCGATCGATTCTAGGTCAATTCGAGTCATTCCAAGTGTTGGAGATCCTTCTCCAGGTCCATCCCATGATGATTCCCTGAACCAATTGGCTCAAAACCAATGTGAAACGACTCCTGATGTTCAGGAGATCATTTCCCATCCTTCAATTTCTACTTTGGTTGAGCCACTCTCCACAACAATGCAAAAGGAGAATCTGACAGTGTCGAGCACACCAAGTGTTCGACGAAAGGCCAATGACACTGTAGCAGCTCAATTGTGCGACCATGTCACTCCTCAACCTTCTCAAGGTCATAAGGAAACTAGTCGTCAAGCAAAAGCACAAGAATTGGTTCAAAAAGATGGTGCTCAAATTCTTTCTCCTCCCACTGTAATGCTGCAGGTTGGCAGTGTTGGTGTGATACCACAGCAGTTGCACAAGGCTCACTTGCTGTCCCAGGCAACTCCAATGACTACAGATCCCACAATCCAAGATCCTACAAGCACTAGTAAAGCTACTAGTCTTGTGACTACTACAGCAGCAGCAGCAGCAACTGCAATCTGTTATACTCATCTCTGATGTTGATAAACACACTGAGACACTGATGTTGATAAACACACTGAGACACTGCCATCAACCTCAGCTCAAGATCCCATCAACGTCTCCTCCAACTTTGACAAGCCAAAACATCCCAAAAGAAACTTAAAACCACCAACTAAGGACACAGAACCAACTACCTCACACACACCAGCAACTCAAGCAGTAGCAGCTAATACCAGCAAACCTCAACTTTCTAGCACTTCCACAAAATCCAAAATTCAAGCCAACACCACTCCTCCCCCACCTACTGTCAAACGATCATATGTCACTAGATTAAGAGCCAGACATGACGAAGAAATTACCCCAATTCAATTCACCCCACCAGTCATTACCACCAAACAAGGCAGGCCTGCTGTGCTTTTCAAAAGAGAGGATTACATGATCAAGTTTGCAGACAGATGTAAATTCACAGTGATAGGAACATTCCTCAACACCATGCCAAGAATGGAGGTGATTAGGAAGAGCTTCATAGCTCAAACTGAACTAAATATGAGGGGTGAAGATTGCCCACTTCAATGCCAAGACAGTTTACATAGACCTTGATAATGAGTATGATCATGCCACGGTATGGACTAAGCAATACATGTATATACAGGGCCAAATGATGAAATTGGAAGCATGGAACCCATCACTCAAGCCTAATGAGGACTCACCAATAGTCCCTATATGGATAGTTATCCCAGAACTACCATGGCATCTATATTATATGGAGATTCTAACTCTTTTGTTATCTCCTGATGGTAAAGCCCTGTTTCTGGATCTTGCCTCATTTCAAAAGACCAGAGGCAGTGTTGCTAAGATCAAGATGCAGATTGACCTCACCAAAAACCTACCTACACATGTATGGCTAGGATATGATGATGATGTCAATGGAGAAGGTTAATGGCTCTAGATTCAATATGATAACCTCCCACAGTACTGTTCATACTGCATGCATCAGGGTCACTCACCTCAAACTTGCCAAATTAAGTTGAAAGAGGAGGAAAATCAAAGAAGAAAGGAGGATTCACCAGCTACAGAGAAAGATTTACCAGCCACAACTTCAAGTCACACCAAAGATAATCAGCACAAGGGTCAACAAAAGCCAAAACTGCAGAACTTCAACGTAAATGAAGCATCAAGAGAGCAAAACAGTAACCAAAAAGCAGAGGAACATCAAAAGAGCAGGGATCACCAAAATCAAGAGGTAACTCCATCAAATGATGAATGGCAAACACAGAAAAAGAAGCACTTTAAAGGTAACTCCCAAGTCAACAAGAAGCAACAGCAGATATACATACCAAAACAAAATGCAATACAACTTGTTGATGTTGCATCCACACAGGAAATCACCAGAACTACACAGTCAGGTATACCCT
Organism: Nicotiana obtusifolia; assembly: GCA_002018475.1. NCBI lineage: Eukaryota > Viridiplantae > Streptophyta > Magnoliopsida > Solanales > Solanaceae > Nicotiana > Nicotiana obtusifolia. The sequence continues at coordinate 163,303 of MCJB01033463.1, read as the reverse complement.
CTATATCTCATCAGGTAACTCCAGAAGTATTGAATTCTATTCATACCTCTAGAGGCACCAACACTGTATCCCATTCCCAGATCCCCCTGTTATATCTGTCGGTCATGAAGTTGATGGAGGAATGGAGAAATGTCAGGAGAAAACTAGTTTTTTTGCAGGATGGGGTACCTACTGGGGTTGGGATTCCTCATGTTTTGCATGAGTGTGCTAGAGCACAATTGATAGACCATAGGATGCNNNGCATCCACACAGGAAATCACCAAAACTACACAGTCAGGTATACCCTCTATATCTCATCAAGTACCCCCATAAGTATTGAATTTCATTCATACCATTTACTGCAGAGCCCCATACAGTTGTTGCAATAGGAGAAGAGACTTGTGATATAATCAGCTCAGATGAATACCAAATTGATCAACGGAAGATGCTATAAGAAAACTCCTAAAAGGGAAAGTCCCTGCAGTGTCAGATTTTAGCATACAATCCCTAACTCCAAAAATAAGCCAAGCCAGAAGAAGAGAAAAGCCATGAGAAAACAGTTTGCAGGAATCTCTATCAATGAACCTACAACAGATCAGCACCTTCAGGAACCTACTACTCCATACCAAAGCCCAGCTGCCAACTTGAAATGGAACCCTGATGTTGATACTGCCAACGAATCGTGGACATATAGAGACCCTGTGCCAGACCCCTCCCTTTCACAACCTTTGCTACATGCCAATGAGCAGGACAGGCAGGAGGAATTGAATAAACACACTGCTCTAGTACCTTCTCCATTAGAAGAGTGTCCTCTAAAATATTCTTCACAACATGATGAATATAGACCTATGCTCTCAGAGGATGAGATGAGTGGAGGCTTTGAGGAAGAAGTTGAACTCAGTGATGCCACAGAAGAGGACCAACATTGTGATCTCCTTGCAGAAGCCATTAATGGGGAACATCATCGAAATAAATATCATTCAGAACCAGGGATTATCTCCTAGAACATATAATCCATCACCAAGGATCACAAGAAACATGGCTGCTAGAAGGAGCACTATCCCACCAAACCCCAACCCCCCTCCCCCTGTATGTTTTAATGATCAGTACACTTATATGGAATGTCAGAGGTATTAGAACCTCTAGAGCCATTGAGAGACTCAAAACACTAAAACAAATCCATAAACTCTTCCTCATAGCTATTCCAGAACCATTCCTAGACTCTTCACATATCATCCAATACCAAAACCAACTATCTACGCATCATGTAGCTTCCAACATCAATGACAAGATATGGATTTTCTGGGATAAGGACTTTTCTGGTACTATCACAGACCAAGATGAACAGCAAGTCACAATTGAGTTAAAGCATGCTGAAGCTACTGCAATCTTCCATCTCATAGTCATATATGCTAAATGCAAACCTTCTTTGAGGAGACCACTGTGGGACAAGCTAAAGAACAAAGCATAGAACTCTAGTGTACCATGGTGTGCCATTGGGGATCTCAATGTGATTGCATCAATTGAAGAAAAGATAGGGGGTATTCCATACCAACTCAACAAAAGCCTGGAGTTTCTGAGCATGATTGAGGACTGTGGACTCACTGACCTTGGATACTATGGATCTAGATACACTTGGTCTAATGGCAGAGGCCCCTGTTCAATTGTCTGGAAAAGACTGGATAGGAGACTAGCCAATGATAACTGGCTTGCTGCATACCTTGCCACTACCATTACATATCTGGTATCTACAGGATCAGATCATTCCCCTCTTCTCATGGAAATCAATGTCAGACAGGATAATGCCAAAGCAAATTTGAAGATTGTTACCCTCTGTTTTATGATACATCACGTAGAAGATTCTCAATTTTTGCTTGAAATAGACCTCATCGTATAGAGAGGATACTATTTCAAATCACTTCTTTAGTAGATTTAGGAACATATGTACTCTTTTGTATAGTGGACCTAGATTCACTTCACACTATTTTTGTATATATAATTGTCTGTCGATGTTATAAGATAGAAAATTATCACATCATCATAGGTCTTACCCATCATAGCTATCTAGTTATACTTGGTTGTCAAGTCTCGATGACCAAGAGTGTACATATTTTCTATTGGGAGGTAAGGTCTATGTCTCCCTCCATCTCTGTATTTTATGTTTTATATATATATATATATATATAACACTAGGCATGCTGCCTAGTGGATTTGATAAAAAAAAAAAGTAATCTTTTTTCAAAATAAAAAAGTAAAATGTTAATGCAAAAAGAAAAACATTATATCTTTAATATTATAAACAAAAAATGAACTAAAGAGAGATGACAAAAATATATACTATATTAAAAGCACAAAGGCTCTTAGCGAAATATCGTTCAGTCTTTTTTACCCTTTTAAAATAGAATTCACACTAGACAATATAGTCATTTTAATTATTTTTCTTATACTTAGGAATAGACAGTTATTTATTTTCCTAATATTTAGGACTAAATTTGTGTATTTATTAGGAAAAATTGATTATTTAGGACACAAGGTACAACCTATTTTAAGTATGTTTTCGCTAGAATTCCTATGCAAACTTACGTTCCCTTCTATCCTATAGCGTGCTTCCCTCAAGAAAACCTTATTTGCATAAACCCTAAGAAGTCTTCTAAAGCATCATGACTTGACCTAAACTTAACGGCAAACAAAATGTACTCTCAAGAAAGTTGGACAGGTACATAGTTAATTTGTTTGATCGTTCCTTTGGTTAATTTTAAGTGTGTGCTAAACTATACATTTTTTTTAGTTTTGTATAGTTTGTGTATTCTTATATTATTTGTTTAGATTTGATGTAGTCGATCATTGTGAGCGCAACTCTTTTTTTTCTTTTGGTAGGAGAGTCCAACTCTAACACATTATTTAGTATTTAGGTAACTGCTTAACCTCAAAATCGGATAACAATTAAATTTGTAAGTGGTTTTAAGGATATGTGGATTAATTTGATACAAACTGATAAATTGAGTTAGAATGGACAAGTAAGGATACAGTAAATTCAAACCATGCGAGGAGGATGATTCTAGCCTTAGTAAAGTATTCACCCTCGATCCGGGCTCATAGTGGACAATTTAGATGAACGAGAGAAAAAGCTTACAATAACGGTGAAAATAGTAGTATTTTTCTTTGATGCGTGTTACAATGTTATGAATTATCAGATCCCCTTTATATAGCAGGGGAATCCTACTCTAAGTACAATTCTATAAAAGGTAAAAAATCTTTTGTTTAACTGATTGCCGGTTCTTTATTGATACGTGCCGACACCCACGCCGTGATATCCGGCCGGTCGCAGATATTACGGCCTTCTGTTGGTCGTGCTTGATTTCCCGACAATGTTCTCCGAAGTCTTTCAGGATTTGGATCGATCTTGAATCATAAACCAGATATTCTCGAGGGCAGGCATCGTACCCCCGGATTCTGACTCGATGAGACCTTTGATTCCATTCTGATTCTTCGCAATCATATCTCGAACTCGTCTTATCCTATTGGAGGCCAGAGTGTATCATGAGCTCAATTTTTACCCGTACACAGATAGTCCCCTCATTTCTCAGAGAGCAAGCTGACGAGAAACGACATGAGCACCCTGATTCCTTCTTAAATACGCCGTGACAGAAACGACAAAAATCCTGAAACATCTCGTCAGTCATGTCATAATGGCCTTAAATGCATGTCAGTCGTCGGGTGGCTGTTCTTGGACGCGAAACGTCGCAAGGCCCCTATAAATACCTCCTCCTTTGTTCATTTTTTATGTTCAAACCTCTACCCTCGAGCCATAAGAAATCCAGTATCCTATTTTACACTCTAACATTTTTACCTCTACTACTCAAGTACGTTGCAGAATTTTTACTCACCTTCTACTCAAGCCAACACATCTGAGCTGTCAACTTTCACCCTTTCTCTATCTTTTTCAAGTTTTTCCCATACACCAATGGCCAAAACCTCCAAATCTGTTCCCCAAAAGATCGCTTCTACCTCCCAAACGACTATCGGAACCAACGAAACCACTTCCGATGTGGTCGACCTCGGGAGATCCGCTACTAATGTGGTTACCGATGAACCGGCTCCTAAACCTCCCTTGAAGATGTTCATTCTCGGGGGTTGTTCGATCACTGACAACTTCAAGGTCGAGAAGCCCTCTTCGGTGCAAGGTCGGCGTGAGGAGGCATCAAGATATATTTGCTTGATCACCAAAGATGATCCCCCTTTAGTCCAAAAGGACTGCAACTGGGCCGAAAAAGACATAATGGCCCCCGAGTCTGAGGAGGCCATTACCACCCACGTTGAGGGATACCTAAGTGTCTATACTTATCCCTTTACGTTGGGCCCGGTGGATTCGGTCATTATAGACTTCTGTAAGAGGTACGAGGTATGTCTCGGCTAGATCCACCCATTGTTATCGAGGATCGTAATCCTCCTTCGATTTTTTTTTAACAAGATCGACTCCTACCAGTTCACCGTAGATCATCTGCTCCGTCTGTACAGTCCTCGAATATTTCGAGGGGGACTGATAAAGCTCGTGCACCGGGCTAGTAAGGCCCCGTTTTCAAGCATCGATGAAGACAGGGATCGAGGATGGCAGGGAAATTTTGTCCGAGTGAGGACCTCGGACTTGATTCTGGCCGAATCTAGGCCATTCCTCGAGAAGTGGAATGCATCACATTAACTTCTTTTTGAATTTCGATTTCATGCTCATCTCCCTTTTTCCTCATTGGTGTTTGTAGTGGTGCAGCTGTTGCTCAAGTCCCGAATGCCACTCCTCGGTTAAAGGAATGGATCGAAGGCATTGTCTCACAGATGACCTATTCCGAGTTCTCGTGGCACAAACTTTTGAAGGGCCGTCGAGAGGCCCGTTCTCATGGTAAGATCTTTTTCCCGAATAGGTTGTGCTAGGCTTCTTCTTCTAGCACCACGTTCTTCTTATTTTTTTCTTTACTTCTCTCTTGCAGGTTTACCTAAGACCGTCAAGCTTAGGCCCCTGGTTGGGGACGAGGACTTGCTTGCCAATTCTTCTGCTTCGGGACAGCCCAGAGCCACAACTGGTAGAAGAAAAGGAAAAGGGCCCCGAGTTACCTGAGCTCGGAGAAAAAGAAAACGAGAAGGAGGCTAGTTCGTAAGCCAAAGGAAACCTCCAGCTCCCAGGTGCTTGACTCGGAATCACTCCTCCGGCTTAGAGACGAGCCCGAGAAGGATGAAATCTTTATGGCCCACGAGCCGTCTGTCCCTGAGGAAAGGGTGGCAGCCAAGGGGAAACGATGGAAGCTAATCCCCCTTAGGTTCGGAAGGCTGATGCCGAAGTGAGGGCCGAGAACTCTCAAGACGCCGGCTCTACCCCGCCCGACATTATAGATATTTCGGGGTTGCCTTCATTCATAGAATCAATGTTCAATGAAGCCCGAACGGCAAAGGAGCGATCCTATGAGGGGGTCCATGGAGCAGACAATCCCCTTCGAGGCTTTTTTTACGGTGTAGACTCATCCGCCCTGGAAATTTTACCGGATTGGGTGACTTAGAAGTGCCAAGGATGTCCACCATCGGAGTTCGGAGGATCGAGCTTAAGCCCAAGATTGATCAATCGATTCCTCACTTCGAGCACGGATCCTGGTCGTATATCACCATTCCAGAGGATGCTCAGATTCTTTCTGCCCCTATAAGGATAGCTAGTTACCTCCGGTGCCTGATAACCGAAGAAGAACAGACAAAAATGAACGAAGTAGATGCCATGCCTGTTCAACGAAGCATAACAGGCGCTGAACCGGGTAAGGTGTTGCCAAACTTTTTTATTTTTCAAATTGATAATTCTAATACTTCTTCTTATATTTGCTGTCCTCAGTGCTCCACCATAAAACCTTCCTCCGGTACCGGTATGAGCTGATCCAACTCGAGGCCTAAGTCAAAGAGCTTGCTGAGAAAATAGACATGTATAAGCTTCTCACCAAGCAACATGAAAGGGAAGTCAACAGCCTTCGAGCCAAGTTGGATGCGGCTCAGACAGAACACGCTGACCTGGTAGAATAGGTAAAAATCTTTGAAGTTAGTGTGATGAGCTAGACACGACGTCTAACGGTCAGAATCCGCAGGTCCAGCAGAAGGTTGATTGGGTCGACTAGCTCGGGGATGAGATGGACGAGGTCAAGGCCATGGCCGAAGAGTGGAAGGGCAAGATGGACCGATTAGCTTCGAAAAAGGAGACTGTTCGGGAGTAGTTGGCCTCAGCAGAGGCCCAACTTCGATCGATGAAGGAAAAAGCTGAAATCCGATCCCAAAAAATCGAAGACCTCCAGTCTCAATTGGGCTCGGCCATTGCCGCACGGAATACCCTTGCCAAGGAGCTTGAAGCAGCCAAGTCAGCGGCAAAAATTACCAAGGCCGATGCGGAAGAGATGGTGGCCCAATACAAAGTTGATGCTGAGGCAGCCCAGGAACGCCTGAAGGCCATTGTCAAATATGTGAGTTGACAGTCCCGGAAAGAGGCTCTTAAGGAAGTTCATGCCCGGGATTCCATTTATCGACCGAGACTGGCGATATTAAGAAGCTCGAGGCTGAGGCCAAGAAGTTGGCGTACCTCGGGGATGAGGAAGATTCCAAGGGTTCGGGCAGATCCGAGGATAGGGAAGACCCCGATGGCCCTGGTGATGAGGTAGGCTCTGGCGGAGATCAGGCTTCTTAGGTGCCTTGTAGATTTTTCTTCGCTTTTGTACTTTTGTATTTTTTGTTGAGGCCTTTTGGCCTTTGTAAAGATTTTTGCATATATACAAAGCTCTTTTTTTTCTTCGACAATTTCCAAGTTTCTTCTTTTTTGCTTTTTTTTTTTATGACTGCAAAGATGCTGAATGCCTTAGCACGTAATAATTAGGTCTTGTTCGGAGGTTCAAACAATGCTCGTTCTCGATATTATTTTGTTTAAGACTCGTGGGGGCTTGGTATGACCGAAAGATTTCCCCGAAGTGTTTACTTAGAATTTTTTAGATCATAATTTAGCCAAAGGTAGCCTTTGAACCGGTTTAGAAATTATGAAGACCTTATGTTTTGGTTACAGATCTCGGACGTCTCCGAGCCGTTCTAGGATGGTCGTAGCCTTTAATTTTGAGTGTTTCCCAATGGGCTTATTACCCTGAGTCATTCGGGCTTGTCCAGGACAATAGTCCCCGAATGGGGATGGCCGTAGCCTTTGAAGTTTGGTCATTGCCTAATGGGCTTATTACCCTGAGTCATCCGGGCTTGCCCGGGATGACAGTCCCCGAATGGGCACTAGAGTTTGGGCACTGCCTAATAGGTTTGTGCCCCCGGGCTCCGTAGCCTGAATTGTCCCCGAGCGGGGGTGATCTCTTGGATTCGAACAGAGGTGGCCCTTGGGCCTGATGTCCTTAAAGAACAAAATACTATAGTTTTTAAGAGACAAAATATGTATCTACGAGGTAGAAACTTTTTTTTATTTCTGCGTAACATACAAGATTGCAAATGTGTACAAGCTTCATGTTATAGCTTAAGTGGTTTATGTGGGCACAACTCATTTGACCGTTTGTCCCTTACAAAAAATCCTATCCACCAAGTCTAGACTTGTTTGAGTACGAAGTTTCCTTCCTTGCTAAAATCATTACCCGAGGGTGATGGCCCCCAATATTCGAGGCTGATCTTAGAGAGGGCTCGGATACTGTTGATGCGAAGCTTGAATCTGGTTCATAGTCGTTCTTCAATTCTAAGTTAGCACGATCCATTGTTGCCTCATTAGAAACCTTGCCGGAAAACCCATTTGGGACAAAACCGGTTCAAGGGAAAAAGAGTGAAACGCGTGCTTTCCGGCCTAATAGTTGCATCATTCCTTGGTCGTTACCTGCAAGCATTAGTCCAATTCATAATATATTTAAAGAAGAGTAATGAATAGGGTCGTACCTTAGCAGTAGTATCATTTTAAGTTGGTTGTTCCAGTTGTTCGGTAGCCGCTCACCGTTCACCGTTTTGAGTTTGTACGCCCTTGCCGGTGATCTCAATACTTCGATATGGACCTTCCTAATTTGGTCCCAACTTCCCTTCATTCGGGTTCCCGGTGCTCAGTGTCACCTTTCTTAACACCAAGTTCCAAACATTGAAGTGTCGAAGGTTGGCTCTCCGATTGTAATATCTTTTCATCCGTTGCTTTTAGGCGGCTAACCGGACAAGGACGGCCTTTCGCCTTTTGTCTAACAGTTCCAGGTACCTACTCATAGCCTAACCATTTGACTCTTCGGTCGCATATCGGAACTTGAGACTCGGTTCTCCTACTTCGACTGGTATAAGACTTCGGCACCATAGACCAATGAGAACAGGGTGGCCCCAGTACTAGATTTCGAGGTCGTACAATATGCCTATAGGACTTCGAGCAAGATTTCCTTCCATTTCCCTTTGGCGTCGGTCAACCTCTTTTTGAGGTTTTGGAGTACGGTTTTGTTCGTGGACTCTACTTTCCCATTTCCACTAGGGTGATAGGGCGTTGATAGGATCCTTTTGATCTTATGGTCCTTGAAAAACTTGCTCACTTTGCTGCCGATGAACTGCTTCCCATTGTCTATGATCTCGGCCGGCATTCCGAATCGGCATATTATGTGGTCCCACATGAAATCAATAACTTTCTTCTCCCTGACTTTCTCAATGCCAGGGTTTCCACCCACTTGGAAAAATAATCAGTCATAAATAAGATAAACTGAGCCTTACCGAGCGCCCAGGGCAAGGGAACAACGATGCCCATTCCCCATTTCACGAACGGCCAGGGTGACAAGACCAAATACAGCAGTTCCCTGGGCTGATGTATCATCGGATCATGCCTCCGATATTCATCTCATTTTAGTACGAGCTCCTTTGCGTATTTTTTCATGTCGATCCAGAAGTAGCAGGCTCTAACTATCTTCCGAACCGACGACTCAGCCGCCCAAATGATTCCCGTAGGTGCCCTCGTGGACTTCCCTCAAAACATACTCGGTGTCTCCCGAAGTGCCGTCAAATCTCAAAATTTGGCGAACTTCGTGGCTGACTTTACGCCGGCCCTAATTCCTGAGGTCGAGAAGGAGTTGTTGTTGAACTCAGGACCTCTTCCGAAATATGGACCATCTTTACGGATGGTGCTTCGAACGCAAAGGGGGCCATGATTGCAAGTCTTGAACTGGCTAAAAGCCTGGGGGCTGAGGTGATCGAAGCATTTGGCCACTCGTACCCACTAATCTCCAGGGCCCATTTGGCCAATTGTCCCGGGAGCTCGAGTTTATGCATTATGTTTCTTAATGGGTAAGCAGTCACAACACATATGGGATGGCATTTAATGTACGGTTTTAGCTTCCTAGAGGCGCTTAGTAAAGCGAGCGCCAATTTTTCTAGGTAATGATACCTAGTTTCGGCCTCGCCTAGAGTTCTGCTAACATAATAGATAGGAAATTGCGTACCTTCCTCTTTCCGGACCAGGGCTCCACTTACCGCTATCCCAGATACCGCTAAGTACAGGTACAACTGTTCGTCTGCCTTCGGAGTGTGAAGCAAAGGTGGGCTCGAGAGATACTGCTCGAGTTCCTCCAAGACTATTTGGCATTCTAGGGTCCATGAGAAGTTATTCTTCTTCTTCAACAGTGAGAAGAAACGATGGCTCTTGTCAAGGGGCCTCGAGATGAATCGATCCAAAATGGCTATGCGCCCAGTTAACCTTTGAACGACTTTGATGTTGTCCACAACGGTGATGTCCTCGATGGCCTTGATTTTTATCGGGATTAATCTCGATTCCCAGGTTGGACACCATGAATCCGAGGAAATTCCCGGACCCAAATCCGAATGCGCATTTCTCCGAGTTCAGCTTCATATTATATTTTTCAGTATGTTGAAGGTTTCCTGCAAATATTTCAAATGGTCCTCGGCTTGCAGGGACTTAACTAACATATCGTCAATGTAAACCTCCATTGATTTTCCTATTTGCTCTTCGAACATCCGATTTTTACTAGGCGTTGGTAAGTGGCACAGCATTTTTTAGTCGGAATGGAATTATGTTATAGTGGCAGGTACCATATTTAGTAATGAAGGATGTTTTTCCATGGTCGTCCGAGTCCATCCGAATTTGGTTGTACCCAGAGTAGGCATCGAGAAAATTGAGGATCTCGTGCCCAGCGATGCATCGATCATGCGATCAATGTTTGGTAGAGGGAAAGAGTCCTTGGGGCATGCCTTGTTTAAGTCTTTATAGTCTACATACATTCTTAATTTATTTCCCTTTTTAGGGACTACTACGTTTGCTAACTAATCCGTGTATTTAACCTCTGGGATGGACCTTATTTTAAGGAGTTTAGATACCTCTTCCTTAATGAATGCATGCTTGACTTCAAACTGAAGCCTCCTTTTCTACTTGATCGGATGGAATTTCGGGTCTAAGCTCAGCTTGTGAGTAGTTATCTCGGCGGAATCCCTGTCTTATTGAGGTGGGACCAAGAGAAACAATCCATGTTAGCTATAAGCAATTGAATGAGTTTTTTCCTGAGCTCGGGACTTAACCCCGTGCCCAGGTATATCCTACGATCGGGCAGGTGTTCGATCAATATGACTTGCTCCAGCTCTTCGACCGTTGATTTGGTGGCATCGGAATCATCGGGGACTATGAAAGACCTGGGAACTCCGTAGTCGTTTTCCTCACTCCGTAGTCGTTGTTTGGTTTCCTCTATGGAAACCAGACTTATACACTTCGATGTCGAAAGTGCGGATACCGGGATCACCTCATCGACCACGAACATCTCCTTTGCAACCGATTGTTCTCCGTGAACTGTTTTTATTTGTGCTGGCGTCGGGAATTTCAGCACCTGGTGTAGCGTCGAGGGTACTGCCCCTATGTTGTGAATCCATGATCTCCCGAATAGAGCATTGTACCTCATGTCTCCTTCGATCACGTGGAACTTTGTTTCCTGAATGGTTCCAGCAGTTTTCACCAGTAATGTTATCTCCCCTTTAGTAGTCTCACATGCCATGTTGAATCCGTTTAGAACTCTGACTGTAGGCACGAGTTGATCTTGTAGACCTAGTTGTTCCACGACCCTCGATCTAATGATATTGGCCGAGCTATCTGGATCAATTAACACACTCTTAACTCGAGATTTATTTATGAGTACAGATATAATAGTGCATCATTGTGGGGCTGCACGATGCCTTCAGCGTCCTCGTCGCTGAAAGACAAGGTTTCTTATGGTATGTAATCTCGACTCTGTTTTTTCGCCGTGATGGATACTTTGGTATGACGTGCTGAGGCTCCTTCTTCTCGATCTGCTTACTAGAATCTCTATTCCTGAAATGTTTTTTGGCTCGATCACTCAGGAACTCCTGGAGATGTCCGTTGTTGAACAATCGGGCCACTTCCTCTCTCAGTTGTCGGCAATCTTCTATTCTGTGGCCGTGAGTGCCATAATATTTACTGTTACTCCCTAACGCACACGCAAGTATACGCGGTCGACAAGTAATATAGGATTGTAAGTCCAGGTTATCGTACCCACAGGAACTTAAATTAACTACTTTCTAACGGACTAATATTGTTATTTAAGCAAGCAAAAAATTCGAATTCAATAGATGGATTACTCTAAACTACAGCTCTAATTTATAGCTAGTATTATCAAAGAACGAATTACGTATTGTTAAATCAATGGAGACAAATATTCCAGGGTTGTGATTATTTTACCAATCCTATTGTGTTCTAATTAACTTCCCATTCATATAATTCATGTATGGTTGCTAATTAATCGATAACATACTCATAGCCTTCTTCCGAAGTACTATTCGCCTATTCTTAATAAAATTAACACCTATATCCTATGGAATTAATCTATCAAGAATGCAATAAAAACACGATATTCAATTAAGCATGATGATTAAGTATATTCCTATCCTAACCACGAATCCGCCCCCCCTTGAAGGTTAAGAACATGCTTTCTTCAATTCTTTTCTAATCTAAACATAGTTTTCCCAAACATAGCATAGATAATTGATAGAACTTAATTGATGGCCAAACAATTAAGCAATTAAGCATAGAATTGAAGACACAACCATATAATTATGAATTATAAACAAGAAATTTGTCAACTTCGAATCACAATATTCATGGCTAATCACAACCCCAGAACAAGGGGTGATTAGCCACTCATGTTCAAAACAATCAAAATATAAAGTGTTGAAATAACTATAAAAATACTAGACAAAGATGAAGAACTGATGATTGATTGCTTCCGTGTGATGTTCCGTAGTGTTATTGCCTCCAAAAACACGTTCCTCTCTCCCTCTTGGGTTTGGATGGGTTTATATAGGATTTGGGAAGGGGTAGGGTCAAAATAGTGGACTCCTAGACGAATTAGGACAAGTTCCCGACGTTGGCGCCCTGGCTGGCGCCAGGCACCCCCGAGGGCGCTGCGTCCAGTGCCCAAATTAAGCTCTCTTCCTCCAGCGCCACAGGTGGCGCCAGGCGCTGCCTGTGGCGCCCAATGCCTCTTCGTCCGCTTTTGTCTCGTTTTGGCTTGTTTCTTGCTCGTTTCGCCCCCAATTGCTCCCGACTCATTCCTACACATAAAAACATTTTAATTTGACATGAATCGGAGCAATTAACATCCCAATTTCATAACACAAAAGCCAAATATGAGGTTATTTACATAGAAATATATATATCTTTTACACCAAACATCATTTACACATTAAGTTGGGATCCCTTTAGGCTGGATCGGACTATAGAGGTCGAGGCCACTTGGTGTCTTTGATGCGTTCGACGGTAGATACGATGGCAGCGGCATCGACGTTGAAGTTGTACTCTGATAACCTTGGCGCTTCCTTAGGCCCGATGGGCCTATCGAAACAGTTTTTGCTCATGAGTCCTCGGTTATTTTGACCTTGATCACTTCTCTTTTAGGGTTTCGTCCAGACCCGTTACCCCTACGATCACCGTTGTACGGTTGAAGCTGATCTCTATTTGACCTTGGTTCACGATCAATGTCTCTTTTGGATATATTACTAGCTCGGACGAGATAAACAGACCCGAAAGGGGCCCCAAGCTAATAATCTTCAATCCTAATTTTTGATTGATACCGGTTATGCACATCGGCCCAAGTGACAGTCGGATATTCTACCAGATTTTGCTTCAACTGTTGCGAAGTCAATGAGCTTCGAGTATTGAGTCATTGGGTGAAGGCCTGAACGACCCAATCTTCCGCCACCGGCGGCAGGTCCATCTGTTCCATTTGAAACCTTGACACGAACTCCCTAAGCATCTCGTCATCTCTTTGCTTTACCTTGAAAAGGTCCAACTTCCTTGTCTCGACCTTAATGGCTCCAGCGTGCGCGTTTACAAAAGCATCTGCAAGCATAGCAAATAAGTCAATAGAATTGGGGGATAAGTTGTGATACCATATCATAGTTCCTTTTGATAAGGTCTCTCCGAACATTTTAAGCAGGTCAAATTTGATCTCATCATCTTCCAAGTCATTCCCCTTGATGGCGCACGTGTATGAGGTCACATGTTCATTTGGATCAGTTGTTCCATTGTACTTAGTAATTTCAGGCATGCGAAATGTTTTTGGGATCTGTGCTCGGAGGAAAAGGTTTTTGAACAATCTTTTTGGAATCTAGGTCTTTCAATATCGGTGGTGCTCCGGGGAGGTCGACTTTGGAATTATAAGTCTCGACCTTCTTTTCATTGGCTTCGATTTTCTTTTCTCCCATTTCTACTCATTTTGTCAATTCCTCGAGCATCGTTATTATCTCAGGTTTGGTCCCTGGTTCAGCTTCATTTGGCCTATCTTTGGCTGGTTCATGAGTGTTTTCCCGGGATGGTTCAGGCTCAACTCTACTAGGAGGGCGGCTTTGGTTCTGCAGTTGCGCTATTGCTGCCTGCAGCATTTCGAAGATTACCTGCAAGTTGATCCCATCTCCTTCACCATTACGTGTATTTTGGGCTACCGATCGGACTCCCCCGCGGACGTTATTCTCAGGATCGGTAGGCAAATTCGCGTTAATGGTCACATGTGAGTTGGCGTCGGTCGGGTTCGCGGCCGGAATCGTTGGGATCGGCAGGGGGCACCTCGTTACCGGGCACAATATTGTTATTCTCACCATGGTGGCCAGACTCAACATCCGTGTTTAGAGGGGCAGATTGAGAGTTCGAGAGTTTAAACTTAGATCTGAAATCAAAGACACTTCAAAGAACAAGTGTGAAGTAGGGTGTGTTATGGAAATTTTTATCAAATAGCCACTATTATCCTTAGCCCCACAGTGGGCGCCAAACTATTTACGCTCAAAATCGGATAACAATTAAATTTATAAGTGATTTTAAGGATATGCAGATTAATTTAATACAAATTGATGAATTGAGTTAGAATGAATAAGTAAAGATACAGTAAATTCAAACCACGCGAGGAGGATGATTCCAGCCTTAGTGAAGCATTCACCCTCGATCCGGGCCCACAGTAACAATTTAGATGAACGAGAGAAAAGGCTTACAATAACAGTGAAAATAGTAGTATGTTGCTTTGGAATGCGTATTACAATGTGTCTAATGAATTATCAGACCCTCCTTTATATAGTAGGAGAATCCTACTCTAAGTATAATTCCATAAAAGGTAAAAAAATATCTTTTGTTTAACTGATTGTCGGTTCTTTATCAATACGTGCCGAGATCCATCTCCCGTGATATTCGGCCGGTCACGGATATTATGGCCTTCTGTTGGTTGTGCTTAATATCCTGACAACGTTCTCCGAAGTCTTTCAGGATTTGGATCGATCTCGAATCATAACCTCGATATTCTCGAGGGCAGGTATCGTGCCCTCGGATTCTGACTCGATGAGACCTTTGCTTCGATTCCCATCCTTTGCAATCATATCTCGAGCTCGTTTTATCCTATTGGAGGCCGGAGTGTATCATGAGCTTGATTTTTACCCGTATACAGTAACATTGATGCTTTATTTTATTTTGTTGGCTGCAATTTACGGAAAAAGAGGTCACAAGTGAAAGCTCATGTCTCGGAAAATCTAACGATGAATGGTAATTCACTTCACTCTAAGTTGAGATTTGTACAACAAGAACGATTCTTAGCATTAATAAAATTGTAGTTGTAATAATTATATATTTTTTATCCACGTTGGTAATTGTTAGATACCAATAACGTTTACAAGTTAATTTTTTTCTTGGATTAAGCAATATTGTTCTACTTGAATAATACAACCGAAAATCGACTTCTAATTGCAAATTCAACTCCAATTTCAATTCTTCTCATGAAATAAGTATCTTATTTAAATTATGATAATACACGAGCAAATAGTTATATCTAGGTATATTATTTTGATCGCTTGGGAAGCATGTGGCGCGGGTTGAGTAAGAGTCAGCAAGGATTTAGGTAATTGAGATCTTTAATTCTTCAATCAAGAGGTATGTGCTATGTTGATTAATCTTTTACTTCATATATATATATATATATATATATATATATATATAGCGGTGCATTACAAGTTCTCTAGTGTGAGTTCTAGGGATCTCGTAAGGTTTGAATAAAGGAGTTGTAGGAGTAGAGGTTCCTACTGTTGGTTTTTTTCAGAGAAGCTGTAGATGAATTTGAAACCAAGTATTCTCCAAGAGTTTGTAAATATTTGTTAGTGTAATTATTTTGTTCAAAAATATTTTTAATATCTTTGCCAGTGATCGGCTCAATGTCAGCTCTCTTTTTGAAAGGTGAGGCTGTGACAGAGCTGCTAGCAAAGCTTGTCAAAAATTCTTGTGACGGAGGAAGTTCGGAAATAACTTCTTCGCCAGTATTGATTTTCCATATTTTCGAAACATTAATTGAGTTTGAAAAAGGGAAACCGATCTGGTTATAAACAGCATAAATCTCAAACCATTCAAAGAAATTAATTTGTTGTCTAATGACATTTAGACTGTCATAGAAAATTGTTTGAATTTTCTTTCTTTCTTCTCCTTTATATTTTTCTAAAAACCAAGTTTTTTTGAAAAGATTTTCAGGAGAGTAAAATTCCTTTTGGAGACCTTTTTTATCAATTTAAAATTCTATCTCCAAAGCACCAATGATGTTGTCATCTCCTAATTCGGCACCTAGTGACGTATAGGTAGGAGAATCTGGTCGGTTGTAGGTAGTGTCGGCAGAGGGAACCGTTTCTGGTTTTTCTACCTTATACCTACCTTGTGGAACTCTAGATTCGAAGTATACTGTCTCGATTCTAGTAGGATATGAAGACACTGAATGTCTAGCATAATGAATCGGTGGAATTTCAGATTGCGAAGAGGCAGAGGAACTGCTAGATCTAGTCTTAAATTCATGGATCTCTTTATTTATGGTTAAGTTTGAGAGTTGTTCTTTCTTTATCTTGTTATAGTACAAGTATGTTAGATCTGATGATAGATCTGCAGATCTACTGATTCTTTTTCATAAAATGGTTAAATATATGCTTGTATTATGAAGAATCTTTGAAATGACACTGGGATCCTTTCGGATCTGCACTGTAGGCGTGGTTCCCAGGGATTATGGCGAGGTGATGCCTGTAAATGTACCTGGTAAGCTTGCAGATGGTTTTGAAAAACCTTTGGGTCATTTAAAAGTAATTCTTTGTACAACAATTATAAACATTAGCCCTTTTGAGTAAAACAATTAGTATACTTACAGATCTACCATCCATATTTGAGGCTAAGCACTATAGTAAGATAAAGTCTGAGTAGAACTCTTACAAGGCCTTAAATTGGCTGTAGATCTATGAAGTTTAAACACCAGATCTGACTCTTCCACATACAGTAGCGTTACGAACTTGAATAACTTCTTTATGAAACCACTTGGTCTCTCGAGCCAAGGATAGGGAGCTTTTTAATCATTCAAATGTCTTACTTCCACTCTCTCTCGACTAGATCTACGAGTTCTTCTTCTTCCTCCTCTTCTTCCAATTTTAAGCTCAAAGAAGAGATTAGTTTCTCTGATTTGCAGCAATCAATTAACGACTGGAAAATCCCCAAACATCCCCAGTCAACAATTTACAAGTCTCAAAATGGAGCTTTACAAGTGACTATCACATGTCTACCATTGAGCAAACTATTCCTTTGGAATCAGACCATGAGGAAATCAAACTTCTTAATATCAAATCTATTGAAAAATATAGGAAGAAATATAATCATCCATTTTGGTTTAGTACAAATAGCCACTAAGCCTTTATCTAGAGAAGGATTGAACACATCACTTCTACTCTGTCTTATAGATTCTATATTTCTAGAGTTCAGTGATTCATTGCTAGGAATGGTTGAAACCAGTCTTTGCAATGGTTCGATTTATTTCGACTGTTTTCCTAACTTCACAGCCTCCCTTAAAGATAGAAATATTTTAGATGCCTTGACCCTTAATGTTAAGACTTCTAATTATAAGATTAAAGCTGGTTCTCTTCCACTATCAATTATTTACAGAATCCAGTATAAGGCCATGAGTTCTGCCTTTAACACTGGAGCTATGAGAGCTATTCACAAAGGTGAAATTGTTCTCTATCAGACAGATCTACAGAGATCTCATCTGTTTATTCCTAAGCCAATTTCTTGGAATCAGGTTTCTCTGCCTGAAAACTGGCTTCTGCAGGATGCCACTCCTGCTCAAAAACTACAAAACACGATAGTTTCCCAGATCCAACAACTCCCTTCCGGATCTGTGCTAGTTTCCTTTCAGAGGTCCCTTAGCCAAAGTGTTAGTTCCTCTTCCTCATCGCAGTCTGAAATCCCATCAATTCATTCTGCTAGACATTCAGTGTCCTCATATCCCACTAGAATCGAGACAGTTGACTTCGAATCTAGAGTTCCACAAGCTAGGTATAAGGTAGAAAAATCAGAGACGGTTCCCTCTGCCGACACTACCTACAACCGACCAGATTCTCCAACTTATACGTCATTAGGCGCCGAATTAGGAGATGACAATATCGTTGGTTCTTTGGAGATAGAATTTGAAATTGATAAAAAAGGTCTCCAAAAGAAATTTTACTCTCCTGAAAATCTTTTCAAAAGAACTTGGCTTTTAGAAAAATACAAAGGAGAAGAAAGAAAGAAAAATTTTCTATGATAGTCTAAATATCATTAAACAACAAATTAATTTCTTCGAATGGTTTGAAATTTATGCTGATTATAACCAGATCGATTTCCCTTTTTTAAACTCAATTAATGTTCCAAAAATATGGAAAACCAACACTGGCGAAGAAGTTATTTCCGAATTTCCTTCGTCACAAGGATTTTCGACAAGCTTTGCTAGCAGCTCAGTAACAGCCTCACCTTTTAAAAAGAGAACTGACACTGAGCCAATCACTAGCAAAGATATTAAAAATATTTTTGAACAAAATAATTACACTAACAAGTATTTACAAACTCTTGGAGAATACTTGGTTTCAAATTCATCTTCAACTTCTTTGAAGAAACCAACAGTAGGAACCTCTACTCCTACAACTCCTTTATTTAAACCATACGAGATCCCTAGAATTCATCTAGAGAACTTGTTATGCACCGCTTAGCCTTTGCCTATTTCCCCCTNTGCTTGTATTATGAAGAATCTTTGAAATGACACTGGGATCCTTTCGGATCTGCACTGTAGGCGTGGTTCCCAGGGATTATGGCGAGGTGATGCCTGTAAATGTACCTGGTAAGCTTGCAGATGGTTTTGAAAAACCTTTGGGTCATTTAAAAGTAATTCTTTGTACAACAATTATAAACATTAGCCCTTTTGAGTAAAACAATTAGTATACTTACAGATCTACCATCCATATTTGAGGCTAAGCACTATAGTAAGATAAAGTCTGAGTAGAACTCTTACAAGGCCTTAAATTGGCTGTAGATCTATGAAGTTTAAACACCAGATCTGACTCTTCCACATACAGTAGCGTTACGAACTTGAATAACTTCTTTATGAAACCACTTGGTCTCTCGAGCCAAGGATAGGGAGCTTTTTAATCATTCAAATGTCTTACTTCCACTCTCTCTCGACTAGATCTACGAGTTCTTCTTCTTCCTCCTCTTCTTCCAATTTTAAGCTCAAAGAAGAGATTAGTTTCTCTGATTTGCAGCAATCAATTAACGACTGGAAAATCCCCAAACATCCCCAGTCAACAATTTACAAGTCTCAAAATGGAGCTTTACAAGTGACTATCACATGTCTACCATTGAGCAAACTATTCCTTTGGAATCAGACCATGAGGAAATCAAACTTCTTAATATCAAATCTATTGAAAAATATAGGAAGAAATATAATTACATCCATTTTGGTTTAGTACAAATAGCCGCTAAGCCTTTATCCAGAGAAGGACTGGACATATCACTCCTTCTATGTCTTAGAGATTCTAGATTCCTAGAATTCTATGATTCGTTGCTAGGAATGGTGGAAACCAGTCTTTGCAATGGACCAATTTATTTCAACTGTTTCCCTAACTTTACAGTCTCCCTTAAGGATAGAAATATTTTAGATGCCTTGACCCTAAATGTTAAGACTTCTAATTATAAGACTAAGGCTGGCTCTCTTCCAGTAGCAATTATTTACATAATCCAATATAAGGCAATGAGTTCTGCCTTTAACACTGGAGCTATAAGAACTACTCACAAAGGTGAAACAGTTCTCTTCCAGACAGATCTGCAAAGGTCTCATCTGTCTATCCCAAGACCAATCTCTTGGAATCAGGTTTCCCTCCCGGAAAACTAGCTTCTGCAGGATGCCACTCCTGCTCAAAAGCCACAAAACACGACGATTTCCCAGATCCAACAACTCCCATCCGGATCTGTGCTAGTTTTCTTTCAGAGGTCCCTTAGCCAAAGACATATCTGATTAGACCACTATTGGGATGCCTCTCATCCCATATCTGTTTACTCAAAAGGGCTAATGTTTATAGATCTACCATCCATATCTGACGCTAAGCACTATAGTAAGATAAAGTCTGAACAGAACTCTTACAAGGCCTTAAATTGGCTGTAGATCTATGAAGTTTAAACACCAGATCTGACTCTTCCACATGCAGTAGCGTTACGAACTTGAATAACTTCTTTATGAAACTACTTGGTCTGATGAGACCACCATTGGGATGCCTCTCATGACATATTCCGCAGGCGATCTATATTTTGGCTGGCTTGGTCCATCTTCTGGAGTCTGGATGAACCAGTTTGGTTCCTCTAGGGAGGTCATAACCTTTACATAAGGAAGTTTGTAAGTGATTTTAAGTTTTTCACCATTGGCGGCCCGTAGGCATTCCTTGGTTTTTACGAAAAACTTGGTTGGAATGACACCTTGTTGGATGCAGCTTCTGTCTGCTCCAGTGTCAAATAAAGCTACGCCAGTCCAAACAAAAGATTTATTGACGATGAGAGTTACCCTAACATGGTATTTCTGAATCCTTATAGAAGAAAGATGTCCTAAGAAGGATTCTGTTTCATCATCGTCTTGGTCAGAGGTTGCAACTGCCTGTACAACCTCTTTAAGTTTTTGTGGCTCACTAGACAATTGTTGGAGGACAAGTCTATCAAGTTCTTGTCTTGATTTTATTTTCCTAATTTCTTATTTTAGGTGTGCTATCTCAGATTGAAGGTCTGAGATGGTCACCTTTGAGACCTTAGGATTATCAGAGGGAAATCTCTTCAAAATATCAGTAATGTTGTAGGTATTAGCTACCTGGGGATGATTTTGAAGAGATCCTGAAGAGGGTGTTGAAGGCTTATTAAGGACTGTCTTAAGTTTTCCTAAATAGTCATTTTTAAGTTCAGGATCTTGAAGATCACCAATTACTTCAATAAATCTGTTGTACCACTTACAGTAGCCTTGAAGGGCTAACCAAGGCATACCTCTGAATCCTTCCCGTTTTTGGAAAACAAAATTTTGGGTGTATATATCCATGGGATGTGGAATCTGAGGGAAAATTGGAGCAACTGGAGAATGTGCTGGTCTCCATGAAATCTGGAACAGAAATACTCAAATCCTTCTTTCACTGGTGGAGGAAATATATTTGTCAAATGGCTGTAAATAGGCCGCCATTGGTGCAGAAATCATTAGGGAAAATCTACTGGCAAGTTTTTGCCCCAAAGGAGAAAATATGAGTGTTTGTTGGCATGGTTTTGAAAGGTCAGCGCATTAAACCACGCGTCCCTATATTCACACTAACTAAAAAATTGGGGAGAAAATGGCTGGAAAAGTTTTCTGACTTTCATAGGGTGATCACCCCATTCCTTTGGCGAGATGATTTTGTTTATTCACACTGTGGTATGGGTGATATAGGTTTGGGTTTTATCCAAAAAGGTTTCGAACAGACAAGAGTGAGTGTCCGTAAGGATAAATTCATAAAACTTCTGGTTATGAACAGGAGTTTTCTGGAGAAAGTTGGATGTTGGGTCGAGCATCTTTTTGGCTACTACTAGAGGGTTAGAACCCCAAAGAAGTGGCTCGGTTTGGACGAGTGAGTAAGTCATCTCGTTCTTAATATATTAAGGTTCCCCCGAATAAGGACCCACTGATGAAATTGGCTGAGGCAAGGGTGAAGAAAGTGCCTGCTTAGGCGCATAAGGCACCGTGCTCTGTGTAGGGAGGCTTATGGCCACCACTTGTCCTTTAGTGGGATTTTCTACCACCACTTCTTTCTTTGTGGTGGCATAGTCTGCAGGCGATCTACATTTTGGCTGGCTTGGTCCAGCTTCTGTTGTTTGCTGCTTTTCTACAGCTGCTGTTGCTACCTGTTGTTGTTGAACAACTGCAAAAATTGAAACATCTTTAGGTTGTTGTGTGGCAGCCTGCTGTTGTTTCTTTTCCTCTGGGGCTGGTAAGGCTAACCGCAGGGGCTTTGATTTTTTAGGCATTTTATCTGCCTTGAAGGAATTCACGGGTTAGGAAATCAGGTATGGAATTTGAGCTTCCCTTTATATATTCAATATCAAAATCAAAAATTAATAAAATAGCGTGTCATCTGGCGAAAATATATTTTGAAGCAATATTTTGCACATCCTTTTGCAAAACAGACTTAGCTGCCTTGTAGTCAATGCGAACCAAAAACTTTTGGTTTAATAAATCTGATTGAAATTTTGATATGCATAAAACAATTGCCAAAATTTCTTTTTTAATTATTGGATAGTTCTGTTGTGATCTATTCCAGTGCTTAGAAGTAAAAGCAATGATACTTTCTTTATCATTTTTAAGTTGTTTTAAGATACCACCATACCCTATGTATGACGCATCTATTTCTACTATTTTGAAAGCAGATGGATCGGGGAGACTAAGGACAGGGAGATTCTAAACTTTCAACTTAAGTTGTTTGACAGCATTTCTTTGGGCATCTATCCAAGGAATTGGAGGCCTTTTTAATCTGTCGTGAAGGGGCTTTAGCAGAATGCTTAATCTCGGAATGAAATTGCAAACATAGTTGACACATCCAAGAAACCTTTGAAGGTGTGTTTTGTCCAGGATTTAATCTGGGAATTTGTCAGCAAACTGCAGAGATCACTGAATAGGAGTAATGGTCCCTTGTTGGATGTTATGACAAAGGAACCTGATGTTTGTCTGGAATAAGCTGTACTTAGTTCTAGACAGAGCTAATCAGTTTTTTTTATAGTGTTAAAGAAAATGCCTAGATGTTTGAAATGTTGGTCGATGTTTGTTGAGAAAATTAAGACATCGTCTACATAAGTAATAATAAAACCGGAATACGGATTAAAGATATCATTCATTATCTTCTGAAATTCAGAAGGGGCGTTCTTTAATCCGAATGGCATCACATTCCATTCATGCTGTCCAAAAAGGACTGTAAAAGCAGTTTTGTACCTATCTTTTGGGTCGATCTGTACTTGCCAAAATCCAGATTTTAAATCAAATTTAGAGAAAATCGTGGCAGCACAGACTCTTTGTAATAAGTCTTTCTTGTTAGGAATAGGATACCTAATCCATCTAAGTGTTGCGTTAAGAGGCTTGTAGTTGATGAACAAGCGGGGGACTCCGCGCTCGATTTCGGAGTTTTTGTTGACATAGAATGCCACACAACTCCAGGGAGACTCTGAAGGAGAAATTATCTTCTTGTTTAATGGATCATTGCTTTTTTTTGACAATGCATCATAAGCTCGTGACTCATTTGAATAGGTCGAGCTTTAGTAGGGATGCTTTTTTCGTCAAAGTCAAGTTCGTAAGAAATCCCAACAATGTACCTCTTACGTTTCCAAAATGCCATTGGCAAATCGGAACAAAGCTCCTGTTGAATCTTAGCTTCTAAACTTTTAATTTTAGAAGAGATTACAAAATCAGTTAACTGCTTCTGTATGCTTTGGAAAGCTACTTCTTCTTTTAAAAACATAATTTGTTTTTCTTTATTTTACAAAGAATGTATGACTGCATAAGTAGGAGGTTTATGGAAAGGAAGAAGGACATTGCTTGTGGGATAATCCACATGAACGCCTTTATTTGTAACCAGGTAAGGTTTGCAAAGCTGAATGAAAGGAGTACTTAGGATTACTGTGTTGCAAAGGTCTTTTGCTAAGAGAAATGGAGTCTGGATGAACCAGTTTGGTTCCTCTGGGGAGGTCATAACCTTTACAGAAGGAAGTTTGTAAGTGATTTTTAGTTTTTTACCATTGGCGGCCTGTAGGTGTTCCTTGGTTTTTATGAAAAACTTGGTTGGAATGACACCTTCTTGGATGCAGCTTCTGTCTGCTCCAGTGTCAAATAAAGCTACGCCAGTCCAAACAAAAGATTTACTGACGATGAGAGTTACCCTAACATGGTATTTCTGAATCCTTATAGAAGAAAGATGTCCTAAGAAGGATTCCGTTTCATCATCGTCTTGGTCAGAGGTTGCAACTGCCTGTACAACCTCTTTAAGTTTTTGTGGCTCACTAGACAATTGTTGGAGGACAAGTCTATCAAGTTCTTGTCTTGCTTTTATTTCCCTAATTTCTTCTTTTAGGTGTGCTATCTCAGATTGAAGGTCTGAGATGGTCACCTTTGAGACCTTAGGATTATCAAAGGTAAATCTCTTCAAAATATCAGTAATGTTGTAGGTATTAGCTACCTGGGGATGATTTTGAAGAGTTGAAGAGGGTGTTGAAGGGTTATTAAGGAATGTCTTAAGTTTTCCTAAATTGTCCTTTTTAAGTTCAGGATCTTGAAGATCACCAATTACTTTAAGGAGAAGATCTTGTTCTTTTGTGAGAACATTGATTTGAGGGAGGTCATCTTGGTCAGACTCCCCTGAAGATGTAGTAGATGAATTTAAGTCATCTTCTAGGACGTTGTTAAATTGTTCGTCGTCGGACATTTCATTATCTGTAATATCCGAAGATTCACTTAATTCAACAAGCAATTTCTCTATTTTGTTTAGAGTAGGTTCGTCAAGTTATAGGCTTTTGATCTTCTGAGAGACTTTGCAAAATTTGGCGATGTGGCCTGCCTTCCCACACTTGAAACATTTGCCAGTGGAAGTAGAAGTCTTGCCATCTTTAGTAAAGGATTTGGGAGACTTGTTTTTTGTGATGGAAAGTCTCATTTTCCTATTGGAATTGTATTTTCTAATATTGGAAGAATCAAGTTTTGAACTTTTCTTCCTATGAGATTTATTTCAGCACGAAGGAAGACCAACTTGTTCGCAGAAACTTCCTAAGTCTCTACGTCTTTGTGCCCTATCTTTAGCAAGTTGCCTAAGAATTTTATCTTGCCTACAGATTTTAAGAGCAACTTGTTGAATTTAGCTAACTATCTGGCCATAGGTGATTTGATCGTAAGGAACAATATCACCGGAATATTGATTCCGAAATTCTTCTTTGACTAAATCTCTAAGAGACTTAGGCAAGCCATCAAGGAATTTTTCTCTCCAATAAGGGAAATTCGCATCTGGTCTTTCGTAGTTCCTGGTCAAGAAGGAATCCTTATACCACCTGAAATCTGAAAGAGTTTTGCACTTGAGGTTGTGAAGTATTTCGGAGGATTTTTCTCTAAAGATACTTGGGCAACCTATGAATGTTTTGATGATTGTGTAAATCAACGTGTTGATAGAATCAGGATTTGTTTCACCCTCTTTTAGGATTGGTTGTCCTAATTCATCTATTCACGGCTTGAAAAATTTATTGTTTTTCCTCGTCGCTTAAGCGGGTATCCCACCATCCCTTAAGTTGGCCTGTAAAGACAGCGACTAAGACAAGGGTAGTACTCTGGTCGGAACAGTTGTGGGAGGTTTTGTAAGCAGTTGCTACCATGGTCATCTGCTGTAATTTGGAAAGAATATTATATTCAGAACATCCATCGATATTCCACTCATAGATATTATGAGCATTATAATTATTCTGCATGGTGTTGGGTCTTTCTTCTAAGACTACATCTGGATGTGTAGCCCTAGGGTATTAGAGTTTTTGAGGCTTTCGCCAGTTGGAAAATTCAGACTTAATAGGTGCTATCTCTAGAGGAGGCTTGTCTTCTAGAGAAATTTGTGAAAATTGTTCAGATTCATTATCCGAATCGGTATCTCCTAGAGCTCCTACGAACTTAGAAGAAGAATCTTCCGTCTGTCGGACTGGAGTTTCCTGGATTGTTAAGGATCTTTCTATTTCCGCTATTCTCAGCTGTAGTTCAGAGAATTTGGTAGAATCTGTAGATCGGTGCATAACAAGTTCTCTAGTGTGGGTTCTAGGGATCTCGTAAGGTTTGAATAAAGGAGTTGTAGGAGTAGAGGTTCCTACTGTTGGTTTTTTCAGAAAAGCTGTAGATGAATTTGAAACCAAGTATTCTCCAAGAGTTTGTAAATATTTGTTAGTGTAATTATTTTGTTCAAAAATATTTTTAATATCTTTGCCAGTGATAGGCTCGGTGTCAGCTCTCTTTTTGAAAGGTGAGGCTGTGACGGAGCTTCTAGCAAAGCTTGTCGAAAATCCTTGTGACGGAGGAAGTTTGGAAATAACTTCTTCGCCAGTATTGGTTTTCCATATTTTCGAAACATTAATTGAGTTTGAAAAAGGGAAATCAGTCTGGTTATAATCAGCATAAATCTCAAACCATTCAAAGAAATTAATTTGTTGTCTAATGACATTTAGACTATCATAGAAAATTATTTGAATTTTCTTTCTTTCTTCTCCTTTATATTTTTCTAAAAACCAAGTTCTTTTGAAAAGATTTTCAGGAGAGTAAAATTCCTTTTGGAGACCTTTTTATCAATTTAAAATTCTATCTCCAAAGCACCAATGATGTTGTCATCTCCTAATTCGGCACCTAGTGACGTATAGGTAGGAGAATCTGGTCGGTTGTAGGTAGTGTCGGCAGAGGGAATCGTTTCTGATTTTTCTACCTTATACCTAGCTTGTGGAACTCTAGATTCAAAGTCTACTGTCTCGATTCTAGTAGGATATGAAGACATTGAATGTCTAGCAGAATGAATCGGTGGAATTTCAGACTGCGAAGAGGCAGAGGAACTGCTAGTTCTAGTCTTAAATCGTCGTGTTTTGTGGCTTTTGAGCAGGAGTGGCATCCTGCAGAAGCTAGTTTTCCGGGAGGGAAACCTGATTCCAAGAGATTGGTCTTGGGATAGACAAATGAGACCTTTACAGATCTGTCTGGAAGAGAACTGTTTCACCTTTGTGAGTAGTTCTCATAGCTCCAGTGTTAAAGGCAGAACTCATTGCCTTATATTGGATTCTGGAAATAATTGCTACTGGAAGAGAGCCAGCCCTAGTCTTATAATTAGAAGTCTTAACATTTAGGGTCAAGGCATCTAAAATATTTCTATCCTTAAGGGAGACTGTAAAGTTAGGGAAACAGTTAAAATAAATTGGTCCATTGCAAAGACTGGTTTCCACCATTCCTAGCAACGAATCATTGAATTCTAGGAATCTAGAATCTCTAAGACATAGAAGGAATGATGTGTCCAGTCCTTCTCTGGATAAAGGCTTAGCGGCTATTTGTACTAAATCAAAATGGATGTAATTATATTTCTTCCTATATTTTTCAATAGATTTGATATTGAGAAGTTTGATTTTCTCACGATCTGATTCCAGAGGAATAATTTGCTCAATGGTAAACATGTGATAATCACTTGTCAAGCTCCATTTTTGAGACTTGTAAATTGTTGACTGGGGACGTTTGGGTATTTTCCAGTCGCCAATTGATTGCTGCAAATCAGAGAAACTAATCTCTTCTTTGAGCTTAAAATTGGAAGAAGAGGAGGAAGAAGAAGAACTCGTAGATCTAGTCGAGAGAGAGTGGAAGTAAGACATTTGAATGATTAAAAAAGCTCCCTATCTTTGGCTCGAGAGACCAAATGATTTCATAAAGAAGTTATTCAAGTTCGTAACGCTACTGCATGTGGAAGAGTCAGCTCTGGTGTTTAAACTTCATAGATCTACAGCCAATTTAAGGCCTTGTAAGAGTTCTGTTCAGACTTTATCTTACTATAGTGCTTAGCGTCAGATATGGATGGTAGATCTGTAAGTATACTAATTCTTTTACTCAAAAGGGCTAATGTTTATGATTGTTGTACAAAGAATTACTTCTAAATGACCCAAAGGTTTTTCAAAACCATCTGCTAGCCTACCAGGTACATTTACAGGCATCACCTCGCCATAATCCCTGGGAACCACGCTTACAGTTCAGATCCAAAAGGATCCCAATGTCATTTCAAAGATTCTTCGTAATACAAGCATATATTTAACCATTTTATGAAAAATAATCAGTAGATCTGCAGATCTATCATCAGATCTAACATACTTGTACTATAACAAGATAAAGAAAGAACAACTCTCAAACTTAACCATAAATAAAGAGATCCATGAATTTAAGACTAGATCTAGCAGTACCGCATAACAGTATGTTAAAAACAAGAATCACATCCTTACTTCTCCACTGGCTCTGATACCAAAGGGGCGGAAGACCACCATTGGGATGCCTCTCATGGAATAGTATGCAAGCGATCTACATTTTGGCTGGCTTGGTCCAGCTTCTGTTGTTTGCTGCTTTTTTGCAGCTGCTGTTGCTACCTGTTGTTGTTGAACAACTGCAGAAATTGAAACATCTTTAGGCTGTTGTGTGGCAGCCTGCTGTTGTTACTTTTCCTCCGGGGCTGGTAAGGCTAATCGCGGGGGCTTTGGTTTTTTGGGCATTTTATCTGCCTTGAAGGAATTCACGGGTTAGGAAATCAGGTATGGAATTTAAGCTTCCTTTTATATATTCAATATCAAAATCAAAAATTGATAAAATAGCTTGCCATCTGGCGAAAATATATTTTGAAGCAATATTTTGCACATCCTTTTGCAAAACAGACTTAGCTGCCTTGCAGTCAATGCGAAGCAAAAACTTTTAGTTTAATAAATCTGATTGAAATTTTGATATGCATAAACCAATTGCCAAAATTTCTTTTTTAATTGTTGGATAGTTCTATTGTGATCTATTCCAGTGCTTTGAAGTAAAAGCAATGATACTTTCTTTATCATTTTTAAGTTGTTTTAAGATACCACCATACCCTATGTATGACGCATCTGTTTCTACTATTTTGAAAGCAGATGGATCGGGGAGACTAAGGAGAGGGAGATTCTTAACTTTCAACTTAAGTTGTTTGACAGCATTGCTTTGGGTATCTATCCAAAGAACTGGAGGCTTTTTTAATCTGTCGTGAAGGGGCTTTAGCAGAATGCTTAATCCCGGAATGAAATTGCAAACATAGTTGACACATCTAAGAAACCTTTGAAGTTGTTTCTTGTCCAGGATTTGATCTGGCAATTTGTCAGCAAACTGCAGAGATCGCTGAATAGGAGTAATGGTCCCTTGTTGGATGTTATGACCAAGGAACCTAACGTTTGTCTGGAATAAACTGTACTTAGTTCTAGACAGAGCTAATCCATTTTCTTTGATAGTGTTAAAGAAAATGCCTAGATGTTTGAAATGTTGGTCGATGTTTGTTGAGAAAATTAAGACATCTTCTATATAAGTTATAACAAAACCGGAATACGGATTAAAGATATCATTCATTATCTTCTGAAATTCAGAAGGGGCGTTCTTTAATCCGAATGGCATCACGTTCCATTCATACTGTCCAAAAAGGACTGTAAAAGCAGTTTTGTACCTATCTTTTGGGTTGATTTGTACTTGCCAAAATCCAGATTTTAAATCAAATTAAGAGAAAATCGTGGCAGCACAGACTCTTTGTAATAAGTCTTTCTTGTTAGGAATAGGATACCTAATCCATCTAAGTGTTGTGTTAAGAGGCTTGTAGTTGATGACCAAGCGGGGGACTCCGCGCTCGATTTCGGAGTTTTTGTTGACATAGAATGCTGCACAACTCCAGGGAGACTTTGAAGGAGAAATTATCTTCTTGTCTAAAAGATCATTGATCTATTTTTGACAATACATCGTAAGCTCGTGATTCATTTGAATAGGTCGAGCTTTAGTAAGGATGCTTTTTTCGTCAAAGTCAGGTTCGTAAGAAAGCCCAATAATGTGCCTCTTACGTTTCCAAAATGCCATTGGCAAATCGAAACAAAGCTCCTGTTGAATCTTAGCTTCTAAACTTTTAATTTTAGAAGAGATTACAAAATCAGTTAACTACTTCTGTATGCTTTGGAAAGCTACTTCTTCTTTTAAAAACATAATTTGTTTTTCTTTATCTTTCAAAGAATGTATGACTGCATAAGTAGGAGGCTTATGGAAAGGAAGAAGGACATTGCTTGTGGGATAATCCACATGAACGCCTTTATTTGTAACCAGGTAAGGTTTGCAAAGCTGAATGAAAGGAGTACCTAGGATTACTGCATTGCAAAGGTCTTTTGCTAAGAGAAATGGAGTCTGGATGAACCAGTTTGGTTCCTCTGGGGAGGTCATAACCTTTACATAAGGAAGTTTGTAAGTGATTTTAAGTTTTTCACCATTGGCGGCCCGTAGGCGTTCCTTGGTTTTTACGAAAAACTTGGTTGGAATGACACCTTCTTGGATGCAGCTTCTGTCTGCTCCAGTGTCAAATAAAGCTACGCCAGTCCAAACAAAAGATTTACTGACGATGAGAGTTACCCTAACATGGTATTTCTGAATCCTTATAGAAGAAAGATGTCCTAAGAAGGATTCCGTTTCATCATCGTCTTGGTCAGAGGTTGCAACTGCCTGTACAACCTCTTTAAGTTTTTGTGGCTCACTAGACAATTGTTGGAGGACAAGTCTATCAAGTTCTTGTCTTGCTTTTATTTTCCTAATTTCTTTTTTTAGGTGTGCTATCTCAGATTGAAGGTCTGAGATGGTCACCTTTGAGACCTTAGGATTATCAGAGGTAAATCTCTTCAAAATATCAGTAATGTTGTAGGTATTAGCTACCTGGGGATGATTTTGAAGAGTTGAAGAGGGTGTTGAAGGCTTATTAAGGAATGTCTTAAGTTTTCCTAAATTGTCCTTTTTAAGTTCAGGATCTTGAAGATCACCAATTACTTTAAGGAGAAGATCTTGTTCTTTTGTGAGAACATTGATTTGAGGGAGGTCATCTTGGTCAGACTCCCCTGAAGATGTAGTAGATGAATTTAAGTCATCTTTTAGGACGTTGTTAAATTGTTCGTCGTCGGACATTTCATTATCTATAATATCCGAAGATTCACTTAATTCAACAAGTAATTTCTCTATTTTGTTTAGAGTAGGTTCGTCAAGTTGTAGGCTCTTGATCTTTTGAGAGACTTTGCAAAATTTGGCTATGTGGCCTGCCTTCCCACACTTGAAACATTTGCCAGTGCAAGTAGAAGTCTTGCCATCTTTAGTAAAGGATTTGGGAGACTTGTTTTTTGTGTAGGAAAGTCTCCTTTTCCTATTGGAATTGTATTTTCTAATATTGGAAGAATCAGGTTTTGAACTTTTTTTCCTATGAGATTTATTTCCGCACGACAATCCAGGAAACTCCAGTCCGACAGACGGAAGATTCTTCTTCTAAGTTCGTAGGAGCTCTAGGAGATACCGATTCAGATAATGAATCTGAACAATTTTCACAAATTTCTCTAGAAGACAAGCCTCCTCTAGAGATAGCACCTATTAAGTCTGAATTTCCAACTTGCGAAAGTCTCAAAAAATCTAATACCCTAGGGCTACACATCCAGATGTAGTCTTAGAAGAAAGACCCAACACCATGCAGAATAATTATAATGCTCATAATATCTATGAGTGTAATATCGATGGATGTTCTGAATATAATATTCTTGCCAAATTACAGCAGATGACCATGGTAGTAACTGCTTACAAAACCTCTCACAACTGTTCCGACCAGAGTACTACCCATATCTTAGTCGCTGGCTTTACAGGGCAACTTAAGGGATGGTGGGATACCCACTTAAGCGACGAGGAAAAATAACAAATTTTCCAAACCGTGAAATTAGATGAATTAGGACAACGAATCCTAAAGGAGGGTGAAACAATTCCTGATTCTATCAACACGTTGATTTACACAATCATCAAAACATTCGTAGGTTGCCCAGGTATCTTTAGAGAAAAATCCTCTGAAATACTTAACAACCTCAAGTGCAAAACTCTTTCAGATTTCAGGTGGTATAAGGATTCCTTCTTGACCAGGATCTACCCAGATGGGAATCTCCCTTATTGGAAAGAAAAATTCCTTGATGTAGCTTGCCTAAGTCTCTTAGAGATTTAGTCAAAGAAGAATTTCGGAATCAATATTCCCGTAATATTGTTCCTTACGATCAAATCACCTATGGCCAGATAGTTAGCCAAATTCAATAAGTTGCTCTTAAAATATGTAGGCAAGATAAAATGCTTAGGCAACTTGCCAAAGATAGGGCACAAAGACGTAGAGACTTAGGAAGTTTCTGCGAACAATTTGGTCTTCCTTCGTGCGGAAATAAATCTCATAGGAAGAAAAGTTCAAAACCTGATTCTTCCAATATTAGAAAATACAATTCCAACAGGAAAAGGAGACTTTCCTACACAAAAAACAAGTCTCCCAAATCCTTTACTAAAGATGGCAAGACTTCTACTTCCACTGGCAAATGTTTCAAGTGTGGGAAGCCAGGCCACATCGCCAAATTTTGCAAAGTCTCTCAGAAGATAAAGAGCCTACAACTTGACGAACCTACTCTAAATAAAATATAGAAATTGCTTGTTGAATTAAGTGAATCTTCGGATATAATGAAATGTCCGACAACGAACAATTTAACAACGTCCTAGAAGATGACTTAAATTCATCTACTACATCTTCAGGGGAGTCTGACCAAGATGACCTCCCTCAGATCAATGTCCTCACGAAAGAACAAGGGTCTTGAATTGCAGTCCCCTTTAATAAATCTAATTGAAATTTTGATATGCATAAAAAAATTGCCAAAATTTCTTTTTTAATTGTTGGATAGTTCTGTTGTGATCTATTCCAGTGCTTTGAAGTAAAAGCAATGATACTTTCTTTATCATTTTTAAGTTGTTTTAAGATACCACCATACCCTATGTCTGACGCATCTGTTTCTACTATTTTGAAAGCAGATGGATCGGGGAGACTAAGGAGAGGGAGATTCTTAACTTTCAACTTAAGTTGTTTGACAACATTGCTTTGAAGTTGTGTCTTGTCCAGGATTTGATCTGGGAATTTGTCAGCAAACTGCAGAGATCGCTGAATAGAAGTAATGGTCCCTTGTTGGATGTTATGACCAAGAAACCTGATGTTTGTCTGGAATAAGCTGTACTTAGTTCTAGACAGAGCTAATCCATTTTCTTTGATAGTGTTAAAGAAAATGCCTAGATGTTTGAAATGTTGGTCGATGTTTGTTGAGAAAATTAAGACATCGTCTGTATAAGTTATAACAAAACCGGAATACGGATTAAAGATATCATTCATTATCTTCTGAAATTCAGAAGGGGCGTTCTTTAATCCGAATGGCATCACATTTCATTCATATTGTCCAAAAGGGACTGTAAAAGCAGTTTTGTACCTGTCTTTTGGGTCGATCTGTACTAACCAAAATCCAGATTTTAAATCATATTTAGAGAAAATCGTGGCAGCATAGACTCTTTGTAATAAGTCTTTCTTGTTAGGAATAGGATACCTAATCCATCTAAGTGCTGCGTTAAGAGACTTGTAGTTGATGATCAAGCGGGGGACTCCGTGCTCGATTTCGGAGTTTTTGTTGACATAGAATGCCGCACAACTCCAGGGAGACTTTGAAGGAGAAATTATCTTCTTGTCTAAGAGATCATTGATCTCTTTTTGACAATGCATCGTAAGCTCGTGATTCATTTGAATAGGTCGAGCTTTAGTAGGGATGCTTTTTTCGTCAAAGTCAGGTTCGTAAGGAAGCCCAACAATGTGCCTCTTACGTTTCCAAAATGCCATTGGCAAATCGGAACAAAGCTCCTGTTGAATCTTAGCTTCTAAACTTTTAATTTTAGAAGAGATTACAAAATCAGTTAACTGCTTCTGTATTCTTTGGAAAGCTATGTCTTCTTTTAAAAACATAATTTATTTTTCTTTATTTTTCAAAGAATGTATGACTGCATAAGTAGGGGGCTTATGGAAAGGAAGAAGGACATTGCTTGTGGGATAATCCACATGAACGCCTTTATTTGTAACCAGGTAAGGTTTGCAAAGCTGAATGAAAGGAGTACCTAGGATTACTGCATTGCAAAGGTCTAAAGATGAATTCAATTTGCACAACCGCATGCTTCAATGTGGACGGCAAAAGATTTTGAAAAATTGGATACAACTCATGGGCCTTACTAAAACACCCATGACTCCTCTCGACCAAGAGGAAGTTGTTTGACAGCATTGCTTTGGGCATCTGTCCAAGGAACTGGAGGCTTTTTTAATCTGTCGTGAAGGGGCTTTAGCAGAATGCTTAATCCCGGAATGAAATTGCAAACATAGTTGACACATCCAAGAAACCTTTAAAGTTGTGTTTCATCCAGACTCCATTTCTCTTAGCAAGATCTTCTTCCTATGAGATTTATTTCCGCACGAAGGAAGACCGGTTGTCCTAGTTCATCTAATTTCACGACTTAGTCTCTCAGAAGATCAAGAGCCTACAACTTGACGAACATATATATATATATGTATATATATGTATAATGTTGCAGTTGTATATCTCATCAGAATTATGTTATTTTTGTCATTGTGTATTTCATTCTCAATGAACTAACTGTTGGAATTTATTTGGTTCTATTAATTTATTTGTGACATATAATTTTTCTACAATTAGTAATATGAAAAAAGTATTTGACTTCTAACAAAAAGTTGAAGGGGGAAATATCTTTTTCTTTAATTTTGGTGTAAACATGTGAAAGAAACTAAAAAGAGGAGATTGATAAATACTGCCAGTCCTTTATTTAGAAAATAGGAAAGAGCTTCCTCCATACTTTTGGGTTTCAGGAGTAAATTGTGTGAAGAAAAGAATGATTATACGGCTAAAGAAACCTCTGGAGCCTTGGCAAAAGCCATTAACTGTTTTTGGAATTTTGATCAATGAAATTCTTTGTAAGCTTCTTAGTTCCCCTTTTTATGTCTTGCATGTTCACCATTTTCTACTCTTTGTTTTTCTTTAGTTTCTAATTACACCATTTTAACGAAGGTCCTTTTTTCCTCTATTTTTATTTTATTTTAATTGTTTTATTGGGGCAGTTTATCTAACTTTATAAATACCTAGGACAAGTCAGTTCATTTTAGTTTGAATTAATACTACAATATTTGTAAATAGTGCATAAGCACCAGGTTTTTACAACCTTTTTTACTGTGCATTTTTCTTTTATATCTGTTAAACGATATTCCGTCTGAGTATCACTCTCGGATACCTCAGTGGAACTTTATGCGCTTTGTTTGACAATGTGTATTTACTACGTAGTTGATTATTTTTTTAATACCTTTTAACGTCTATATTATCTCCTTTGTTAATGTAATATTCGCCCTCTTGACATATTGTTTGCCCCAAAAATTGGAAACAAATCAATTGAATTTTGAGCGTGGGAAACGATAAGTAAGTGGCGAATTCGATTGAAGACAAATATATGATAAGATAGAGAGGATACAATATTTGAGAAAGATTATGATTGCAAGACTAGGTAGATCAATATATTGCCTTTGTATTTCTTGTTTACAGCCCTTTTTCTCTTTTTTCCTCAACCCCTGAACCAGTGCCTCAACACACATATATATAGGAAAAAATCTACCCCCCCCCCCTCTTTCTTTCCCTGGTTGCCCACGTGGTGTCCCTTTCAATCATGATAGTGTCCTTGTGTAGTGGGTGAAACCCACACACGTTTGGTAAAAGTCTTGCAGAGTCAGTGAAAGTACTGCAGGTTAGGTGAGGGGTCTGCACGCAAGGTTTGGTCAGGACAGTGTCATTGACTTTTGAAGGCAGGCCGGTGCAACGGGCATATCGGTCATCACGAGGTGGGGTTCGAAGTGAACCATCGATCATCATATCGGATCTGGCCTCAGCTCCGGTTCCGAGCTCGACATCGGATATCGGTCTGAGCGTCGGTCGAATGGTCCGACATCGATATCGGATGTCGGTTCGAATGTCGATCCTCCATTTCCCATCGGTATGGGATGTCGGCTCGAGCTCCGATCATGCCTTTCCGAACATGAACATGGGACGCCGATCTTGGCTTCGAGATTCAACCTCGATCTATTCCTTCATAAGAAAGCTGATTTCGTCATACACACATATGAAATTTATAACTATTTAAGCAAGATAACAGGTGCAAGGAAGGCACACTACATCTATCTATATTATATTAAAATTATAAAAGTCCTTAGCGAAATATTAGTTGTCCTTCTTACCTTTTTGTAAATAAATTTCATATTAGACAAAATTATTATTTAATTATTTTTTAATATTTAGGGATATGAAATCAACTAAAATTTTTATTATAAATCTTCCATAATTATTCGATTATTTTGGAAGTCTTAGTATTTTAGACTTTTAAATCAATTTTAATATAATCATTTTTTCAGTGAAGTTCTTTATTTGAAATATCTTTTTCGTATTATTAATACAAGACCCTTTTTGGTGATGCCTGGATATGCTGGATACGAAGTTAGATACTCTATAAGTAAATGAAATTAAAAATTTATTATTTTAATAATTTTGGAGAAAAATATGTTATTCCATTAAGTATAAAATTAATTCTGGAAAGAATTACTCCAGCAAATATTGTCACAACCCAAATTTACTATAGGGCGTGATGGCGCTCAATGTCGCCGCAAGGCAAGCCAATAGTACACTAACCATGTGTTTATTCTTTTAACATTTAGAAATAGTTGATTTTTAATTACTAAATAAGTGAGATGTGAGAAAATTTAATAAAATAAAGTGTAACCAATTATAAGAGTGTGGTGAAATAAATACTCAAAATTATTAAGTGTCTACTAGCAAAAATTTCAAGACCTGGTGTCACAAGTGTATGAGCTATTAGTAGAATATACAAAACACTAAGCTACTGTCTGAAATAAAGTAGACAGAAAGCAAAACACAAAAGAAAGACTTCGGGTGCTGCAGAACGGGTTGGGGAAACATCTCACCGCTAATTCTCGGAGTATTAGAAGTGTGCGCCGGGAAATCTACTAGATGCACCTGCCTCAGAACCTGCACGGTTAGCGCAGAAGTGTAGCGTGAGTATATAAATAACATGTACCCAGTAAGTACCGCGTCTAACCTCAAAGAAGTAGTGACGAGGGGTTGACATCGACACTTACTGTGGGCTAACAATAAAATGCAGGAATTATAAATAAGCACGGATTATGTAAATAATTAATACAGCTCAGTAACAAGCAGTGAATAATAATTCCTTCACTTATAATAAATTTCAAGTCAATTTCTGTCATTTAAATAATTATAACCGCTCAAGCCATAAATTACTATCAAGTATAATCAGGCTCCGAGTATTATCACGCGCGATTTATGCCGAGGTCGTACGGTCCGATCCATAAATATATTGTATTTACTGTCGATGGTCGAACAGCACAAACCATAAATGCATCTATTAACCTTCCGAGGCGAATGGCCCGCTCCCTTGAGAGTAGCAGAAATCTAACTCGCTCGTGAAAATACTTGCGATGCTAGTGAACACGAATTTATCAGAGTTATTATAAAATTCTTCAATTCTTCCCAAACATAAGAAATCCAAACTAGAGACTTTAAATCTAAAATTCCTTAATCTCAAGGACAAATAATATGCATAATCAACATAATAGTGCAAACAAAACATGATGCATATCTAAGGCTACTTGAACATCACATGGAATATAGCTATGCACGAGCTCTCATCACCTAGTGTGTACGTAGCTCCCCATATAAGCAATTCATAACAAAATACACCTAAGGGGATGAGTCCTCTCTAACAAGGTTAGGCAAAAGCCTTACCTCGTTCTCAAGCTCACCTCCGATCCTCAAATTCGTTCTAAAGCCTCAACTCGGTGCCAAACTACCCAAAACTAGTCAAATGTTATATAAATTAATAAATACATGTTCAAAAGTTCATAATTCAACCATTAGGGTAATTACCCAACCAAATTTGGAAGATTCTTAAAATTTACCCCCGAGCCCACGTGCCCGTATTCTAAAATCTTCAAAGAGAGTTGTTACTCATAACTGCACGAACTCAAATACATAATTTTCACTCAATCCAATAACCATTTTCGCGGGTAAATCCCATTTTTATCAAAATCTAGGTTTTTCTTCGAAACCAAAATTCTCACAAATTTTTATGTTAAAATCTACCCATAATCTATATATTTAACTCACATTGGATAGAAATTTCTTACCTCAAATAGCTAGATGAAAACCCCTCTCCAAAAGCTTCAAAATCGCCCAAAAAAATTAAAGAAATAGGTTAGAAATGGCTTAAGTCCCCTAATAAATGAAGCCTTCTACCTCCACGACTTCCGCGTCTGCATTCACAGGGCCGCATCAGCGGCACCGCTCCTGCGGAACAAGATTCGCTTCTGCAGAAATGCCTAGGCTAGCTGGCTTCGCTTCTGCGGACGGGATCCCACTTCTGGGGTCCCACTTCTGCGGATGGTGAAGCGCATTTGCGGCCCCCCTCGCACTTGCGGGCTACTTATCGCAGACCGCTTCTGCGGACCACTAGCCAATTGCCCAAAGCCACTTCTACGGCCAAGTGCTCGCATTTGCGGCCAAAAGCTCGCAGGTGCGGGCACACCAAAACTGGTGCACCAGCAGCCCTTTTGACCTCTAAATCGATCCGTGCATCGTTCGGATTGCACCTGAGGCCCCCGAGGCCTCGTCCAAACATACAAACAAGTTTGTAAACACAAAACGGACTCGCTCGCACCCTCGGAATGTGAAAAATAACATTAAAACTAAGAATCGCAACCAAAACCAATAGGATCAACTTATGAACTTCAAGTTCTTCCAACTTACTCCGAGCACGCCGAATTATACTTATACTACTCGGAATGACACCAAATTTTGCGTGCAAGTCTTAAATCACCATACAGAACTATTCCTAGGCTCGGAATCCCAAACGGACCTCGATAACACCAAAACCTACTCTAAACTAAATTTAAAGAACTTTTAAACCTTCAATAAGCAAACTTTCAACATTAAGCGCTGAAACGCTCCCGGTTCATCCAAAACCCGATCCGAACATATGCCCAAGTCCAAAATCATCATACGAACCTATTGGAACCGTCAAATCCCCGTTCCGAGGTTGTTTACTCAAAATGTTGACCAAAGTCAAACTTAGCCTTTAAAGCCAAACTAAGGAACCAAGTGTTTTGATTTCAACCCGAACCCTTCCAAATTCCGAACTAACCATCCCCGCAAGTTATAAAACAGTAAAGGCACATACGAGGAGTCTTATTTTTGGGAACAGGGAACTAAAAAGTAAAATAACTGGTTGAATCGTTACAAATATGAAACCAAGTGTGACAGCTTTATTAACATTGATGTATTAATATATGTTATAGTCTTTCATCATAAACTTGGTTTTAGACGTATTCAACTATATTTTATAACATTTTATAGTGTGGAAAATTATTAAACATATATACTTTAATACTTTGATCTAATTGTCACTTTTTATAGGTATCATATACCACTGCTTATATTTTGCGCGTAAATAATTAAAAAATTCACTTGAAAAGATTTGAATATATGTCGATGTGCATGTCTGAAGAATATCTTCAATTCTAAGCCACTAAATTTTATTAAATCTAAACATTTAAGGAGCCCAACAAGTACAAAAAAATAGTCATTAAACATGTCTTGAAATATAAACTTTTGTTCTTAGATAGTGAAAACTTCAAGTAATAGGATGGATAATTAAAGAATATTAAATGTCATTTTGTTAGACTAACTCAACTTGTAAGAAAAGTAATCATTAAGATTGAAAAAATTATAAAAATACTCAAGCACCCTTAAGGAAATGTAAAATTAAACAAATAAAATTTCTTAGTTAATTGTAGGGGCGACTCGATGAAATTACTGGTCTAAAGTCAGACTATAATAAGAGGCATTAAAATTATTTCATGAAATTCATGTACTAATGAGAAAAATTAAAATGATTTATTTTTCCTTTTATGGATCAATTAAACGAGACCAAAAAAATAGTTATTTTAGAAATTGAAAAGTTAAATCATAAGAAAGCATAAATATGAAATAAATATAGTAGAGGAGGGGAAATCAAACTTAAAGAGGGAGATAAAAGTACTAATTAATAGTATAAAAATTTTCTTTTTATCACTCATTCGAATAACTTTAACCAAATTCAAAAAAAGCATATCATTTATAACATTTTACTAAGGATAATCATATATATTAAGAACATATTCGATAAAGAAATATTAGGTCAAGTATAAAAACATAACATATTATAATTACCTTTATAAAAAAATATATAAATACAAAAACTATATAATTAATCTACCAAAATTCTTAATCGTCGCAAGTTCAGAAGATACCCAATAACTCTGTATTTAAGTA
The DNA here is from genome assembly GCA_002018475.1 of Nicotiana obtusifolia. Classification (NCBI taxonomy): domain Eukaryota; kingdom Viridiplantae; phylum Streptophyta; class Magnoliopsida; order Solanales; family Solanaceae; genus Nicotiana; species Nicotiana obtusifolia. Next base: position 123,405 of record MCJB01033463.1, on the reverse strand, counting down.
TTTCGTCAATGTAACATTTATTTTTCAATTTGAATGAATATTGCATTTATCTTGACGTCAATTGCTATTACACATAATTTATTCTTACTATAAATTTTATATTTTTTTTATTAATAGGCACAAAAAACACGTACAACGCACGTACACTAATTCTGGTGACTATAAATAAGCAAACTCAATTAAAAGTATTAAAATAGTATACGTGATGTGGAGGGTATTCAGATATAAATTTCTAACCAAAACATAACAAACACTAATTAAATTTTTTCATATTACTAATACATATAAACACACAGAAAGAAAAACTTATATATATACACATAAAATAAAAAATTATTTTTGTCCTTAAATTTTAGCAATAGCCAGTTAAAACTGTCATTACGCAAAATTCACTAAAGATCGTGATGGCGTCTAACATCGTTATCAGGCAAACCAACGGTAATTGTTCAACTTAATTACCCATTTTTGTATTTTTAAATCATACTTTTCCTCAATTAAATCATATGAAATAGAAATTATACAACTACAATAACGAACAACCCGTAGGCACCCCCAAAAACCGATGTTACAAGTGTATGAGCATTTTCTAAGGAGTACAATAATAATACAATATTTGTCCCGAATGTAGTAAGATAGAATGAAATAAACAGTACAATGGAGACTCGGTGGACTACCATGCATAGCCTGGGATGCAACTCACGTAAAGTCTCCTCAACAGGTGCGTTTACGCGCCAAGGTGATCATCAACTGAACTTGTCAGATCCTGCACATTAAGTGCAGAAGTGCAGCATGAGTACGTACATCAACGCGTACCCAGTAAGTATCTAGCCTAACCCCGGAGAAGTAGTGACGAGAGTTCGACATCGACACTTACTGAAGGTTCAATAAAATAATATAATAAAACATGAGCGGATATGAAGCATACAGCAATGATGGGGTAAATCTATAAGTTACATAATTTTTCAATTACTTCTTTTAAAGCAAGAATTTCTAAATCTTGTATCCTACCTTAACAGCTCAGAAAAATGTCAAGTGCCATTATCAAATAAATAAGGAATGCCATAGAAATACCGGGCATCAGTGGAAAGATTAACTCGTAAATATTCGGACTACTAGCAATATAATGCACGATTCTGCCGAGGTCGTTCGGCCCGATCCGGAATGATGTGTACACTGCCGAGGGTCGTGCCGCACGAACCATAGATGCATCTATATACTGCAAGGCGTTCGGCCCGCTCCACAAGAAGAAGGAAGAAAGTTACCGAATTATGAGACACGTGTTTACAATACAGTATATGAGCAGATAACGAATATAATCTTTACCGTTTCTCAAATGACTCGCACACAACTCATTAAGGTTCGGCCTAGTATACATATATTTATTTTTTTCTAAATCAAATTCAGTTATAACTTCAATTAATTAAGCTAGCAGAACGAGTTCAAATAATTCAATTATACATGATAAAGTCCTTAGTCTACCCGGACATAAACAAACTTTAGCTACGTACGTACTCTCGTCACCTTGTGCGTACGTAGTACGCACAACTAGTTGCATATAATAATAAATATCACCTAAGGGGTAGTTTTCCCCTCACAAGGTTTAGACAGGAGACTTACCTCGCTCCAAAGTTCCATAACCGGTTCAAAAGCCACTCAAACACCTCAACCCGATGCTCGTCTCTTCAAAACTAATCAAATAACGTGCAAACCAATCAAAATATACCCCAATACGTATAATTTAATAATTTATAATGATTCCCAATTCCGATCAAAAAGCCAACAAAGACAACTCTCGGGCCCACGTGCCTGGATTCCGAAAATTTTTGAAGGTAAACTTTACCCATAGCACCACGAACTAAAATATATAGCTTATTCCAAATGTCATGTCCAATTTCGTGGTTAAAATCCAAAAATATTAAATTTTAGATTTTCTACTAAAATCCCAAGTTTCTACAAATTTACATGTTTAAATCCATATGCAAACTATTTATTTAACTTGTAAACAGATAGGAGTCACTTACCTTGTGATGCTTGATGAAAATCTCCCCTTGAAGCTCTCCAAAATTGCCCCAACTAAGTGAAAATGAGAAAAAAATGGGTCAAATCCCGTTTTTTATAAAAACATCACTGCCCAGAGATATTTTCGCATCTGCGGAACATGAGCCGCTTCTGCAGCACAGAGTCCGCTTCTGCAGCTCCCTTCAGGCCCCTCAACCTCTGCATCCGCGGCCCCTCCAGCACTTCCGCGCCTTCGCTTTTGCGAATCCTCATACGCAGGTGTGATTCCGCTTATGTGGAACTCGACCGCATCTGCAATACCAGCCTTCCCCAGCCATTCCGCTTTGGGGCAAAATAGTGTACCTGAAATTGGATTCGAGCAAATATCAATGGAAACTACAAGTTGAAGATTGAGCAAAACTTTAGTATTAGCCTAATTTACCAATGCAAATTAAAAATTAGCTATATTTTCAAAATAAATTGAAATTTAGTCACTTTGTGTGGGAGTAATTTTTAAATAAAAATATGCTTCTTAATGGAAGAGCAAAAATTGCTTTTCCATAGCTTCGACTTTCAGAGACTCTGCTTCTTTATCTTTTCGCTTTCTTCTAACTCCAGCAAAAGCTTAAACTAGAATTATATGATTGTACTTGTCTTGCTTAAGTTCGAGCACTTTTTTCGGGATGGAATTTAATTTTTAAAAATTCAAACTCCAGCATAGTACGTTGAAATTCACAAACATAATTTTTTTATATTTCAACATAATGTGTTAGAGTTTTATATGATGAATTTCTTTTTCCTTTATTTCAGTTCAGGCTATCTTTTCTCGCATTAAACAATGACTATTTTCAATTAAATTGCAAATAATATTCATGTCTTAATTACCGGTTCGAATATTGGCCGGCCCACACTATTTTACAGTTCAGGGGAAGAAATTGGAGACAACTACGACAATGGAGAAAGTGGAGAAAGAGTCCAAAAAGGTTGAGAGATTGACACAAATGAGATTTTTTGGGGTTGATCTTGAAATTATATCCTTGAAATTGACAATATTGCGAAGATGAATCCCGCATGTATATGCATGCGTTTAATGAAACCAAAAAAAATCTTCAATAGCATATTAAAATATATAATATAATGTGAAAATCACCTAATTCTATTATCATTAAATCGCTGTTAGTTCGTGTATATTGAGAGCACCTAAGTTTTTATCATATTTAAATTCTTGTCACCTTGTACTGTGTAAATATTTTTAGGGGTTTAATCTATAAATTTTAGCTTTGTTACTGTTTACCCTAAAATCCGAGTAACAATTGAATTTGTTCTCAGTGCTAAGGATGTGTGAATTAGTTCAATACAATGTAAATTATTTTGGCTAATAATTGGAATATAGTAAACAAAAAGGAATAATCAAACCGCAGTAATTGGATCGCTGATAATGAAGCACAATAAAGATGACTGATTTCGATGATAAACAGTAGCAGTTCTTAGTATTTTCACTTGTATCTGTTGTGTCTTACAATAAAGGTAGATAACCTTCTTATAGGTAAAGGAAAGACTCCTTAATATGGTAAAACCCTAATTATAAGATAAAATCCCTTCAATTACGGGACGGAATATCCCTAAAATAGTGGCTTAACGTCTACGACGGTTGAGGTATTCGCTCCCGCCGAGATATCAGGAATCCACGAAATATCCGGTCGAAACTGATCTTTGTTACGAGATGTACTTTCGTCGGTCACCCCATTTCGGTTGCTCCAATTTCGTGCTCGACTTGCTGACCTCGGATCGAGGCAACCCGGTCTTGCATTGTGTCCGGGCTCGACTCTTCTCGAGCAATCGATTGTATTCGACCCAATACAGATAGTCCCCTCGTTTATTGGAGAGTAAAGACAAAAAACGATATGAGTCGTCATTCTTCGAGCTCTTCGGCTAAGTAATCAATATCTCCATTAAGCGTGCCACGAAGTCAGAGTCATCAAATCGCTCAACCCTAAAAGGACCCTTTGTGTGATGGCAGTGCCGTGACGCAAATGACCATTGACACAAGAAATCATTACCTGTCTCGTCTGCAGAGCCCTGTATCTTCTGCGCGCATTTAATGCGTGCATTTAATGTTTATTCACCTCGTGTTCTGTACCGCCGCTTTTTGGGAAAGTATAAATGCTTCCTCCCTTCTTTGAGTTTATTTCTTTACTTTCACGTTGCTAAACAGTTTGTTTCTTCTAGTCTTCTTCATCAGAAAAACCTCTCTTCTCCTTTGCTTCTTGCTTCTGCTACTTCAATCATCATGGCCAAAACTTCTAAATCAGTTCCCCAAAAACAACAACCTTCCCCTGCTCTGTCTGTTGAAGAGGTTGAGCCCGTCCATACTGAGGAACCCTCCATGGAACCTCCATTAAAAGCCTTTATACCAATAGGGTGCTTCATAGGCTCCGACTTCAAAGTCGAGAAGCCTTCCCCGGTGCCTGGCCGAGGCGAACCGGTCTCGTAGTACATTAGCTCGATCACTCAAAGACATCTTGAAAGGGTGAAGGCTGAATGCCATTGGACCGATAAAGATGTGGTAATCCCTTCCCCGAATGAAGCTATTACCACCCATGTTGAGGGATATTTAAGTGTATATACCTATCCATTCACATTAGGTCCCATAGACCCTATAATCGTTGAATTTTGTAGGAGATATAATGTTAACCTAGGTCAAGTCCATCCCTCTGTGTGGCGTATAATTTACCTCTTTCGTTTTTCGTGGGTAAGGTCGAAGGGGGGCACCCTTTCACCATCGATCATTTACTCCGATTATACAGTCCCCGAATGTTCCGAGGGGGGCTGATAAAACTTGCTCGACGGGCTAGCAGGGCTCCGTTCTCGAGCATTGATGAAGATAGGGACCGGGGTTGGATGAGTCGATTTGTTCGAATCAAGACCTCCGATCTGATCCCTGCCGATAATATGTCGTTCCCTGAAAAGTGGAACATGAAACGTTAGCGTCTCTTCATTTAAGATCTCTTATTATTTTCTTCCAATGCTTAACTGACGTATTGTGATGTGCAGCCGTTTCCCAGGCACCGGCCGCGATTCAGCACTTAGAGGAGTGGGTCAGGAAGGTCGTGGCCCAAAGGTCCTATTCTGAACGGGCCTGGAGAGAGATATCGAAGGGCCTTTGGGAGGCCAAGAATCATGGTGAGCTTCAGTAACGTTCATATATTTCAAGACAATCAATACCAACACTTAGCCTTTTAAGAATTCATTTTGCAGGTCTCTCGAAGGATGCCGAGTTGAGGTCGGCACCGACTGGTGGGGCAGTTCCTCGTCCCCTTTCCGTATCGGGGAAAGAGGGAGGAAAGAAGAGGAAAGAGGCTCCCGGTCAAGCTGAGCCCAAGAAGAAAAAAGGCAGGAAAAAGATGGGGGCTCGTAAAGTCAAAGTTACCGACCCTTCCATTCAACTGAGCGACGGCTCCGAGGGGGAAAAGAGCCCTGAAACCTTAAATAACAAGTCCCCTCGGGCAATCCCCGAGCCGAGTGTGGAGGAGACCTGCGCTTCCCAAGAAGAGAACATCGAAGTGGGAGCAGGGACCGGGAGCCGGGCGACACAAAGGTCCTCAGACATTCCGGAGATGGTGCATTCACCTTCCTTTTCAGAGGCAACTCTGAATGATGCCCAAGATGCAAGGATGCACACACCGAGCAAGGTGCCGGTCACAGCTGGGACCTTTGAAGAATTTTTCGACGGGGTGCCGTCGGCTGATACCTTCAGCCTCGAAGTCCCTAGAAGGAGTCCCGCAACCGAGACGAGTGGGGTGTCGGCTGGTATCAAATTGATCGATAAATTCCCCGCTCCGAGCTCGAACCCTGATCGGAGGAGGGTGATAACCTTCACCGTCCCCGAGGATGTCCGAGCACTAGGTGCGCCGGTAGGCGTAGCTAGTTATCTCCACTGCTTAGTGACTGAAGAAGACCAAGCCACAATGAATGCTGTGGATTGGGCTTGCTTGTTCAATGAAGCTCAACAGGCATCGACCAGGGTACGCTTTCTTGTTTGTTTTAAACTATGCTCAATGCTTTGATTCCAAGTCCGCACTGACAGTTTTTAATTCAAATTTCCCACAGTCTTCGGTGCTTTATCATGAAATGTTCCTTCGAATCAAAGAAGGAATGGCACAAGAAAAGGTTCTCATCAGCGGCTCGAAAGTCAGATGTCAAGTCTCCGAGCCGAGCTTAATTTTGTAAGGAGAGAGCATGCCACTAGTGTTGACCAACTGGGTCAAATGACTAACCGGTTGGACCGACTCCGGTTTGACTGAACGAGGCCAAAGCTGAAACGAGTGGGTGGAGAGCCATGGTCGAGACTTTAACTGCGGAGAAAGAGGCTCTCCAAGCTTGATTAAGAGAACAAGCCTCGGAGGCGCAGGAGAGAATCGGAGCTCTAATCAAGGACAACGAATCCCAACGGCTCCAAGTTGAGTCGCTTACCAAAGATCGGGTGGTTCTGACCAACCAGCTACAGGAAGCGAAATCGGAGATTGCCACCACCAAGGCCAATGCTGAAGACTTGATAGCTCAGTATAGGGCCGATGCCGAGGTTGCTCAAGAGCAATCGAAGGCGCTGGTTGAGTACACTCAGTGCCAAACTCGCCTTTCCGTTCTTGAGGAGCTTCAGGCTCGTGGTCTCGATCTGTCTTCCGATATTGCTGAGGCAACAAAGATTGAGGCTGAAATGAGGAAACAAACCTTTCCTGAAGAAGATGAAGATGGCTCGGATTGACGTTGTATTGATATTTTGTAGCCTGGATTATGTAAAAAATTCATCTTATGTAAAAACATCTTTTATTATATTTCGATTCTGTTCCTTGACTTTCATGCCTCGTCATATCCCGCCTTAGCTAGGATTATAAGTTGCGACCGACTGAATCGGTTAATAACTAGTTCGGCCTTAGCCTCATAGCAAATTCAGAACAGGTTAAACGAGCTTTATTTGCTCTGCTTCCGACCATCAAGCTATGCTTTTTGGTACGCGAATCGGGGCCATGCCTTAGCAAAAATTAGACCCCTATCAATCCGATTCGGCCTTAACCCTGTTTCGGATAGTCGAAGTCTTGCCCATGTAAACTTCGGTCAGTTCTGAGTTCTTAATTTAATTTGGCCTTGGCCGTAAACCGAGATAGCCTAGATCGGTCTTAATTCCCTTCGCATTTTTGTTAACTTAACAAGGCCTTGGCCTGATTAGCCGGTTTCAGGGTTTGCCTTGTTAGGTCTTATCCCCCTCCGGTTTCAATGTGCGTCTTTTGTTAATGTCAATTATTGATAATGCGAAGATAATTGAAAAAGCCCTTGGGCTCAAGAATACGATGTTGGTACCAAATGATAATATTCTTGTGCTTATACATCTTCATTTGACGAAGGGGGATCAGATCGATCTACTCGGGTACCTTACAATAATTCCTAGCGATCTTTATGTAGCCCCCTCGAAATTGGAGTGAATAGACGAAACATCACTAGAGCTTAACATAAGACTTGTAAGTTCCGTTGGATGGTTGATCTATGTTAGCACGACATACGGTTGCCTCATTAAAAACCTTGCCGTAAAACCCAATTTGGGACAAAACCGGTCGAAGGGAAAAAGAGTGCAACGCGTGCTTTCAGTCCTAACATCTTGTGCTGACTTGCTTGATATCGACCTATCCTGCATGTGTCAGTGCCGATAAACAAAATAAAAAGAAAGTAAAAAGGGCGAAGTAAGTTACCTTAACAATAATATCGCTTCAAGTGGCCCACATTCCAATTATTCGGCAGCGACTTACCATCCATAGTCCCGAGCTTGTAAGATCCCTTCCCGGTGACCTTCACTACAACATAGGGACCTTCCCAGTTTGGTCCTAACTTTCCTTTGTTGGGATCCCGGGTATTGGGCGTGATTCTCCTAAGTACCAGGTCCCTCGCGCTGAAGTATCGGAGACGAGCTCTCCGATTATAGTACCTCTCGATTCTTTATTTCTGAGCTGCTATTCGGACTAGAGCGGCTTCTCTTCTTTCATCAAAGAGTTCCAGGCTAACATTCATAGCCTCCCAGTTGGACTCTTCGGTTGCGTGTTGAAACCTGATGCTTGGTTCGCCTACCTCGACCGGTATCAACGCTTCGGTGCCATATACTAGGGAAAACGGGGTGGCTCCGGTACTAGTTCTTTCGGTTGTTTGGTATGCCCATAAGACTTCGGGTAGCATTTCCCTCCATTTTCCTTTAGCATCGACTAGCCTTTTCTTCAGGTTTTGGATTATGGTTTTGTTGGTCGATTCTGCTTGGCCATTGCCACTGGGGTGATATGGGGTTGACAATATCTTCTTGATTTTATTGTCTTCAAAGAACTTGGTTATCTTGCTGCCTACGAATTGTTTTCCGTTGCCGCATACGATTTCTGAAGGCATCCCGAATCGGCAGACAATGTGATCCCATATGAAGTCGATTACCACTTTTTCTCTGACCTTCTCGTAAGTCTGTGCTTCCACCCACTTAGAAAAATAGTCAGTCATAAAAAGGATAAATTGGGCTTTACCTGGTGCTCGAGGGAGGGGACCTACAATGTCCATCCCCCACTTCATAAACGGCCATGGCGATATGACTGAATGAATGTTTCTGTAGGTTGGTGGATGATCGGTGCATGCCTTTGACACCTGCTGCATCTGCGTACAAATTCTTTCGCATCTTTCTCCATGTCGTTCCAGTAATAGCCGGCCCGAATTACCTTTCGTACCAATGAATCGGAGCCGGAGTGATTGCCACAAGCTCCTTCGTGTATTTCTTTCAAGATATATTCAGTGTCTCCCGGTCCGAGACTATAGTTAGAGGTCCTTCGAAGGTCCTTCTGTACAAGGTTCCATTATCGGCCAAACAAAATCGGGCCGCCTTCGTGCGAAGCGCTCTCGATTCTTTGGGATCGGACGGCAATTTACCAGAGCTGAGATACTTTATGTACTTATTCCTCCAATCCCAAGTCAAGCTCGTTGAATTGACCTCGGCATGACCTTCCTCCACCACCGACCTTAACAACTGCACGACTTTTTCGGAGTCAACTTCTTCGTCTTCGACCGATGAGCCTAAGTTGGCGAGAGCATCGGCTTCGCTGTTTTGTTCACGAGGTATGTGTTGTAGGGTCCACTCCTTAAACCTGTGTAACGTGACTTGAATTTTATCCACATACCTTTGCATACTCCCTTCCCTGATTTCGAACGTTCCATTCACTTGGTTGACAACAAGGAGGGAGTCGCACTTGGCCTCGACTACTTCTGCTCCAAGGTTCTTGGCCAACTCTAGACCTGCGATCATAGCCTCATATTCGGCTTCATTGTTAGTCAATTTCATAGTCTTAATGGATTGTCTAATTGTGTTTCCGGTCAGGGGCTTGAGTACGATTCCAAGCCCCGATCCTTTCGAATTTGAGGCACCGTCTGTGAACAGAGTCCACACTCCCAAAGGAGTCCCCAATTTAATCATGAGCTCTTTCTCGACTTCAGGGATGAGCGACGGTGTGAAGCCGGCAACAAAATCGGCCAGCACCTGAGATTTTATCGAGGTCCGAGGTTGATATTCGATATCGTACCCGCTGACCTCGATGGCCCACTTGGCCAGTCGGCCCGATAACTCGGGTTTATGCATAACATTTATAAGGGGGTAGGTCGTCACCACGCATATTGGGTGATATTGAAAATATGGTTTCAATTTTCTAGAGGCACTCAGTAAGGCGAGTGCTAGTTTTTCTAAGTGTGGGTACCTGGTCTCGGCTTCTCCTAATGTCCTACTAACGTAATAAATAGGAAATTGCGTACCTTGTTCTTCCCCGACCAGGACCCCGCTTACTGCTATCTCCGATACAGCGAGGTAAAGATATAATTGTTCATCTGTCTTTGGTGTATGCAATAGAGGCGGGCTAGAGAGATACCTTTTTAGTTCCTCCAATGCGTGCTGGCATTCCGGTCCCCATGAGAATCCGTTTCTTTGTTTTTAGTAAATTGAAGAATCGATGGCTCCTGTCCGACGATCTCGATATAAATCGGCCTAAAGCTGCAATCCGGCCTGTCAATTTCTGTACGGCCTTGACGCTGTCGACGACCTTTATGTCCTTGATGGCCTTAATTTTGTCTGGGTTGATTTCTATTCCCCGGTTGGAGACCATAAACCCAAGGAACTTCCCAGAGCCCACTCCGAACGCACATTTTTCCGGATTCAATTTCATGTTGTATTTCTTCAGAACATCAAACATTTCCTGCAAATGACTTAAATGGTCCGCTGCTCGCAGGGACTTAACCAACATATCATCGATATAAACTTCCATCATTTTACCTAGCTGTTTTTCAAACATTTTATTTACTAGGCGTTGATATGTCGCTCCTGCATTCTTAAGCCCGAAAGGCATCACATTATAGCAATAAGTGCCATACTTAGTGATGAAGAATGTTTTTTCTTGGTCATCCTTATCCATTTGTATCTGGTTTTACCCAGAATAGGCGTCGAGAAAACTAAGAGTCTCGTGGCTAGCAGTAGCGTCGATCATGCGATCGATGTTAGGCAAAGGGAAGGAGTCTTTGGGGCATGCTTTATTTAGGTCCTTATAATCTATACACATCCTAAGTTTGTTTCCCTTTTTAGGGACTACCACTACATTAGCTAACCATTCTGGGTACTTGACCTCTCGAATGGACCCTATATTTAAGAGTTTAGTTACCTCGTCCTTAATGAAGGCCTGCTTAACCTCGGACTGAGGTCTCCTTTTTTGTTTGATCGGCCGAAATTTTGGGTCGACACTCAGCTTGTGCGTTGCAATTTTCGATGGTATGCCTGTCATGTCTAAATGGGACCAAGCAAAGGAAATTTCATTAGCTGAAAGGGAAGTAAGTAATTTGGACCTGAGCTCGGAGTTTAAGCCCGAGCCCAGGTATACCTTTCGATCGGGCGCATCGTCGCGGATCGGGACTTGTTCGAGCTCCTCGACCGTTGATTTGGTTGCGTCGGACTCATCCGGAGCAATAAACGATCGGGGAACCCCGTAGTTATCTTCGTCGGGCTGATCTTGTTCATACCCATTAGTTGAAGGCGGCTTCTCTGATTGCTATTTAGCATTCTGTGGGGGAACGGCAGATTTCGGTGCCGCTTCCTCTACTGCGAACATTTCCCTTGCTGCATGTTGTTCCCTGTAGACGGTGATGACTCCCTCGGCCGATGGAAACTTCAACATCTGATGCAAGGTCGAGGGTACGGCCTTGATATCATGTATCCAAGGCCTCCCAAGCAAGGCGTTATATCTCATATCGCCTTCGATTACGCAAAATTTTGTTACCCTGATAGTCCCAGCGATATTCACCATCAGTGTTTTCTCACCCTTGGTTATTTCTGAAGCCATGTTGAAACCGTTGAGGACCCGGACCTCGGAGATAATTTGATTTGACAGACCCAGTTGCTCAACGACCCAAGATCGAACTATGTTTGCTGAGATCCCGGGGTCGATAAGTACGCGCTTTACTCGGGTATCGTGTACTAGCATCGAGATCACCAGTGCATCATTATGAGGTTGTATCAGACCTTCGATATCTCTGTCACTAAAACACAACGTTCCTTCGGTTGCATACTCCCGAGTGCGTTTTTCCCGGGTAATAAATATTTTGGTGCGTTTCAACACCGGTACTTGAGGCGCATTTGCTCCCCCGATTATCATATTGATTGTGTGTCGCGGCTCTTCTTGATTTGCTGGTATGTTCCTATTTTTGTAGTGGTTTTTTGCTCGATCGCTCAGAAATTCCCTAAGATGCCCGTTTTCGAGCAACCGGGCTACTTCTTCTCTTAGCTGCCGACAATCTTCCGTTCTGTGCCCGTGAGTGCCATGATACTTGCATATAAGGTTGGGGTCCCTCTTGGCAGGGTCCGTTTGTAACGGTCTTGGCCACTTGGTGTCTTTGATGCGGCCGATTGCTGAAACAAGAGTCGCCGAATCGACATTAAAATTATACTCGGACAAACGAGGTGCTTCTTGGCCGTTACCGGTTCTCTCGAAGTTGTTTTTCGGTAACGGTCTCCTGTTCCTTTGGTTGAGGTCGTTCCTGCTTTCCTGTCTTGGGGATTTGTGTCCCCTCGGGACAATCCTTCGATCTTCTGGGTACGGCCGGTGTCTATCTCGATTCGCCCTTGGTTCTCGATAGTTATCCCTTAGAGATCGATCTAAAGTTCTGACCGGGTAGGAAGAGCCCGATGAAACCCCGACCTGATCATCTTCTATCCTGATCTTCGACTGATACCGGTTGTGAATGTCTGCCCAAGTGATGGCTGGATACTCGATCAAGCTCTGTTTGAGTTGCTGAGATGCCGCAGAACTTCTGGCGTTGAGCCCTTGAGTAAAGGCTTGCACGGCCCAATCATCTGTAACCGGTGGCAGGTCCATTCACTCCATTTGAAAGCGAGACACGAATTCCCTTAGCATTTCGTTGTCGCGTTGTCTAACTTTGAATAGATCTGACTTTCTCGTTTCGACCTTGATGGTGCCTGCATGGGCTTTGACGAAGGTATCAGCGAGCATGGCAAAGGAATCAATGGAATTCGGTGGTAAGTTATGATACCACGTCATTGCTCCCTTGGAAAGGGTCTCTCCAAATTTTTTCAGGAGGACGGACTCGATTTCATTGTCTTCGAGGTCGTTTCCTTTTATAGCACAAGTGTAAGCCATCACGTGCTCGTTTGGATCTGAAGTCCTGTTATATTTAGGGATTTCGGGCATGCGGAAATTTTTTGGAATCGGCTTTGGAGCGGCGCTGGACGGGAAAGGTTTTTGCACAAACTTTTTCGAGTCCAAACCCTTCAGCACCGGAGGGGCCCCCGGTATCTGGTCAACCCTTGAATTATATGTTTCAACCTTCTTGTCCTTTGCCTCAATTCTTTTTTCACCCGTTTCGACCCGTTTGGTTAACTCCTCGAGCATTTTGATAATTCCGGAGTTGATTCCTGAACCGCTCTCATCCGTTTGCGCTGTGATCCGCTCATTTTGTCGGGCTGCCCCTCGAGAAGAAATGATTTCGACCGCGCCCGGGTTCCGATCGCGATTTTGTAATTGGGCTATAGCCGCTTGCTGGGCTTGTAGCATATCAAATATTACTTTGAGGCTGATTTCATTTTCTCCACTATGTTGAATCCCTGAGTGATTTTCCCCCCGAATGCTGTTTGATGGGCCCGAGGTCCCGATCGACGCCAACTCCCATAAACTGTTTACCCTAAAATCCGAGTAACAATTTAATTTGTTCGCAGTGCTAAGGATGTGTGAATTAGTTCAATACAATGTAAATTATTTTGGCTAATAATTGGAATATAGTAAACAAAAAGGAATAATCAAACCGCAGTAATTGGATCGCTGATAATGAAGCACAATAAAGATGACTGATTTCGATGATAAACAGTAGCAATTCTTAGTATTTTCACTTATATCTGTTGTGTCTTACAATGAAGGTAGATAACCTTCTTATAGGTAAAGGAAAGGCTCCTTAATATGGTAAAACCCTAATTACAAGATAAAATCCCTTCAATTACGGGATGGAATATCCCTAAAATAGTGGCTTAACGTCTACGACGGTTGAGATATTCGCTCCCGCCGAGATATCAGGATTCCACGAAATATCCGGTCGAAACTGATCTTTGTTACGAGATGTACTTTCGTCGGCCAATGTCGGTCACCCCATTTCGGTTGCTCCAATTTCGTGCTCGACTTGCTGACCTCGGATCGAGGCAAACCGGTCTTGCATTGTGTCCGGGCTCGACTCTTCTCGAGCAATCGATTGTATTTGACCCAATACAGATACACCTTTTTTATAGGATAAAAATTAAAAATAATTTAAAAGGTCAATTAATTAATATTATTTTTATTTTTATATTTATTTTAAAATTAAAAAATTAGATAATCTTGTTTTAAATTTCGGGTGAAAAAGGAAAAGGAAAAGGGGAAGTAGGGAATAAAAAAATAAAAGTAAAGGAAGGTGAGAATTTAAAAAAAAAAAAAAAAAAAAGTAAAAGAAAGTGGAAATTAAAAAAAAGTAAAAGAATGTGGGAATTAAAAGAAAAAGAAAAAGCACTGGGAAATAAAAAAGAAAAGTAAAGGAAGGTGGGAATTTAAAAAAAAAGAAAAAAAAAAAAGGTAAAAGCATGCAAAAAAAAATTTTAAAAAAAAAGTAAAAGAAAGTGGAATTTTTTTTTAAAAAGAATATGGGAATTAAAAAAGGAAAAGTAAAGGAAGGTGGGGAATTCTTTTCCTTTTAAAAAAAAAAAAAAGAAGGAAAATGGGAAGTGAAATTTTTTTTAAAATACAAATCAAAAAATAATTTTAAAAAAATCTAGAAAAAATCAGAATTTTTTTCTGTAAATAGAATAGAAAAATGGAAGATGAAAGAGAGAAAAAAGAGAGGAGGGATTGGCGAAAAGAAAAATTCTTCTTTCATGCTAAGGGAATTTTTACATGTCTCGTTCTTTCTTCCTCTTTCTTTCAAAAAATTTTAGTAATTTATCACCCCGTTTAAAACCCAAAAACACCTCAAAACAGCAGCAAAATCACCCCAAAAACTAAATCCAAAAGCTTCAAACTCAATTAAAAAGATAGCTCCAAATACTAGCCCGAAGAGGTCGAAGTCGAATTCGGCTCGGCGAGGTTTCCATTCGTCGCCTCTGATTGTGGTTCGTTTGCACATGAATCTGAAGATTTTTTGCTCTGTATGTATTGAGTAATATTTTCTTCTATAAAGGTCTGATCTTTTAGCTTTCTTACTCATTTTCTTATTGACTACTTTGATAGTAATTATTGCTTTGATTTGGTTACTTTTGTAAATGTTTAGTTCTTTTTTTTCTTATCCATATAACTAGTTCCGTTCATGTTTTATTATCTTTGATATATTTGCTTCTTTGAAATGGATCCATTGAATCAATGTAATATTGGTTTGTTCACAATTATTATTCATGAGATTAGCTTTTGTTTAAGAAAGTATACAGAATATGAGATATTGTTGAATAAATTGTTTGGGCTACAATTTGATCTCTAAGGAAGTTGGTCTTTGAGGCTATTAGAGAAGAAAAGATTTTGGGCCAAAATATTTAGTTTTGACAGACCCAAAGTAATAAAAACACAGCTGGCCCATCTTTTAAAAAAAAAAAAGGGTAGCCCATCTCTTATAAATTAATAGTTAATGAAATAATTCAAGATATAAAATATTGGTAATTTATTAAGTTGTAAATATTTTTAAGGTTGAACAAGTTGTGAAAAAATTATTTAAGTCATACGTGTTTTCCACAATTTTATATCCATAATTTATGACCCTCACAACAACCTCAAAGTTAGTTAGGGAGATACTCACAAATCACCTGTGCTTTTAGGCGCGCTTAATTAATCTAATCATCGCGATTATGTATACGTACGCGTGACATAATTATGATTTGTAAAATTAAAGGCAAGGAATGCGTTCGCGCGACTTTGACAAAACAATCTTAATATTATAAAGTGTTATTAATTATGTACACGTGCACGTGACATGACTTTGACATATCAAACAAAAAGAATACACGTACGCGTGATTCGTTTTAAGTTAATTTCAAAATTACAAATAGCAAGCAATTAAAAGCGATAAAAGGTAAAACACAAAATAGGTTTAAAACATATAATAATCAATTAATTCAAGCCAAATATAGTCAATAAAGCGACCGTGCTAGAACCGCGGGACTCGGGGAATACCTTACACCTTCTCCCCGGTCAAACCTGGACTTTGTTTCCGCAGACCAACACGAAAAGAGTCAAATGTTCCTTTGAATATGCTGTGAGAACCTAATTTTTGATCATATTTAAATTTTTGTCACCTTTTACTATGTAAATATTTCTATGGGTTTAATATATAATTTTTTAGCTTTGTTACACCTTTTTTATAGGGTAAATATAATTTAAAAGGTCAATTATTACTATTAATAATATTTTAAATTTTTACAAAAAATTAAATAATTTTTTTAAAATTTCGGTTAGGAAGAAAAAAAGAGGAAAAAGGGAGTAGGGAATTAAAAAATAAAAGTAAAGGAAGGTGGGAATTTTTAAAAATAAAAGCAAAAGAAAATGAAAATTAAAAAAATAAAAGTAAAAGAATGTGGGAAATAAAAAAATAAAAGACAATAAAGTGGGAAGTTAAAAAATAAAAGTAAAGGAAGGTTGGGAATTCTTTTTTCCTTTTTGTTAAAAAAAAAGGAAGGAAAATGGGAAGTGGGAATTTGTTTTTAAAATAAATTATAAAACAATTTAAAAAAATCTGAAAATTTTTGAATTTTTGTCTATAAATAGAAGAGAAAAATGGAAAAAGAAAGAGAGAGAAAAGAGAGGAGAGATTTGAGAAAAAAAATTCTTCTTCTGTGCTAAGGTAATTTCTACTCGTCTCATTCTTTCTTTCCAAAAATCCAGCAATTCATTATCCCGTTTAAGACCCAAAAACACCTCAAAACAGCAGTAAAACCACCCCAAAAACCAAATCCAAAAGCTTAGAACTCAATTAAAAATATAGCTCCAAATACTAGCCCAAAGAGGTCGAAGTCGAGTTTGGTTCGGCGGGGTTTTTGTTCGTCGCCTCTTGTTGTGGTTCGTTTGCACATGAATCTGAAGGTTTTTTGCTCCGTATGTATTGAGAAACATTTTCATCTATAAAGGTCTGATCTTTTAGCTTTCCGCACATTTTCTTATTCACTACTTTGATAGTAATTATTGCTTTGATTTGATTACTTTTGTAACTGTTTAGTTCTTTTTTTCGTATCCATATAACGAGTTTCCTTCATGTTTTATTATCTTTGATATATTTGCGTCTTTGAAATGGATTCGTTGAATCAGTGTAATATTGGTTTATTCACAAATTTTATTCATGAGATTGTAACGTCATTAGCTTTTGTTTAAGAAAGTATACAGAATATGAAATATTGTTGAATAAATTGTTTGGGCTACAATTTGATCTCTAAGAAAGTTGGTCTTTGAGGCTATTAGAGAAGAAAAGATTTTGGGCCAAAATATTTAGTTTTGACAGACCCAAAGTAATAAAAACACAGCTGGCCCATCTTTTAAAAAAAAAAAAAAAAAGCTAAACCATCTCTTATAAATTAATAGTTATTGAAATAATTCAAGATATAAAATATTGTTAATTTATTAAGTTGTAAATAATTTTAAGGTTGAACAAGTTGTGAAAAAATTATTTAAGTCATACGCGTTCTCCGCAATTTTATATCCATAATTTATGACCCTCACAACAACCTCAAAGTTAGTTAGGGAGATACTCACAAATCACTAGTGTGCTTTTAGGCGCGCTTAATTAATCTAATCATCGCGATTATGTATACGTACGCGTGACATAATTATGATTTCTAAAATTAAAGGCAAGGAATGCGTTCGCGCGACTTTGACATATCAAACAAAAAGAATACACGTACGCGTGATTCGTTTTAAGATAATTCAAAAATTACAAATAGCAAGCAATTAAAAGCGGTAAAAGGTAAAATACAAAATAGGTTTAAAACATGTAATAATCAATTAATTCAAGCCAAATATAGTCAATAAAGCGACCATACTAGAATCACGGGACTCGGGGAATACCTTACGCCTTCTCCCCGGTCAACAGAATTTCTTACCTAGATTTTGTTTTCGCAGACCAACATGAAAAGAGTCAAATGTTCCCTTGAATATGCTGTGAGCACCTAATTTTTGTTCATATTTAAATTTTTTTTCACCTTCTACGATGTAAATATTTTTAAGGGTTTAATCTATATATTTTTAGCTTTGTTACACCTTTTTTATAGGGTAAAAATAATTTAAAAGTTCAATTATTACTATTAATATTATTTTATTTTTATCTTTATTATAAAATAAAAATAAAACAAAAAATTAAATAATAAAAGAAACTGGAAATTTAAAAAAACAAAGTAAAAGAAAGTGAAATTTGTTTTTAAAAAAAAGAACTTAAAGAATGTGGGAATTAAAAATAAATAAATTAAAGATAGTGGAAAAGGGAAGTGGAAACTTTTTTAAAAAAAAATAAAAAACAATTTTAACAAAATCTGAAAAATTCTGATTTTTTGTCTATAAATAGAAGAGAAAAATGGAAAAAGAAAGAGAGAGAAAATAGAGGTGAGATTTGAGAAAAAAATTCTTCTTCTGTGCTACGGAAATTTCTACTCGTCTCATTCTTTCTTCCTCTTTCTTTCGAAAAATCCAACAATTCATCACCCCGTTTAAGACCCAAAAACACCTCAAACTGTAGCAAAACCACCCCAAAAACCAAATCCAAAAGCTTCGAACTCAATTAAAAAGATAACTACAAATACTAGCCCGAAGAGGTCGAAGTCAAGTATTTGTAGTTATCTTTTTAATTGAGTTCGAAGCTTTTGGATTTGGTTTTTGGGGTGGTTTTGCTACAGTTTGAGGTGTTTTCGGGTCTTAAACGAGGTGATAAATTGTTGGATTTTTCAAAAGAGACAGAAAGAAAGAATGAGGCGAATAGAAATTTCCTTAGCACAGAAGATTTTTTCTCAATTTCCTCCTCTCTTTTCTGTCCCTTTCTTCTTCTATTTATAGAAAAAATTTCGAATTTTTTCAGATTTTTTTTAATTATTTTTTAATTTCTTTTTTAAAAAAAAATTCCCACTTCCAATTTTCCTTCTATTTTTTATATATATATATATATTCCCTACCTTCCTTTACTTTTATTTTTTTTAATTTCCCACTTTCTTTTGTTTTTTTTTTTTAATTCCCACATTCTTTTACTTTTTTTATAAAATCACTTTCTTTTACTTTTTCTTTTAAATTTCCACTTTCTTTCACTTTTTTTTTTTAAATTTCTACATGCTTTTACTTTTTTTAATTCCCACCTACCTTTATTTTTCTTTTTTATTTCCTACTTTATTTTTTTTTCTTTTAATTCCCACATTCTTTTACGTTTATTTTTTTTAATTTTCCACCTTCTTTTACTTCTTCTTTTTTTAAATTCCCACCTTCCTTTACTTTTATTTTTTAATTCCCTACTTCCCCTTTTCCTCTTTTTTTTATTCCACCCGAAATTTAAATAATATATTTAAATTTTTTTATTTTTTATTTTTTAAATAAAGATAAAAATAAAGATAATATTAATCGTAATAATTGACCTTTTAAATTATTTTTAATTTATACCCTATAAAAAAGGGTGTAACAAAGCTAAAAACCTTAGATTAAACCCCTAAAAATGCTTACATAGTTGAAGGTGATAAAAATTTAGATATGGTCAAAAATAAGGTGCTCACAACATGCTCCTCTTTGCTTGGAAACATGAAGAGTTTTCAGGCAAAGACAAGGTGAGCCATATGACTAATTTTTGAACATATCTTTATTCAAAGGGGAAGAAATTTGGAGAAGAGAAAAGAGTGCAACCGGGTCCTGATTTTGGGCAATCTACATATCCTGGGTTTAGAGGAATCACGTTGTGTGTAATTCAAGAAGGAAGAATGGAATGATGTGTTGGAGGGTCGAGTGAGATTCCGTCGAGGCTCCAGTCTACGATCATGTTATTACATCAAAAAATGAAAAGAAAATTACATTAAAGAAAAAGGAAAATACAAAGTCTTATCTACTCTTTGTGTCTTGAATCTTGCATCTTCACTTGAAATTTTGTAAACCCGTATTGGAAGGTGGATGCCTTAACTTTGAAGATTCATGACCTGCTTTTCGATCAGAGTTTGGAACTTGATTCTTGGAAAACCGGATTGCTAACACATTATCAAAGCTAACTCTGATTATCTTGTGATCGAAGACCTTTTTTTCTTTTTTTTTTCTTTTTCTTTTTTTTTCTTTTGATGAGAACTATGCAAGCTTTAATCGTCACAATTTGTGCTTTACGACAAGGTCCTGCAAAATCATAAACGATGAATAAAACGAACAAAAATTTTTTGCCCCAGTTTGGCACTAGAAAATTTTTGTGAGTTATTAGAGAAAGCTATATATTATCTAATCTATGAAAGGAAGATAAAGACAGTAGTATAAACTAGCTATATGAGGATATGCAACCGAGGCTACCCTGTATTAAAGAGAGATAATATAACCAGGGGTTGATACCCTGTATCATTAAGGAGGAATGTAACCAGGGGTTGGCGCTCTGTATCACTAGGAAAGAATCTAACTGGGAGTTGGCGCCCTGTATCACTAGGAAGGGATTTAATCAGGGGTTGGTACCCTGTATTACTAAGAAAGAATGTAAGCAGGGGTTGGCACCCTGTATTACTAGGAAAGAATGTAAGCAGGGGTTGGCACCCTATATTACTGAAAGGAAATGTAATTAGGGGTTGGCACCCTATATTACCGAGAAGGAGTGTAACCAGGGGTTGGTACCATGTATTACTGAAAGGAAATGTAACCAGGGGTTGGCACCCTGTATTACTAGGAAGGAATGTAACCAAGGGTTGGCACCCTGTATTACGAGAAGGAATGTAACCAGGAGTTGGTACCCTGTATTATTAAAAGGAAATATAACCAGGGGTTGGCACCCAGTAATACTAGGAAGGAACGTAACCAGGGGTTGGCACCTTGTATTACTGAGAAGGAATATAACCAGGGGTTGGCGCCTTATATTATGGATAAAGTGTTGAATCCCTCTAGGCGAAAAATTGTTACCCGAGTCAAGCTACGTGAAACAACCTGAGCGAAGAGCACTTCTAACCGAAATATGAGCTGGATCCCCCTAGGAAAAAAGGTTCTACCTGAGTTAAGCTACGTAAAACAACCTGAGCGAAGAGTACTTTTACCCGAAAATATGGACTGGATCCCCCTAGGCGAAACGATTCTACCTGAGTTAAGCTACGTGAAACTACCTGAGCAAAGTGTACTTCTACCCAGAAATATGAGCTGGATCCCCCTAGGCGAATGATTCTACCTGAGTTAAGCTACGTAAAACAACCTGGGCGAAGAGTACTTCTACTCGGAACTATGAGCTGGATTCCCCTAGGCGAAACGGTTCTACCTAAGTTAAGCTACGTAAAATAACCTGAGCGAAGAGTACTTCTACCCGGAACGATGAGCTGGATCTCCCTAGGAAAAATGGTTCTACCGGATCTCCCTAGGAAAAATGGTTCTACCTGAGTTAAGCTATGTAAAATATCCTAAGTGAAAAGTACTTCTACCCGGAACTATGAGCTGGATCCCCCCAGGAGAAAAGGTTCTATCTGAGTTAAGCTATAAAAATGGGAGGTGTGAACAGTCGTGATGCATTATTTTGAGGAGCTTATGCTTGGTGACATTCGTCCTTTGAGAATCACCATTCTGTACTACTTTGTTCCTGCTTCAATCAAAGAAAAATTTGTGAGTTATTAAAGTGGTGGTCAGTTTGTGGCCTTGATGCCCTGCATAGTTTGAATTCACAGCCATTCCGCTGTTGAAGAACTAATTTTATCAGTGTGGTATCGAGGTGCTCAGATACTCTGTATTGCATTCTGGAGACCTCGATTTTCCGACGTTGCCCCTAACTATTTCATACTCGAATGTCCATGGTACCGCTAATACTTGTCCCTAAAGCTAGGCAATTTTCCTTTAAAATCGAACTTAATTATATTGCACCCATTACCAGTTTGTGTCTGTAGTGCTTATCAACTTTTCCCATGAAGCAAATCTTGCTTAGGAGACCTTTTCGGTTTCTTTCAGACACTTTGTTCGGCTTATCAAAGGAGATCACAGATGAATTCGTGCCTTTGTCGATGGCGTATATGCCCCAAATTATGCTTGGTATTACGGGGAAATTATAGCTAGTTTTGAAGCCATTTATTTGCTTCATTTTTTATGCAAGATTAAACCGAAAGGGACTTAAAGAAAATTATGGGTAAAAATAGAAGAAAAATTGAAAGTGAAAAATAACTGTGTTTAAACAAAAGGTGTCCCTTTTGGGGAGAGGAATAAGGAGACTTATCTGGAGGTATGTGCCGACTTCAATGAACTATGACATGCATGTTGGATTGGACTCCTGATCTATCTAAACTGTCTAATTCTAGAAATATGTCGTAAATGTTCTTGAAACTATCTTGGTTGTACTCATGCCGGAATATCAAAGACCCTCAGTCGGCTAGTAGCGCCCTTTGCGGGTTTTTGCTAACTGACCTCTCTCATTTCTCTACTCCATGTCGTCTCGTGGTGCCCGTATGGGTTTTCACCAATAAGACTCTCTCATTTATTTGCTCACTGTCGCCTTATGGTGCCAATACGAGTTTTCACCGATAAGACTCTCTCATTTTCTTTTTTGACTAAGGTACTATATGCGGCAGGTTGTCCAACACCCTTGGCATGGTGATTTCAACATTCTCAACGATCGGTCAGAAAGCCTTATCGGGAAAAAGGTAAAAAGAATCTAGAACTGAATTACAACTTTTGGAACATTTTATAGAATTACCATAAAAATAAAACAAACTTCTGCCTCAATTTTGGAGTATTTGGGATATGGATTTCTTGTTGTGATGGGACCGAACCTAGGGTAAGGCTGCTTATGTATCCTTTTGGAATCAGGTGGGACGTAGTTCACTAACTCAGAAGATTTGTTGTTTGATTTATGTTTTCTTTTTTTTTTTATTTTTGTTTTTACAAGTAAACAG
This sequence comes from Nicotiana obtusifolia, assembly GCA_002018475.1. Classification (NCBI taxonomy): domain Eukaryota; kingdom Viridiplantae; phylum Streptophyta; class Magnoliopsida; order Solanales; family Solanaceae; genus Nicotiana; species Nicotiana obtusifolia. Next base: position 100,781 of record MCJB01033463.1, on the reverse strand, counting down.
GTTCCAAAAAGAGGGAAAACAAAGAAGACAAATACGGCTCAAAAGGGTTAACAAAAGGGTGACACCTATTTGGGATAGTGAGCAATGATAGCCTTTGCCATATCGATCTGAGAAAATCATGCGTGAATGTTTTGCAGTGGGTATATATCAAACATAATATCTTTTGACTGCATATGCGTTAACGGTCATGTCCGTTACCCTTCCTTCTTCATCTACCAAGTGCAAGGCCCCTTTTAGTAACACTTTCTTGATGATATACGGTCCTTGACAGCTCGGGGCAAACTTTCCTTTAGCTTCTATTTAGTGTGGAAGAATGCGTTTCAAAGCGAGTTGGCCTACCTCAAAGTGTTGTGGGCGCACTTTCTTGTTGTAAGCGCGTGTCATTCTTTGCTGGTATAATTGGCCGAAATATACTGCTGCTAGCCGTTTTTCATCAATCAGCATCAGCTGTTTCAAACGGTTCTTTACCCATTTTGTATCTTCAATCTCCGATTCTCAATGATCCAGAGAAAGGAAATTTCGATTTCAGCCGGTATTACAGCCTCCATTTCATATACCAACAGATAAGGAGTTGCACCAACAGATGTGCGAGCAGTCGTGGGATATCCCAAAAGAGCAAAAGGCAAATTTTCATGCCATTGCCTGGACCCTTGGATCATCTTCCTGATAATCTTCTTGATGTTCTTTTTTGCCGATTCAACGGCTCCATTGGCTTTTCGTCGATAAGGGGTAGAATGGTGATGCACAATTTCAAATTGCTCGCATACCTCCTTCATTAGATGAATATTTATATTGGCCACATTGTCAGTGATAATGGTCATTGGGATACCAAAACGACAGATGATGTTGGAATGAACGAAGTTTACCACTGCTTTCTTGGTGACTTCTTTGAAAGTATTTGCCTCCACCCACTTGGTAAAGTAATCAATGGCGACCAAAATGAATCTATGATTGTTTGAAGCCTTTGGCTCAATTATCCCAATAACATCCATTCCCCAAGCAACGAAAGGCCAAGGAAAGGACATAGGATGCAACTCCGATGGAGGTGAATGAATCAGGTCACCATGAATCTGACATAGGTGACACTTGCAAATAAAACTGAAGCAATTTCGCTCCATAGTGAGCCAATAATACCATGCCCGTATAATCTTCTTTACCAAAACATATTCATTCATGTGAGGCCCACATACCCCCAAATGCACTTCACTCATGATTCGTTTAGCTTCTATGGAATCTATGCATCTCAACAAGTTTAAATCTGGTGTCCTTTGTACAAAATTTCCCTATTCAGGAAGAAACCACTAGCGAACCGCCTTATAGTTCTTTTTTGATCTCCCTTGGCATGCTCTGGGTACTCCCTTATTTTCAGGAATCGTTTTATGTCATGATACCATGGTTCACCATCTGGTTCTGCCTCAATTGTATTGCAGTAACCATGTTCATTCTGAACTTGGATTTCCAATGGATTAATATGAGTGTTTCCTGGATAAGGGAGCATCGAGGCTAAGGTAGCCAAGGCGTCGACTAGCTCGTTGTGAAACCTGGGAATGTACCTAAACTCGATAGATTTAAATCTTTTGCTCAGGTCTTGCACACATTGTCTGTATGAAATAAGCTTGATGTATCGACTCTCCTATTAACCTTGGGCTTGCCAGATAAGCAAGTCAGAATCTCCCATAACCGAAAGTTTATTCACATCTAGATCGAGGGCCATTTTCAGACCCATGATACAAGCCTCGCATTCTGCCGTATTATTGGTACAGAAGAATCGAAGTCGTGCCATTGGAGGATAATGTTGTCCAATAGGTGAGATGAGGATTTCCCCGATCCAGACTCCTTTGATATTGACCGCCTCATCAAAATACATTTTCCATAGATTGCTGTCTTCCAAAACTACTTCCTCTATTGAGTTGACCTCTTCGTCTGAGAAGTATGTGCTCAGTGGCTTGTAATCATCATCAACTGGATTCTCTGCCAAATGATTTGCCAAAGCCTGTGCTTTCAGTGTGGTGCGAGTGACATAGACGATATCGAACTCTGTGAGCAGAATTTGCCATTTTGCGAGCCTGCCTGTGGGCAATGGATTTTGGAAGATGTACTTCAAAGGATCCATTTATAGATATGAGCTAAGTAGTGTGAGCCAAAAAATAATTCCCCCTCAGCTTCTAAGCTACCCAAGTCAAGGCACAATATGTCCTTTCTAAAAGGGTATAATTAACCTCATAATTGGTGAACTTCATGCTCAAATAACAGATTGCCTGTTCCTTTTTGCCTATCGCATCATGTTGCCCCAGAACACATCCAAAGGAATTATCCATCACCGATAGATATAAAAACAAAGGCCTACCAGGTTCAGGTGGGACCAGTACAGAAGGTTTTGACAGATAATCTTTGATCCTGTCAAAAGCTTTTCGGCAATCGTCCGTCCACTTGATAGCAGCATCTTTTTTCAGCAACTTAAAGATGGGCTCGCACGTGGTTGTGAGCAGAGCAATGAACCTACTGATATAGTTCAATCTCCCGAGCAAACACATGACTTCATTTTTATTCTTCGGGGGTGGCAGATCTCGAATGGAATTTATTTTAGATGGATCTAATTCGGTGCCTCTCCGACTGACTATAAAATAGAGGAGCTATTATAGCCAGCATTAACAAAGCTGGCATGCATGCATCTAAATTCTGCAGGCATGCATATCATGTTATTAAAGCCAGTATTAACAAAACTGAAATGGAAATAAAATAAAAGGAATTAGGAAAAGGAAAAGATACAAAACTTAATACGAAACTGAACTGCATTTCATTAAATTTGAAAGGATAGAAGGGTTAACATCAAAACAAAAACAATCATACTGAGATGTTTGGATTACAACCCTGAAAGTAACCCAAAATACAAAAAAGAAGCTGCAAAAGCAAACTAACAAGACTCCTTCTTTGTGGGGAGAGGGGTTGCTTCCCAGTTGTTGAGCATGGTTTTTGGCCCAATTAGTTGCATATCGACAAGACTAGTGCCTTCACCAGCTTGGATCATATTTACTTCAGAAAACATCTAGTTGAGGCCATGGCAAATTTCATCAATGTTTGCCAGCGCGGGGCAGTTTTGACCCTCTTGGAGTCGTGGCTTGACAAAAGTGTAGAAAATGTGAGGGATAGGTTGATGCAAGACCCACCCATGCTTTTTGCAGTGTCTGGCTTTGTCTTTGTCTACTTGTGTTGGCCTGAAGCCTAAACCAAAATTACCCTTGTTACTGAACGGAGAAATGGGTTCTGAAATTCCTTGTAATGATGTCCCCAAGCCTTTTCCTGGCTTATAACCTTGTCTCAGCATAAGTGCAGCCACCATTACAGATGTGGCGGAAAGACGAGGATGCAGAGTACGCTTTCCTTCCTCAACATGATCCACAATAACCACTTTGAAAGCCTGATAGACAATGGACTCACACCCTTCCTTGGCCTCAATACACAGGATTAATGGGTCTTTATAAATTGATGACTCGTCTTCTCCGTGAACAATAATTTCTTGCCTGTGTTCGAAGTTGAGCATCGGATGCAAGGTGGATGGCACAGCTTGGGCCGTATGGATCCATGGCTTTCCAACAAGAAAGTTATAAGAAGTTTCCATGCCCACTACTTGGAAGACAATTTCAAAATCAACCGACCCAATCGTCATGGTGAGGTTGATCTCCCCAATGGTATCTCTCGTTGAGCCATCAAAAGACCGAATGCGAACATTGCTGGGTCGGATTCTGTCTGTATTGATCTTCATGCTTTACAAGGTAGAGAGAGGGCATAAATCTACACTCGAGCCTCCATCAACCATGACTCATTTTGCATAATGCCCCTCACATTTGACAGTCAGGTGCAAATCCCTATTGTGCCTGGATCCCTCCTCAAGGAGTTCATTATCCGTAAATGAGATTCTATTTACCGCAAAAAAATTTCTGGCCATCTTCTCTAACTGATTCACGGTGGTCTTCTCTGAGACATGTGCCTCGTTCAGGATCTTGATTAGTACACAGGCATGCTCTTCTGAGTGTATGAGCAAAGATAGCAGAGAGATTTAGGTAGGAGTCTTTCTCAACTGGTCAATGATTGAGTAATCCTGAACTTTCATCTTTTTCAAAAACTCTTCCTCCTCTTCTTCAGTGACTGGTTTCTTTATTGGCATTTGGCCTTCTCTGATTTACTTGGCCTTTCTCAACTCATCTGGAGAGTAATACCTCCCTAATCGAGTCAAACCTCTAGTTTCCCCCAATTCTTCTATGATTTCCTTGCCTTTTTAGGTCACTGCAGTTTTGTTGTAGTTCCAAAGAATGGTTTTTGTGTTTCTCACACGGGGTTGTATGGCAGGCTTGATTATGATCGGCTCTGTTATACCCTTCATACCGTCCTGATTCTACCTTGTGATGGGGTGGCCTCTAAGGACATACAACTTTGGGCTTGGAATATTGGAGCGAACTTCTAACCTCGATATTTTTGGAACACATAAAGTTGCCTTCTCTAAGCTCTGGGCGCCTTACACAATCAACGACACATCTCGACTTGGACTTATTTCTAGTCCTGTTCCTTCTTGAATCATTCCCACTATCATTTCTGCTTGACCAACCGGCTTGTATTCTTGATCTCGGCCAATCATTCCCACAAAATGAACATCATTATGTGTTGGCAACAGGTTGTTTGTCACATTAGGAGGGTCTTCGGCGTTCGTTACCACAATTAACTTTTCAGCGATAAGTCTTTCTATGGCTCTTTTCAGAGTCCAACAGTCATCAATGTTATGCCCCGTGGCACCTGAATGATATTCACATCTAGCATTTTCTTGAAATCCATGTGAATCAGGATGTATAGGGTGGGGAGCGATGGGTCCAATCACACCCATCTGCTTCAGCTTCTGGAACAGACTAGAGTATGATTCAGCCAATGGAGTGAATTTTTCCATCAGCCTCTGCTCTCGACCATAATCCTGCCTGGGACGAGCATTGTAGGGTGCCCAAAAATTTTATTGTTGAGGTCGGGGGATCCTTGGAGCTGGTGCCCGTACCTATTGATTGGGAGGCCGAGTATAAGATTGAGCATTAAACACTGTATAATGTGGTAGGCCCACAAAGTATTGAGGAATTGGCGGGGAATAATAATGTTGAGGGTAGCTGGATTGCCCCTGCTGAACTTGCACATAAGGGTGTGATTCCCCTCTTTGAACTTCCCTGGATCCCGAGGTCATCATGGACCCTTCTTCTCTCTTCTTTCAATTTGCCAAACTTCCCGACCCATTTTGGGTTTCTTGGATGGTGGCTTCGAGAGCAGCTTGACTTACAATTCCGCTAGTCTTGAGGCCATTTTCGATCATCTCCCCTATTTTAATTGCTTCTGCAAAAGGTCTACCCATTGCGGCCATCATGTTCTGAAAGTAATCAGGCTCTTGAGCCTCCAGAAAAACAATGGTCAACTCGTGGTTATCCATGGGTGGCTTAAATCTAGCCGCTTGCTCCCTTCACTTGATGGCATACTCCCTAAAGCTTTCAGTCGGCCTTTTCTTCATATTGGACAGGGAATTGCGATCTCGTGCAATATCAATGTTGTACTGGAATCATTTGACGAAGGCCCGGGCCATGTCATCCCAGACATGCCAGTGAGAGATATCTTGGTCAATGAACCATTCGGAGGCTACCCCCTCAAGACTTTCCCAAAAATAAGCCATCAGCAATTCTTCTTTTCCACATGCACCCCTCAGCTAGTTGTAGTAGCTTTTCAAGTGGGCGATAGGGACACCGTGGTCTATCATATTTTTCAAATTTTGGCATCTTGAACCTTGGTGGAAAATGGATGTGAAGGAACATGCATAGATCACTGAATGAAATATTTTTGTGACCACCTAGTCTTTGTATGTTCTTTATGTTTTGTTCAATACTTCTCATTTTCCTAGCTATCTCATCTGGCTCACCCGTCTTGGCAGGCTTTTCATTTTCCACTGGTGACTCGTACTGAGGAGTCTGATTGTATGGAGCCGAGACTCCGAAAGCCATATTTGGAGAGTCGTATTGGCCATCATAAGAATGAGATGGTGGCTCATTGTTTGGCCTCGTCACAGGAGGTGGTGGCTGGATTGTATATACCGGTGCGCTAGACACAACGAGAGGGATGTTTCTGACCAGTGCGACTGGAGGTCGCACATTAGAAGTACCAGGGGCGGCATGGAAACTGTTGTTTGGCATATACCCTGGTGGTAGAATGTGATCACTCATCACATGGAGCGGTGATTGAGTAGCCAGGGGTACGATAGAAGTTCCTTCAGAGGGACCATGAGGCGGAGGCTGACCGGAGACCCAAGCCTGAAACAAATCAGACAATTGCTATTTCAATCTTCTTACTTACTCCGACTCTTGCTCAACTGGATGACCCTGGGGGTCGTCACTGACCAGCTCAATTTCATCATTGTTAGCCATTGCTACCTTTCCCTTAGATATGGTGAATTAATGATGTGTTGCCAGTTTCACCACAAACTAACCACCTTAAACTTACTTTATAAGAGGCAAAAAACGTGTTAGGGTTAAGCATTTTACAGATACAAATCACACGTAAATATGCTATGCTCCTAAAATTATCACCCTCTCTAACATGCTTTGGGAAGGCTTCATGTTTCATTCCGGCTTATAAGGTTATTGCTTATTGACGCTCTTATTTTTCCTCTCTCTCTTTCTCTCTCTTTCTCTTTTTCACTTTTTTTTTACTCACCTTATTTTGATCCCTCATTTTAGAGTTATTGAAAAATATTTCGATCGAACCTTTTGCGGGTTGCCTACGTATCATGTCGCCGCATGAATCAGATCATTACGTAGTTCAGGGACATGACCAATTTTTTTTATTACTTATATTTAAAAAAACAAAAATCTTTTTGGTTCATTTTTGAATTTTTCTAAAACAAAATCTTTTTCATTGCTTTTCAACTTCTTCTTCTTCTTTTAATACAAGACCCAAAAAAAAATTACATAAAGACGAACATCTAAACAAGACCAGACTCAACTCAAACAGACTTTTTAAGATAAATAGCAAAACAACAAGACTCAACACACCAAAAGACTCTAATAGACTTAATGACAACAAATGAACAATCAAAATGGATTGCCAAGTAAAAGAAGACTCTAATCTTTGTGGGAGAATCCAATGGCATCACTGTAGTCAAGGCACTTATTTCTATGGCTAATCCCCAACATCGTGATATATCCTATCTAAGTCTGTAGATATGTGACGGGCGACATTCAATGATACTTCTGCAAACCGTTCAGGCGTCATTCCCTAGAGACTCCTGCATGCTCGGGAGGTGTATGTGGCTACCTCGAGGATCTTTCCCTTAATGTGTTCCTGAGCCAAATACAACTCTTGATTTCGCTGACCATGGATCTCAGCTAGATCTAGCCCGTCATGCTCGTGCTCGAAGGCCATATCTCTCTAGCGTTGAATTTCTAGTTACTCTCCCTCCAACCGATTGATCATACTTTGGTAGTGATGTATTTCTATTTCAAACTCCGTGATCTGGTGCTCCTTGCTTGACTCAACTCCCCCTATCTGGTCCCTCAGACCTTGGATTAACGGAGAAAAACCTATGCGCTCATGATCACGGACCACCCTGAACTGGGCTTCTCTTTATTCTTACTGTTGAGCGGTAGCGATCATTTTTTTCTGTCTAATTTGAGCTTTGAGTGCTCGTCTCTCTTGTGCCCACTGAGCCTTTTCCCGCTCGAAATTAGCATGTTGTATGTCCAAAGTTGTCTCCAGAATGCAGTTATCTTCTTGTAAAATATCAATACGGGATTGGTAATCCTCGGCCACTTCCCTTCCGGTTTCTCTAACTCTGGCCTCGATCTCCTCCTCCCAATCAAATGCATACCGTACGGATCTTTCTGGCCTTTGCTCTGGGATAGCCTGGTTGTGAAACCACTCAAGGTATGCGAGGATTACCTCCCCACGTTCATGATCAGCTACAATCTCGTCCAAGTCGGAAAATCGACCACCGAACCAAACCTTTTGTGCATATGACTCCCTTGGAAGTTCATCTCCCTTGAATTCCCACACAAACAAACGCATGTCTTCAATAGGGGGCCTATTTTTCTCTCTCCCTAGCTAGCGCATGCACGTAGAGGTACTTAGGGTTAGAAACCTCTAACTATAAAGAACGGGCTATACGTCGACATATACATGACCCTAGCAGAAGGGAACCAATAATAGTTCCAAGTGATTCTATCAGCACTCAATAAACCAAGTAATGTCCGCCAGGCCCTCACCCCCTCTGGAATATAACAACTCGCAGCCCTGTCTGGGTGACATCCAATGTAATTCAGTCGATTATCATTGGAATTTACTACTATTGGATGATGATAAAGGTGCTCTATGAACCACATCTGCAGCAGACTATTTAATCCGTCGAAGTAATCTTTACCCTCTTAGCAGCAGGTCAAAACTCGAAAAATATCTCCCAGAATCATGGGAAGAATGGTATGATCCTCGTTACTTTGCAAAAACAAGACTACCGCAGCTAATCAAATTCTGATGCGCCCACCACGCTCAGGAAAGACCATGATCCCCAGAAATGATATCATGAACACGAAGATTCTCAACTCCCTCCAGGCGTCGTAACTCAATTTGTTGACGAATTATCTGCCCGAGAAGTTCTCAAACTCTTTCTCATTCCCAAATCTATCATAGAGATATTCCAACAGAACTCAACCTTCGTTCAAGTAAACCATTGGAATTCGACGGAGGTATAACTTCTTCAAAAATTTGTTGACACCAACTTTTCTCGGAGCCACAGGCTTTTTCCCACAAAGATCTCTCCCCAATTCAGTAAACCCACCTAATTCTTCCCATCTAGGCGTCATTTCACAATCTTTGAACCTGAAGACATTGTTCGGCGGGGTCCTAAAAATCCACTAGGGCCTCGTTTAAATATCTGTTAGGCTTAATTCCCATGATGTTTGTAAGGAATTTGAGGTGCTTAAATACTTGATTCTGTTCTCCCGTAGCAAAACTAGCCCACCAATTACAAAGACTACTCAGGATCTTATCTCAGATTAAGAAAATATAAGGTATCTCGTCCCTTACCCTTTTTTGACTGCCTCTTTGTGGAGAATTCATGATGAACCTAAGAATAAGATTTAAAAAAAAGGGTCAAAACTTATCTAAATTGTTTGCAAATTCCGATTTTCTTTTCTTTCTTTTTTTTTAAAAAAAAAATACCAATTTAGAACTCAATCTATTTTTTGGAATTACCGTACACAAAAGTTCAAAAACGGCCAAATATAGGGACAAAATTATAAAAAGTAGACAAAATAAATAAAAAGACTATTTTTACGAAAACAGCCCTTGGTACTCCCGAGAGAGGTTCAAAGGCTGTCTCGGAAAATTTGACCACACAAAACTAAATAAAATAGTTAGTTTTATGAAAACAAACCTTCAGTACTTCCGTGGAAGGTTTAAGGTTGTCTTGGTAAAACGACCGGACAAAATTAGATAAGATGGATATTTTTGCGAATAGCCTTTCGGCCATTTTTGCGCGACAACTTTAAATCTTCTATAGAAGTACCAAAGGCTGTTTTCGCACAAATAGTCATCTTATCTAGTTTTGTCTGGTCGTTTTGCCGAGACAGCGTTAAACTTTCCACAGAAGTACTGAAGGGATGTTTTCATAAAAATGGCCATTTTATTTAGTTTTGTTTGGTCAAATTTGCCGAGACAGCCTTTGAACCTCTCTTGGGAATATCGACGGACCTTTTTGTAAAAATAGGCTTTTATTTATTTTGTCTGCTTTTATCATTTTGTCCCCATATTTGACCATTTTTGTCGAGACATCCTTTAAGCCTTCCGTGAAAGTATCAAAGGGCAATTTTGTAATAATAGCAAATTTTTCCTACTTTTATAATTTTAACTTTTGTGTCCGGTAATTTCAAAAAATAGATTGGGTCCTAAATTGGCAAATTTTAAAAAAAAATCGAAATTTGCACACAGTTTAGGCAAGTTCTGACCCCTTTTTATCTTATTCTTAGGTTCACCATAAATTCTCCACAAAGAGGCAGTCAGAAAAGGGTAAGGGATGAGACACCTCATATGTTTTTGATCTGATATAAAACCCCGAGTAGTCTCTGTAATTGGTGGGCTAGTTTTGCTACGTGAGAACAGAATCAAGTATTTAAGCACCTCAAATCAGAGATTTAAACGAGGCCGTAGTGGGTTTTTGGGACCCAGTGAACATGTCTTCAGGTTCAAAGATTGTGAAATGACGCCTACATGGGAAGAATTAGGTGGGTTTACCGGATTGGGAAGAGACCTTCGTAGGAAAAAGCCTGCGGCTCCGAGAAAAGTTGGTGTGAACAACATTTTAAAGAAGTTATACCTCCGTCAAATTTCAATGGTTTGGTTGAACAAAGGTTGGGTTCTGTTGGAATATCTCTATGATAGATTTGGGGATGAGAAAGGGTTTGAGAACTTCTCGGGCAAATAAGTCGTCAACCAATTGAGTTACGACGCCTGGAGGGAGTTGAGAATCTTCGCGTTCATGATATCATTTCTGGGGATCATGGTCTTTCCTGAGCGTGATGGGTGCATCAGAATTCGATTGGCTGCGGTAGTCTTATTTTGGCAAAGTAGCAAGGACCATACCATTCTTCCCATGATTCTGGGAGATACTTTTCGAGCTTTGACCCGCTGCCAAGAGGGTAAAGATTACTTCGAGGGATGCAATAGTCTGCTGCAGATGTGGTTCATAGAGCACCTTTATCATCAAATAGTAGTAATTTCAATGATAATTGGCTGAATTACATTGGATGTCACCCAGACAGGGCCGCGAGTTGTAATATTCCAGAGGGGGTGAGGGCCTGGCGGACATTACTTGGTTCATTGAGTGCTGATAGAATCACTTGGAACTATTATTTGTTCTCTTCTACTAAGGTCATACATATGTCGACGTATAGCCCGTTCTTTATAGTCAGAGGTTTCTAACCCTACGCACCCCTACGTCCATGCACCAGCTAGGGAGAGAGCAAAAGAGGCCCCCGATTGAGGACATGCATTTGTTTGTGTGGAAATTCAAGGGAGAGGAACTTCCAAGAGAGTCATATGCACAAAAAGTTTGGTTCGGTGGTCGATTTTACGACTTGGACGAGATTGTAGCTGATCGTGAATGTGGGGATGTAAGCCTCGCAGACCTTGAGTGGTTTCACAACTAGGATATCTCAGGGCAAAGGCCAGAAAGATCCATACGGAATGCATTTTGATTGGGAGGAGGAGATCGAGGCTATAGTTAGAGAAACCGGAAGGGAAGTGGCACAAGATTACCAATCCCGTATTGATATGTTACAAGAAGATAAAGGCATTCTAGAGATAGCCATGGACATATAACAGGCTAATTTCGAGGGGGAAAGAGCTCAGTAGGCACAAGAGAGGCGAGCACTCAAAGCTCAAATTAGACCAAAAAAAAGTGATCACTACCGCTCAACAGCAAGAAGAAAGAGAAGCCCAGTTCAAGGTGGTCCGTGATCATGAGCGCAGAGGTTTTTCTCCATTAATCCAAGGTCTGAGGGATTAGATAGGGGGAGTTAAGTCAAGAAAGGAGCGCCAGATCGCAGAGTATAAAATAAAAAGACATCACTACCAAAGTATGATCAATCGGTTGGAGGGAGAGTCACTAGAAATTCGGCGCCAGAGAGATATGGCCTTGGAGCGCGATCATGACGCGTTAGATCTAGCTGAGACTCGTAGTCAACAAAATCAAGAGTTGCATTTGGCTCAGGAACATATTAAGGGAAAGATCCTCGAGGTAGCCACATACACCTCCCGAGCATGCAGGAGTTGCCAGGGAATGACGCCTGTACGGTTTGCAGAAGTAACATTGAACATCGCCCGCCACATATTTACAGACTTAGAGAGGATATACCACAATGTTGGGGGTCAGCCGCAGGAATAAGTGTCTTGACTACAGTGATGTCATTGGATTCTCCCGCAAAAATCAGAGTCTTCTTTTACTTGGCAGTCTATTTTGATTGTTCATTTGTTGTCACTGAGTCTAATAGAGTCTTTTGGTGTGGTGAGTCTTGGATTTTTGCTTTTTATCTTACAAAGTCTGTTTGAGTCGAGTCTGGTCTTGTTTAGATGTTCGTCTTTATGTAATTTTTGTTTTTGGGTCTTGTATTAAAAAAAAGTTAAAAAGCAATGAAAAAGATTTTGTTTTAGAAAAATTCAAAAATAAACCAAAAAGATTTTTTTTGTAAATATAAGTAAAAAAAAAATTTGGTCATGTCCCTGAACTACGTAATGAATTGATTCATGCGGCGACATGATACGTAAGCAACCCCCAAAAGGTTCGATCGAGATATTTTTCAATAACTCTAAAAAGGGGATCAAAATGAGGTGAGTTAAAAGAGAAAGAGAGAGAGAGAGAGAGAGAGAGAGAGGAAAAACTAAGAGCGTCAATAAGCAGCAACCCTATAAGCTGGAATGAAACATGAAGCCTTCCCAAAGCATGTTACAGACGGTGATAATTTTAGGAGCATAGCATATTTACGTATGATTCGTATCTGTAAAATGCTTAACCCTAGCAAGTTTGTTGTCTCTTATAAAGTAAGCTTAAAGTGGTTTTTTTATGGTAAAACTGGCAACACATCATTACTTCACCAAATCTAAGGGAAAGGTAGCAATAGCTAACAATGATGAAATCGAGCTGGTCAGTGACGACCCCCAGGGTCAGCCAGTTGAGCAACAGTCGGAGGAAGTAAGAAGATTGAAACAGCAATTGTCGGATGTGTATCAGGCTTGGGTCTCCGGTCAGCCTCCGCCTCAGGGTCCCTCAGAAGGAACTTTCACCGTACCCCTGGCTACTCAACCATCGCTCCATGCGACGAGCGATCACATTCTACCACTAGGGTATGTGCCAAACTACAGTTTCCATGCCGCCTCTGGTACTTCTAATGTGCAACCTCCAGTCGCACCGGTCAGGAAGACCCCTCTCGTCGTGTCTAGCACACCGGTATATACAATCCCGCCACCACCTCTTGTGACGAGGCCAAACAACAAGCTGCCATCTCATTCTTATGATGGCCAATACTAGTCTCCAAATACGGCTTTCAGGGTCTTGGCTCCATACAATCAGACTCCTCAGTACGAGTCACCAGTGGATAATTAAAAGCCTGCCAAGACGGGTGAGCCGGATAAGGTGGCCAGGAAAATAAAAAGTCTTGAACAGAACATACAAAGACTAGGTGGTCACAAAAGTGTTTCATTCACTGATCTATGCATGTTCTCTCACATCCATTTGCCACCAGGGTTCAAGACCCCAAATTTTGAGAAATATGATGGACACAGCGACCCTATCGCCCACTTGAAAAGGTACTGCTATCTCTGCTCATACACTCAAAAGAGCTGCCCGTGTACTAATCAAGAACCTGAACGAGGCCTATGTCTCAGAGAAGATCACCGTGAATTACTTAGAGAAGATGGCCAGCAGATTGTTTGAGATAAACAAAATCTTCTTTAATGATGATGAACTCCCTAATGAAGGAGCCGGGCACAATAGGGCTTTGCACTTGACTGTTAAATGGGAGGGGCATTATTTAAATCGAGTCATGATTGATGGAGGCTCGAGTTTAGATGTATGCCCTCTCTCTCCCTTGTAAAGCATGAAGATCAATACAGACAGAATTCGACCCAGCAATGTTCGCATCCGGGCTTTTGATGGCTCAAAGAGAGATACCATTGGGGAGATCAACCTCACCATGACGATTGGGGCGGTTGATTTTGAAATTGTCTTCCAAGTAGTGGACATGGAAACTTCTTATAACTTTCTTGTTGGAATGTCATGGATCCATACGGCCCAAGCTGTGCCATCCACCTTGCATCTGATGCTCAAATTCGAACACATGCAAGAAATTATTGTTCACGGAGAAGACGAGTCATCCATTTATAAAGACCCGTTAATCCCGTGTATTGAGGCCAAGGAAAGGTGTGAGTCCATTTTCTATCAGGCTTTCGAAGTGGTTATTACGGACTATGTTGCGGAAGGAAAGCCCATTCTGCATCCTCGTATTTCCACCACATCTGTAATGGTGGCTGCACTTATGCTCAGACAAGGTTATGAGCCAGGAAAAGGCTTGGGGGCATCACTGCAAGGAATTTCAGAACCTATTTCTCTATTCAGTAACAACGTACTTTTGGTTTAGGCTTCAGGCCAACACAAGCAGACGAAGACAAAGCCAAACACTGCAAGAAACATGGGTGGGTCTTGCAGCAACCTATCCCTCTCATTTTCTACACTTTTGTCAAGCCAAGACTCCAAGAGGGTCAAAATTCCTTGGCGCAGGCAAACATTGATGAACTTTTTCATGGCCTCAGCCAGATATTTTCTGACGTGAACACGATCCAGTTTGGTGAAGGTACTAGTCATGCCGATATGCTACTAATTGGCCCAGAAACCATGCTCAACAACTGGGAAGCAACTTCTCTCCCCACAATAAGGACTCTTAGTAGTTTGCTTTTGCAACTTCTTTTTTGTATTTGAGGTTACTTTCAGGGTTGTAGTCCAAACATCTCAGTATGATTGTTTTTTTTATGATGTTAACCTTATATCCTTTCAAATACAATGAAATGCAATTCAGTTTCATATTAAGTTTTGTATCTTTTCCTTTTCCTAATTCTTATGATTTTGTTTCCATTTTAGTTTTGCTAATGCCGGCTTTAATAACATGACATGCATGTGAAATCATGCCCAGATCAAAAAAAAGTTGTCTAATTTCGAAATAATGCATCAAGAGGTCGAACATGGTGAAGATGAGGCTGTTGAGGAAATAAAAAGAGAGTTGGAATAATTTGAAAGCAAGCCTAAGACCAACCTCAATGACACTGAGCCAATTAATATCGGAAGTCATGAAGAAGTTAAAGAAACGAAGATAAGTATTCACACTGAACAAAAAACCAGTGAAGCCTTGATTCAACTTTTATTTGAATACGAAGATGTGTTTGCTTGGTCTTATGATGATATGTCGGGTTTAAGTGCTGATCTAGTGGTTCATAAGCTTCCCATGTATCCTGATTTTCCAAAAGTCCAACAATAGCAACGAAAATTTAAAATGGACATGAGTGACAAAAGCAAAGAGGAAATAATGAAGCAACTGAGCGGCAATATGGTCAGAGCTGTCCGATACACCACCTGGGTGGCAAATGTTGTGCCTGAGCCAAAGAAGGATGGAAAAACTATAGTCTGTGTTGACTACAGGGACCTGAACAAAGCAAGTCCAAAGGATAATTTTCCTTTACCAAACATCCACATTCTTGTAGATAATTACGCAAAGCATGAGATACAATCGTTCATGGATTCCTATACTGGGTACCACCAGATTCTAATGGATGAGGATGACGCAGATTAGACCGCTTTCACCACTCCATTGGGTACTTATTGTTACAGGTTCATGTCATTCGGTGTGAAGAATGCAGGGGCAACATACATGAGGACCATGACTATCATTTTCCATGACATGATGCACCAAGAGATTGAAGTATATGTTGATGATGTCATCATAAAATCAAAGACACTGGCTGATCAAGTGCGCGATTTGAAAAAGTTCTTCGAACGGCTGCGAAGGTATGACCTTAAGCTCAATCTAGCCAAGTGTGCATTTGGGGTTCAGTCTTGGAAGCTCCTCATTGTTATAGTCAACCGTAAAGGCATCGAATTGGATCCATCTAAGATAAAGTCCACTCGAGATATGCTACCCCGAAGAACAAAACTGAAGTCATGAGTTTGCTCGAGAGATTGAACTACATTAGTAGGTTCATTGCTCGGCTCACAACCACTTGCGAGCCCATCTTTAAGTTGTTAAAAGAAGATGTTGCTATCAAGTGGACGGACGATTGCCAAAAAGCTTTTGACAGGATCAAAGATTATCTATCAAAACCCCCTGTACTAGTCGCACCTGAACCTGGTAGGCCTTTATTTTTATATATATCGGTGATGGATAATTCCTTTAAATGCGTTCTGGGGAAACATGATGCGTCAGGCAAAAAAGAACAGGCAATTTATTATTTTGAGCAAGAAGTTCACCAATTATGAGGTTAAGTATACCCATTTAGAAAGGACATGTTGTGCCTTCATTTGGGTCGCTCAGAAGCTGAGGCATTATCTTTTGGCTTACACTACTTACCTCATATCTAGAATGGATCCTTTGAAGTACATCTTTCAAAAGCCAATTTCCACTGGCAGGCTCAAAAAATGGCAAATTCTGCTCATAGAGTTCGACATCGTCGATGTCACTCGCACCGCAATGAAAGCACAGGCTTTGGAAGATCATTTGGCAAAGAATCCAGTTGATGATGATTACAAGCCACTGACCACATACTTCCCAGACAAAGAGGTCAAATCAATAGAGGAAGTAGTTCTGGCAGACAACCATGTATGAAAAATGTATTTTGATGGGGCGGTCAATATCAAAGGAGTTGGGATCGGGGAAATCCTCATCTCACCTATTGGACAACATTACATTCCAATGGCACGACTTCGATTCTTCTGTACCAATAATACGGCAGAATGCGAGGCTTGTATCATGGGTCTAAAAATGGCCCTCGATCTGGATGTGAATGAACTTTGGGTTATGGGAGATTCTGACTTTCTTATCCGGCAAGCCCAAGGTAAATGGGAGAGTCGAGACATCAAGCTTATTTCATATAGATAATGTGTGCAAGACCTGAGCAAAAGATTCAAATCTATCGAGTTCAGGTACATTCCCAGGTTTCACAACGAGCTAGCCGACGCCTTGACTACCTTAGCCTCGATGCTCCCTTATCCAGGAAACACTCATATTGATCCATTGGAAATCCAAGTTCGGAATGAACATGGTTACTGCAATACAATTGAGGTAGAACCAGATGGTGAACCATGGTATCATGACATAAAACGATTCCTGAAAATAAGGGAGTACCCAGAGCATGCCAAGGGAGATCAAAAAGGAACTATAAGGCGGCTCGTTAGTGGTTTCTTCCTGAATGGGGAAATTTTGTACAAAAGGACCTCAGATTTAAACTTGTTGAGATGCATAGATTCCATAGAAGCTGAAGGGATCATGAGTGAAATGCATTTGGGGGGAAGGGAGGTATGTGGGCCTCACATGAATGAATATGTTTTGGCAAAGATTATACGGGCAGGGTATTATTGGTTTACTATGGAGCGATATTGCTTCAGTTTTGTTCACAAGTGTCACCAATGCCAGATTCATGGCGACCTAATTCACTCGCCTCCGTCAGAGTTGCATCCTATGTCCTCTCCTTGGCCTTTCGTTGTTTTGGGAATGGATGTTATTGGGCCAATCGAGCCAAAGGCTTCAAACAGGCATAGATTCATTTTGGTCGCTATTGATTACTTCACCAAGTGGGTGGAGGCAGTTACTTTCAAAGCAGTCACCAAGAAAGCAGTGTCATCTGATAAAGGAGGTATGCGAGCAATTTAAATGTGCATCTCCATTCTACTCCTTATCGACCAAAAGCCAATAGAACCGTTGAAGCGCCAAACAAGAATATCAAGAAGATTCAGGAAGATGATCCAAGGGTCCAGGCAATGGCATGAAAAGTTGCCTCTTGCTCTTTTGGGATACCGCACGATTGCTCGCACATCTGTTGATGCAACCTTTTATCTGCTGGTATATGGAGCGGAAGCTGTAATTCCGTCCGAAGTCAAAATTTCCTCTCTCCAGATCATTGTGGAATCGGAGATTGAAGATACAGAATGGGTAAAGACCGGTTTGGAACAACTGATGCTGATTGATGAAAAATGGCTTGCAGCAGTATGTTTCAGCCAATTATACCAGCAAAGAATGGCACGCGCTTACAACAAGAAAGTGCGTCCAGGTTACTTTGAGGTAGTCCAACTCACTTTGAAACGCATTCTTCCACACCAAATAGAAGCTAAAGGAAAGTTTGCCCCGAAGTGACAAGGACCCTACATCATCAAGAAAGTGTTACCAAAAGGGGCCTTGCACTTGGTAGATGAAGAAGGACGGGTACCAGACATGATCATTAATGCAGATGCAGTCAAAAGGTATTATGTTTGACATTTACCCACTGTGGAACTTTCACGCATGATTTTCTCAGATCGAGATGACGAAGGCTATCATTGCTCACTATCCCAAATAGGTGTCACCCTTTTGTTAACCCTTTTGAGCCGTATTTGTCTTCTTTATTTTCCCTTTTTTGGAACCTGTGTACTTATAAAAACAAAACAAAATAAAAAAGAAGAAAAGAAATCAAAAAACAAATCTTTTGAGTTAGCGAACTACGTCCGACTTAATTCCGAAAGGATACATAGGTAGTCTTACCCTGAGTTCGGTCCCATCACAACAAGAAATCCATATCTCCAATACTCCGAAACTAGGGAAGAAGTTTGTTTTATTTTTGTGGTAATTCTATAAAAGGTTCCAAAAGTTGTAATTCAATTCCAGGTTCTTTTTACCTTTTTCCCTTAAGGCTTTCTGACCGATCGTTGAGAATGGTGAAATCACCATGCCAAGCGTGTTGGACAACCTGCTGCATGCAGTACCTTAGTCAAAAAAAAAGAATAAATGAGAGTCTTATCGGTGACAACCCGTATTGGCACCATAAGGCTACAGTGAGTAGAGAAATGAGAGAGTCTTATTGGTAAAAACCCATATGGGCACCACGAAGCTACAGGGAGTAGAAAAATGAGAGGTCAGTTAGCGAAAACCCGCAAAGGGTGCTACTAGCCGACTGGGGGTCTTTGATACTCCGGCATGAGTACAATCAAGACAATTTCAAGATGAACGTTTACGGCATATTTTGAGAATTAGACAGTTCAAACGGATCAGGCATCCAATTCAAAATGCATGTCATGGTTCATTGAAGTCGGCACATACCTCCAGATAAGTCTCTCTATTCCTCTAGGGACACCTTTTGTTTAACTAGGGGTAAGCGTTCAGTACTTCGGTATGATATTTAAGAATTACGGCTCGGTACTTCCATATTCAGTATAACAATTGTACTTACCAAATATCGTACTAAAATAGTTCGGTACGGTTAGATATTTTATTGTTTGGTTCGGTAGGGTTTCGGCATCGTTATTAATAATAATAGTAAAAAAAAAAAAAAAAAAAAACCTTCAAATGTTGAATATGTTGCTTATAAATCTTGATTTCGTTAAATTTTTCCCGAAAATCCATTTGGTTTTGCTGTGTAAGCAGAGCATTGAATAGTCACACTCCAATCTCTCATTTTACGTGATCATTGCAATGCAAACAGTAAACAGGAAGCTTTCAATGCGTTGAAACTGTTGGTAAGGGGAAATGGAAAATTCTAATTTCTAAAACAGTAAAACATAGGGTCTTTAGTTGGGTTGGACTTGGGCTTAATTTTACTGGCTAGGCCTAGGTGTAACAAGTTGGATTTGGGCTAGAAATAAGAAATTGGGAACTTGGGCTGGGAAGTAGAGGAAGAATTACAACATGGCTGGAGCATCTTTTAAAGAATATTTAACAAAATAATATCACTTTTTGGTTATTCCAAAAATGGAAGATTTTTTTACAATATTAGCATATTGTATAGATTATGCACACAATTAATGAGGCATAAATCATGGGATCTGTCATACTCTCTCTTTCTTCTTATCTTCTAACCTAAATTACAGTTGCTTTTCCCCTCTTATTTTCTTCATTTTACCCAAAATATATTCGAATCATGGATATGTAAACTATCTTGAAATTCATCGTCTCTATTGCCCGAATCTTTGAGCTACGTTCTCTCAAAATCTCTCTTGACTCTTCTCTCAGAAAATCAATTCGCATAATTTTTCCTGCTCTGTGGAAAGCAAAATTACTTCAGGCTTGTGAAACACACCATCCCTAACAATATTCCTACACTTTGGTTGAAAAAAACATTGGTGGTTCTCAGAATTGGTTTGTAATTTTTGGATTCGCTTCCTAAATGAAAATGAAGGAAAGGGAACTAATAAAAGTAGAAGCAAGATCATGCACAGACCATGCATAGTATTGTTTATGAATTTGATATTCGCTCTTCTATTGTAATCTTTATTATCTGTATTAATATTTACTATAACAACTGGAATGGAAGTGAGCCACAAGTATGAGCAGATGCTTAGTTTATTCAGTTTTCAGTTTCGTTTTTTTCAAGTTTTTGACGGTATATAATATAGATATATCATTTATAAACGATGTATGTACTATGATAGTAATATACAAGTGCATATTATATATATAACATTTATACAACAATAATATATTCCATACATGTACTATTTATACGGTAAATATTCGGCAGACTGAATCATCAAATTAAATATATGCCAAAAACACATCATATATCACTATGCATATCCAAATAATTATATATAATATGTATATGTCGATTATATACGCTGTATATAATATAATAGTAGTAATATAAAAGTGGTATATTACATAAATAATATTTAGTCACTATATATACTCCATATATATCAATATATACGTTGTATATAATATAATAGTAGTAATATACAAGTGGTATATTTTATATATATATATATATATATATATATATATATATATATATATATAATTTATACAACTATTATATACTATATATAAACTATACTTGATATTATTAGGAGTGGAAAAGGAATAAAAACAACATACAAGTAAATATATAAAGAAAACCTCCCATCACGTTCACAACTTCCCATACTTGAAAATCATTGTTCTTCTTTATTAAAAGAAAAGATAAATTAAAGGGGGTAAATCAAAACGGAAAAAAGAAAAAGAAAACAAAACAATAGGAAATGAACAATATTAATGTGGTCTAACGATGGTGCAATCTTACCTATAAATCAGCTAAATGTGTAACGTATCACATTAAAGTAAGCAACGGAAAACGGAAAAGATTGAGAGGTCCATTAATTAAAATTCTTGGGTTGATCATGTTTCTGCTAGGAATGTAGTTATTTAGCTGTCAGTTTTATAATTACTAATTCCTGCTAAATTTATGAAATTTTTTGTTAAATATTACCTAATTATGTTTTTTCCTCCCAAAATATTTCGGTATACCGATGTATCGAAAGTTTAAGACCGAGAACTGTACCGAAATATCGAAGTACCGAAAAATTCATACCGAATTAGTACCAAAAAAACGAAGAAACGATACCGAAATACTAAACTAATTCGGTCCGGACTGGTTTTCGATTTTCGGATTTTATGCCCACCCTTAGTTTAAACACAGTTATTTTTCACTTTCAATTATTCTTCTATTTTTACCCATAATTTTCTTTAAGTCCCTTTCGGTCTAATCTTGCTTAAAAAATGAAGCAAAGAAATGGTTGCAAAACTGGCTACAGTTTCCCCGTAATACTAGCGGTGGGCATAATACCGACCGAACCGATAATTTCGGTTTATACGGTTCGGTTTGTTCGACTTTTTGGTCAGTTTGCGGTTTATGTTTTTTAAAAGTTTGGTATTCGGTTCGGTGTTCGGTTTTAGTATTTGAAATTTTTTTAAGCATGGATTCTATAGTCTCTGGGCTTATCTTAACTCTTAAATATAATATGTTAAATATGGACTCAATCATTTATTAAATTGTTAGTGAATGTTGAAATCCAAACTCCAAAATGCAACACTTTTAGAAGTTCATCCAGCCCCAAAACTACGGTACCCAAGATCATAACCCATAAAGCTAGCTAGTTCTGAGGAAACTAAGAGCCAAGAGAATCATAATCCTTTTATTTCCTGGTTAGTTATCGCAGATATTAAATTCATATTCCTGAGTTACTTCTCTGCTTCTTAAAAATGATTAGTGCATATTTTATTATTTTCTAATTAAATATCATGTTATAGTAGATTACAGTAAGAAAATTTGCTAAGCAAATGCATTGAGTCTTATAAACTTTGTAAGAACTAATTATGAAGCTCATTTATTGCTTAAGAAAGAAATCCAATTTGACAAGCCCAAAACCGAAAAATCAAACCGAAAATAACCGCACCAAACAGCACCGAAAATACTTTGATTCGATTTTGGTTATTAAAATCTCAAACCGAAAATCGAAAAAACCGAATCTAACTTCTACAAAACCGAACCGAATCGATCGACCGCCACTCCTACGTAATACTGAGCATAATTTGGGGCATATATGGCATCGACAAAAGCACGAATCCATATGTGATCTCTTTCGATAAGTCGAACAAAGTGTCTCAAAGATACTGAAAAGGTCGCCAAAGCAAGACTTGCTTCATGGAAAAAGTTGATAAGCACTACAGACACAAACTGGTACTTGGTGCAAGACAACTAAGTTTGGTTTTAAAGGAAAATTGTCTTGCTTCAGGGACAAGGATTAGCGGTTCATGGACATCCAGGTATGAAACAGTCAGGGGCAACATCAGAAAACCGAGGTCTCCAGAATGCAAAACAGAGTATCCGAGCACCTCGGTACCACACTGATAGAATCAGTTCTTCAACAGCAGAGTGGCCGTGAATTCAAACTACGCAGGGCATCAATGCAACAAACCAATTATCACTTTGAAAACTTACAATGTTTCTTTGATTGAAAAAGGAACAAAGCAGTACAGAATGGTGATTCTCAAAGGACGAATGTCACCAAACGTAAGATCCTCAAAATCATGCATCACTATTGTTCACACCTCTTATTTTTGTAGCTTAACTTAGGTAGAACCTTTTCTCCTAGGGGGATCCAGCTCATAGTTCCGGGTAGAAGTATTTTTTGCTCAGGATGTTTTACGTAGCTTAACTCAGGTAGAACCATTTCACCTAGGGGGATCCAGCTCATAGTTCCGAGTATAAGTACTCTTCGCTCATGTTGTTTTACGTAGCTTAACTCAGGTAGAACCGTTTTGCCTAGGAGATCCAGATCGTAGTTCCGGGTAGAAGTACTCTTCGCTCAGGTTATTTACGTAGCTTAACTCAGGTAGAACCTTTTTTCCTAAGGGGATCCAGCTCATATTTTGGGTTAAAATGCTCTTCGCTCAGGTTGCTTTATGTAGCTTGACTCGGGTAGAACCTTTTCGCCTAGACGGATTCAGCACTTTATCCATAATATAGGGCGCCAACCCCTAGTTATATTCCTTCTCAGTAATACAGGGTGTCAACCCCTGGTTACATTTCTTCCTAGTAATACAGGGTGCCAACCCCTGGTTACATTTTCTTTCAGTAATACAGGATACCAGCCCCTGGTTATATTCCTTCTTAGTAATACAGGGTGCCAACCCTTGGTCACATTTCAGTTCAATAATATAGGGTACCAACTCCTGGTTACATTCCTTCTCAAAAATACAGGGTACCAACCCCTGGTTACATTTTCTTTCAGTAATACAAGGTGCCAACCCCTGGTTACATTTTCTTTCAATAATACAGGATACCAACCCTTGATTACATCCCTTCCTAGTGATACAGGGGGGCCAAACCCTTATTACACTCTTTCTTAGTGATACAGAGCGCCAACCCCTGGTTACATTCCTTCTTAATGATACAGCGCGCCAACCCCTGGTTACATTATCTCTCTTTAATACAGGGTACCTCCGGTTGTATATCCTCATATAACTAGTTTATACTACTGTCTTTGTCTTCCTTTTATAGATTAGATAATATATAGCTTTCTCTAATAACTCACAAAAATTTTCTAGTGCCAAACTGGGACAGAAATTTTTTGTTTATTTTGTTCGTCTTTTATGATTTTGCAGGACCCTGCCGTAAAGCACAAATTGTGACGATTAAAGCTTGCAGTTTTAGTTCTCGTCAAAAAAGAAGAAGAAGAGGTCTTTCGATCACAAGATAGTCGGAGTTAGTTTTGATCATGTGTCAGCAACCCAATTTCCAAGAATCAAGTTCCAAACTCTGATTGAAAAGCAGGTCATCAATCTTCAAAGTAAAGGCACCCACCTTCTAATACGGCTTTACAAGATTTTTAGTGAAGATGCAAGATTCAAGACACAAAGAGTAGATAAGACTTTGTATTTTCTTTTTTCTTTAATGTAATTTTCTTTTTCATTTTTTGATATAATAACAAGACCGTGGACCGCGGACCGGAGCCTCGACGGAACCTCACTCGACTCTCCAACTCATCATTCCACCATTCCGTTCTTCCTCCTTGAACTACACACGATGTGATTCCCCTAACCCCAGGATGTGTAGGTTCTCTTCTCCATATTTCTTCCCCTTTGAATAAAGATATGTTCAAAAATTAGTCGCATGACTCACCTTGTCTATGCCCGAAAACTCTTCATGTTTCCAAGCAAAGAAGGGCATGCTGCGAGCACCTAATTTTTGACCATATTTAAATTTTTGTCACCTTCTACGATGTAAATGTTTTTAAGGGTTTAATCTATAATTTTTAGCTTTGCTACACCTTTTTTTATAGGGTAAAAATTAAAAATAATTTAAAAGGTCAATTATTACTATTAATATTATTTTTATTTTTATCTTTATTTTGAAATAAAAAATAAAACAAAAACTTAAATAATTTTCTTATAAAAATTCGGGTGGGAATAAAAAAAAAGAGGAAAAGGGAAAGTAGGGAATTAAAAAATAAAAGTAAAGGACGGTGGTAATTTTTTTAAAAAGAAAAAGTAAAAGAAAGTGGGAAATTAAAAAAAATAAAAGTAAAAGAATGTGGGAATTAAAAAAAAAAAAAAAAAGCTTCCTTTACTTTTAATTTTTTAATTTACCAATTTCTTTACTTTTTTTTTTTTTAAATTACCACATTCTTTTACTTTTATTTTTTTTTTAAAAAAAAAATCCACTTTCTTTTACTTTTTTTTTTAAAAAAAAATTTCACTTTCTATTACTTTTTTTTTCTACATAATTTTATTTTATTTTTTCATTCCCACGTAGCTTTTTTTTTTTTTTTTTATTCCC
>MCJB01033463.1:64707-75873 GCA_002018475.1 Nicotiana obtusifolia | reverse complement strand
GAATGAAAAAATAAAATAAAATTATGTAGAAAAAAAAAGTAATAGAAAGTGAAATTTTTTTTTAAAAAAAAAAGTAAAAGAAAGTGGATTTTTTTTTTAAAAAAAAAATAAAAGTAAAAGAATGTGGTAATTTAAAAAAAAAAAAAGTAAAGAAATTGGTAAATTAAAAAATTAAAAGTAAAGGAAGGTGGAGAATTTTTTTTTTTAATTGTAAAAAAAAAAAAAAGGAAAATGGGAAGTGAGAATTTTCATTTAAAAAAAAGTAAAAGATAATTAAAAATTTTCTGAAAAATTCCGAAATATTTTCTATAAATAGAAGAGAAAAATGGAAGAAGAAAGAGAGAGAAAAAAGAGGATGAAATTGAGAAAAAAAAAATTCTTTCTTTTGTGCTAAGGGAATTTCTACTCCTCTCATTCTTTCTTCCTCGTTCTTTCTTAAAATCCAATCATTCTTCACCCCGTTTAGGACCTAAAATACCTCAAAACAACAGCAAAACCACCCCAAAAACTAAATCCAAAAGTTTCGAACTCAATTAAAAAGATAGCTCCAAATACTAGCCCGAAGAGGTCGAAGTCGAGTTCGGCTCGGTGGGGTTTCGCTCGTAGCCTCTGATTGTGGTTCGTTTGCACATGAATCTGAAGGTTTTTGCTCCGTATGTATTGAGAAACATTTTCATCTATAAAGGTCTGATCTTTTAGCTTTCTTGCCCATTTTCTTATTGACTACTTTGATAGTAATTATTGCTTTGATTTGGTTACTTTTTTAACTGTTTAGTTCTTCTTCTTTTTTCGCGTCCATATAACTAGTTCCCTTCATGTTTTATCATCTTTGATATATTTGCTTCTTTGAAATGGATCCATTGAATCAGTGTAATATTGATTTGTTCACTAATTTTATTCATGAGATTGTAACGTCATTAGCTTTTGTTTAAGAAATATACAAAATATGAGATATTGTTGAATAAATTGTTTGGGCTATGATTTGATCTCTAAGGAAGTTAGTCTTTGGGGCTATTAGAGAAGAAAAGATTTTGGGCCAAAATATTTCGTCCTGACAGACCCAGAGTAACAAAAACATAGCTGGCCCGTCTTTGTTTTCTAATAAAACTAGCCCATCTCTTATAAATTAATAGATATTGAAATAATTCAAGATATAGAATGTTGGTAATTTATTAAGTTGTAAATTGTTTTAAGGTTGAACAAGTTGTAAAAAATTTATTTAAGTCATACACATTTTCCACAATTTCACATCCATAATTATGACCCTCACAACAACCTCAAAGTTAGTTAGGGAAATACTCACAAATCACTGGTGTGTTTTTAGGCGCACTTAATTAATCAAATAATCGTGATTATGTATACGTACACGTGGCATAATTATACTTTCTAAAATTAAAGGCAATGAATGCGTTCGCGTGACTTTGACAAAACGATCTTAATATTATAAAGTGTTATTAATTATGTACACGTGCACGTGACATGACTTTGACCTATCAAACAAAACGAATACGCGTACGCGTGATTCGTCTCAAGATAATTCCATAATTATAACTAGCAAGCAATTAAAAGCACTAAAAGGTAAAATGCAAAATAGGTTTAAAACATGTAATGATCAGTTATTCCTTTGAATAGGGATTCAAATAAAAGGTGACTTGGAACATCCAACAATCAATTCCAAGTGGCGATTTTGAATAATGAAATAATCTCTAGTTCAAAAATGTCACTTTAATTGGAAAAACTCTTTAACTCACAATTCATAACACAATATGCATACATATCTTTTGGGTAAAAAAGAGTGTGACATGTGGATGTCGTCAAATTAAAAATAATCAAATAACATACAAATATTCAATTATATTATCAAAATATATAATATGGAAAATCACTAGTAAGTATTCTATTGTCATTAAATCGCGATTGAATCGTGTCAGTGTCAGCAAAATGGAAATGCACATTAAAATGACGGTATCATCTGGCTAAATTTTCACAATAGAGGTAAATCGATCTAAAAAAATTTTGTTGTCCCACATCTGAGTACCAATCATTGTTAGATACAACCGTGAAATTTCTAGTATGATATACACAGCCTTAATGGAGAAGAAGACGATACTTATCAATATGATCAATATAAATATTTGCCTGCAACAAGTTCTACTAGTACAAATATCATAAAATGTATCCATAACAAATCAATGCATAAAAAATTTTGAATAAGAAAGGGACGAAATTCGGGAATTGTCATGACGATACTGGAGGTAAACGTATAAACAAATAAGAACAACATCAAAGAGAATATGAATATCAAACACAACGTGAATCTTTTCAATTGCCATAACATAAATTAGTAAATAAGTTTTTTGACTACTGAAAGAAATATAGACGTATGAACAAAAAAGAACAACATTAGAAAGAATATGAATCTCCAATATAATACAGTATGAACCTTTTCACCAATGAATACTATTTCTAAACTACCAGATTCTCACATACAGAATTTTCGAATTGTTAAAGCCAAATCATCACTTGAATGATTGAGGCTATCAAGTGACACCATTCCCATCACAAAACACAATTTACCTCAACTCCTATTTAGGGGGGAGGCAACTGAAAAACTAAATGTGAAAGCATCCGAATGCAGCCGATATAGGGACTGAACAGCAACAAATAGGTGGTAATATTCCGTGCATCTAATAATACAATGAATATGCACCAAAGCTTTTAGTTTTTTTTAGCCTTTAAAAATACATTTCACGCTAGATCAAATAGTAATTTAATTATTTTTTTAATAGTTAAAATTTTTATTTTATTAATATTTAAGACTTTGAAATCAGCTAAAATTTTAATTATTACATCTTTCCTTATTTGATCTATTTAGAAAATTCCAATATTTAACAATTTAAAATCGAGTAATTTTCATATAAATTCTTTTCTATTTGAATAGCATAAAGTAACTACTATCGTATTGATGAGTATGTTTTAAAGGTATAACCCTAATACCGGAAAAAACTTTCTCATATTTGGTGGATACAAACAAGCCAAAACATCCAATATAAATTCTGAAACTTAAAAGTATAAAAGACAAAGCCAAATATTCTCTATTTATCAAAAAGCAACGAGGATTTTGGCTTTGAAAAATTAGTTAGTGTTGGTTGGAAGAATTATTTCAAAGACTATTTTTTTTTGGTTATTTGTTATGCTTTGACTCTGAAAAACAAATGTTTCTCAAGGAATAAAAATAACTATTGATGTTCCATTTAAGATACCTAATAACCTAATATCTCATAGAGTGAGTTATATACAATAAATTTTCATGTAGTCAAAGTTGATCGAGATATCAATTTTTATACCTTTTGCAACTAAATTATTTCATCAAAAAATAAATTTACCTTTAAAAAAGTATGAAACGAAGAACTCGTGAGCATATAACTTATGCACTTGAAGTAATGAAACTATAAATTTTATAATGAATTTTAAGTGAGCACTTATATGGCATGTAGTTTTTTCGTTTTTTGTGTTAGCTAATAAGGATCAACATTTATTATTATAAAAACTTATACTTTTTCCTTTAACTTTTATTTATAACTCAAACATAATTTTGATGCAATATTTTTTTAATTTGTAAATACTTTATACTTATATTGAAATGGTGTTCACGTACGGCACACGTATACTGAGTCTGGTGTTTATAAAATACTCGATTGTATATTAATAAACTACCAGATAAAAAGTCATTCATGCACATAAAAAGGCATGAAACTAAACCATTATTTAGATAAGCATCCAATTTATGAGTTCTCTAAATTATGCAAAGCACAATTAATGCGCATTAACAAATCAAACTTGCACAGAAAAAAAATATCAAGCATTAAGTGAGCCTGCAATAAGCATGCTAAATTGTAACTAGTTCTGAAGTGGGTTTTAAAATTAAGCTTGTGCCCCAATTTTGCTTCACGTACTTTATATATTATTACATATAGATAATAGAAAGTGTCATCATTCCTCATATGTTAAGATGCAAATTAGACTAAGGGGTCGTTTGGTACGAACATAAGTAATGCAGGAATTAATAATGCAGGTATTGTAGTGTTGGGATTATTTTTTATCAAGTGTTTAGTTCGTTGTATTAAAAATTAGTTATGCAATGTATAATCTAACCTTGTATTTGGTTTAAAACTGTACAAAATCTTCTTTACAATTATACCCTTGAATATTTGTGGGATTTTCTATTTCATTTAATTGAGATAAGGGCATGAGCTAGTTGACTATTGTACAAACATTAAAGTATTATTTTTTTTGTGGGATCTATTTCGTGTAATTAACAGCTAAATTTTTATTGTTATAGTAGCTCACAAGCATTTGTATTTCTCCCACTTTGTTTAGGAACTCTGTTTTTCAAGACTCAAATAACAGTAAACCTCCAGCTTTCTTGTGCAGTCTCTGGTACTTTTATTCTCATTCGTCATGCATCCTTGTTATGGACCAACTCTGTATGCAAACATTGAGAAGAACAATTTTCTCATTATGTTTGTTAGTTTTTTTTTTTCAAAAAAAATAAAAAATGAAGACAAACGTACCGAACTTTAATTCTTTGCAAGTGTGTTATTTTGCAAAAATAAACCAGAACTGAATTCCAATACCATTTGCAAGTGTAGTAAAAAGGAGGACCACAATGAACACCAAAATATAGACTAACAAAACCTTTAAAACTTTGTCCAACCATCTCCATATGTGGAAAAAAAATATCTACCTCAGTCCAATAAGCTAACTTAATGTCAAAAAAATTAGATTGATGTCATCCCTGAAGCTATAGCTTAAACAATCCATACAACTGAGCATATATTAAATTTCACACCATTAAAAATAATAAAATACCAAATTTCACTCGAACAGTAAAAGATCTTAATCAAGTACATTAGCAAAAGATATATTTACAAGCCAAACAATTACATTACATACATCATTTGAGTTTATCACAAATGACATTACATTCAAGTTTTTCCATAGATACTAGTTACACAAAAACTATTATCCTCTTGCCCGTCTTACACCAGTCATATTCAAAATAGGACATAATCTGAGGTATCAAAAAATCACGTACAGTCAAACCATTGAAGGTATTCAGTTAAGCAAAAATAATCAAAATAGAGCCACCACCTGTATACACAAGTCTACCATACTTTAAAGTTCATCATTGACGATCATAAATATCATAGTCTGACGCTCAAGTTCATCCATGCGTATAAACAGTTCCATCTTTTTGACATCATCACAAAGAACCAGTTGTGCTTTGATGCGTTGTGTTGGGGAGTACAACTCAAATATAGGGGATTCAATGATGGAATAAATTTGACCATGAAGATTGGATTGGTCACGATCCCCAATCTTGTCAATCAAGGCACCCATTCATTTGTCTGGACTTTCGGTAAATTGTTTTATAACCTCCATCATACCTTTAAGAAATGTCTCATTATCATCCTCCACAATCTTTTTTCTTTTCTTGCATTTCTCCTTTTCATTGACATTAGATGACCTTTTAGTATACTCACCTTGTTTATTGTTTTGTTGGGATCCAGCTTCTTCAGTTTCATATGCTCCAACATTTGCATTTTCAGATGCTCCAGCAAATGCAGTAGGTCCAGTAGCATTTTCAGCTTCTCCAGTAGCCACATTAAGTCTATGACTAGTATCATCTTCTTCATCACCATCAACATCGATAGGAAATCCCAAACTCATGTCATTATAAGATCCTGGAAATTGACTCCTTTGAATTTCCTCAACAGCATCTAGTGGTCCTTCTGCGAACTCTCCGGTTGCTCTATCCTTGCCAAAGATTTCCTCCCAATCCTTAAATATCGGACATTTCTTGATATTCATTTTTTTGGCACCTGGATCAGTCTAGAAAATAATCACAAAAGAAAATAGAGCGATGTAATATTACTCAGTTAGTTAACTAACTCATTCAGGGAAACACATGTATGAAGTAATGAAACTCTAATATCTTTAAATAATGTATTAATTACCTTTAAGAAGTCATCCCAAAATTTTGGATCATCAAATATTATAGCTCTATCGCTATATTGAAATCCCAAACCACTTCGACTCTTTAGTGTAGCTATACTTGCATAACATTTCTTCCAATATCTTATTTTAGATATGGCATGTAGATCACCTTTCAATTCGCTTTTAGGATGACGCTTGCGTAAATAGCATTCTAACTCCTTCAGGTATCCTGGTCTAAAGGTTCCATTATCACATCTCCAACCATAAGCACACAACTCTTTTAACCCATCCATAAGAGTCTGTTCTTCTTGTGGAGTCCATGTCCTTCGAGTCGAAGGAATTGGATTGCTTGATCTTTTTGGCACATTGTTTGAAGATGTTTGACTATTCATTTTGCCTTTAAATTCATGTGGAATAGATTATCAAGAAAAAATCAGGAAAAAATAAAAAGAAGCTGCATATTGAAAAGAAACTTTAGCAACTTTCAGAAGTTATAAATTGCATATTGAAAAGAAACTTTAGCAACTTTCAGAAGTTATAAACTTGCACTCCACATTGATTGAGCCAACTCATCCCTGCAAGTGGTCCATTCTTCAGAAGATTCAACAACATTAATGTTTTCATGTAGATACTCCACTTGTTCTTTCATATCCATTTCTAAAGGATCCACTTCCATCTCTCTACGGATAAAGTTGTGAATCAAACAATAAGCACTTATGATCCTGTTATGAACCTTAACTGAGTACCACGAAGAGCTTCTAAGAATTCCCCAACGCCCTTTCAATAACATTACGAGCCCTAGCATGTTTCATATTGAAAAGTTCTTCTCGACATCGAGGCGGCGGATTGTCACCTTGCCAATCCCTTAACCAATATCTATAACCTCTGTAAGGTGAAAGAAAACCCCTTCCATTCGTATATCCTCCATCGCACAAATAATAATTACCTATAATATAAACATAAGATTTAGTTACTTTTATATATCATTCTTTTTGTATACTGTTATCTTCTCAAAAAACAAAATACATCATTCTTTTCGCGTTTTAATATGAATATATAAGCATATGCATAGCATACCCTCAGGAATTTTCAACCCATTGCGTCGCACTATAGCATCTCATAATACACGACAGTCGGCAGCTGATCCTTCCCAACCAGGTAACACATAAGTAAAATTGAGATTTCTATCACAAACTCCTAATACATTAGTTGCTATATCTCCCTTCCTTGTCCTGTATCTTGGTTTGTTCACAGATGGAACTCTAATGTGAATGTAAGTACCATCTAGTGCACCTAAACAACCCTATAAAAAAATTATAGCGTTATCTCACTATAACATTTCCTTGGTAAAACTATATAATTCAGTTTTATACAGATGCTCAAATGAATTTCACCTACCTTAAACCACTTCCATCGATCTTCAATCTCATCCTCAAGCATCGGTTTAGGATTCACAAGTAACAATGGAGTTAGTTTGAGTATAGCTCCCAAGCATTCATTAAACGCCTGACTTACGCTCCATCCCGATCTAATATAATCAACCTTGATAGAACTATTCTTCTCATGATGAGCCAAGATATTTAAAAATATTGCTAGCTTTTCACTACTTTGACATATACTTACCATCAATCAAACCTCCGATATCCTTAGTTAAAAGAACTAAAGCATGAAAGGCATTTCTATCCATTCTTAGCTTATCGATACATACATTGCCACTATCATTTATGATACAACTTAAGTGAGAAATAATTTTTGGAACTCGAACACTCATACGGTATCTAATCTCACGCCTATTTCTACGTCATCTTCTCAGAGAATGACCATGAATAGCCGTAAAAAGGCAAATATGGACAACAAGAAATTGTTGGCACATTATCTCCTCAAGAATGATATATTTAGTACCCCGACAGTGGTTGAAGATCCATAGTAACACCTAATTTTTCATAAAAATGGAAAGAATCAATACACATAATACGAGCATAGAATCTGAATTAAGTACTTAAAGTTCCAATACACAGAATACTAGTTAAATTTTAAAGCACATCAATGTTTCAATACACCCGTTTCTAAACATTTGGGCATAAGAATGAAAGAAAAGAAGATCACCTTGATAAAAGTTCTAACCTCGTAAAAAAGAAAATAGCTAGAGGCTAATGGTAAAATGCTCTTCAGTCAACCATTCACCTTCTCTATCACCACAGAAGAAAAAGCCCGCCAAAGAGGAGAAATTCCCGCCAAAGAGCATATTACATATGTTCTGTATATAAAGAAATTTAGGAAAATGATTTGAGGGGCGATTTAGTAATTTTAGGGTCTTATCCAGGTATAGTTAAACCTGGTATAAGTAATTCCTTGGTTTTCTTGGTATTAGCTAAGCGCTCCTATGAGGTATAAGAATCCATGTATTAGGTATGCATAAATTGAATTGAGCAGCCAAACATTATATTGAACGGATTAAATTTTTATAGAGGGATTATTTTACTTAGTATAACCCAACAAACTCCTAAATTCTCAATAAAATAATATTGCTAAGCCGGGTTCGTTAGACCGGGTCGCCCAAAGACATCCAACACCAACTCCCTATATGTTGAGCTTCAAAGGAAGGAATCAATTCAGTAAGCTAATGGATGGAGTCAAAGTGGAGGAAAATATTGAGTCTACTTTACACGACTATGATAGTAATACACGGAGTAAGAGCATGGACTGGTGAAATCCATGGCAGAGTTGTTTGTGATGTGTGCGCAGACTCTTCAATTGGTCCTGAAGATCATGTTTTAGAAGGTTCATTTTCTTTACTAATTTTCGTTTTTTTACCCCCCTTAATTCATGGGTTACTCTTATCCAGTGAAGTTCCAGTACTGAAATTCCGTAATGGGCTCGTGTTCTGCTGGTTTGCTTTTATTAGTTGATCTTTGATTAATTTCTTTTTGAGTACTTTCTGGATGATTGACTTAAGTTAACCATAGAAGATAAACTAATTAAGATCTATTAGGACTCCTATTTTAATAAATGAAGAAATCAAAAAAGAAGTAAGCTCATGATAACGGAACATTTGAAGGTTTTAGGGTTTGCATTGCGTTCGTCTTTCTTTTCCTTCTGCACGGTATTCTACCAAAAACTCAACCGAGAGTGTAATAGGGAGACAACTTTTTAGGTATTGTTCAGTTTGTTATCTCCTAAGCTTCAGTTCAGTTAAATAACCTCACTTAGGCTTTTAGGGGTCGTTTGGTAGGCCGTATTAAGCAAAATAATCCCCGCATAAAAATTTAATCCGTCCAATACCATGTTTGGTTGGTCAACTCAATTTACTCCTACCTAATACATGGATTAGTTATCCCTCATATGAGGGATTAACTAATACCAAGGAAAGGAAGGGATTACTAATCCCTGGATTAGCTATACATGGATAAGACTTAAAATTACTAAATCCAGACTTATACATTGCATAATTAATTTTTAATACAATGAACCAAACACTTGATAAAAAATAATCCCAGCACTACAATCCCTGCATTACTAATCCCTGCATTACTTGTGTTCGTACCAATCGACCCCTAATTGTCTTAAAAGAGAAGTCGTTGAAACATAAATTGATTATTTCTTTTAAGATTAAGTTTGATAATCATTTGGTGATTAGTAACAGTGTAATAATGCAAAGCCAAGTGCAATTTTGTGAAGTTCTTTCGTATGAGTTTAATCTTTTTGATGTGTTACACTGGGGGCATACAAAGGCAAGAACTTTGTTGAAGATTAAAATATTTATACTGCTGATGATAATTATAGCAGAAGAAAAAAATAATGGGCTTTTGGTATGTGGTTCGTGGCACAGAAAGTACCTCGATCTTGCTAAGGATGATCAGAAATCTGGAGGATCTTAGACTGAAATAGTGACTTGACGAAAGAATATACATGTCTGTTGTTTTCACAAACTAAGCCACTTATCTTTTGTGTGGTAATAGCATATCAAAATAAAAGGCCACACATATTCATCATTAGTAGAAAACAGTACTGTTGATGTACTTGACGTTTCCGTTTAGAACATAACGCGGAATAGCAGGATGTTAGGTATTTTTATATTAATACTTAATTAAGGTTATGTGCAAAATATATGGTACTTAACTACAGCTAAGTACTACCAATTATAGTTAGATAAAGTGACATGTGTCATTTGTTTATTGGTCGGGTATAAACGCCCGACGCGGGTAAGTTCTTACTTGAGATGATTGGCCATAGTTAGTGCTATTTGCAGTGTATTTAAATTTTTATTCATGCTTTGATTATTTAAATGATTGTTAATGACTATGCTAACCCTGACCTAGTGGTAGAATCAGAAAGATTGGTCAGGTTGAGATTTAATGCTCTCATAGGAAGGGATGTTTGATGTTCCCCCCTTTTTCACGAACTAAAGAGCCAACCTTTCAAGTTAGCTAAAAGATTGGTGGCCACCATCTTAAGTAAGGAAGTAGACACCTTTATTAATTAAAAGAAAAAGAGAAAAAGAAAAGAAGAGAGAATGAAATCACAGAGTGGAAAAATTCTTTGTGGAGAAATGAAGGCCTTTCTTTTTCCTTTTGTCTTTTTGTTTCGGGGGTTTGGGGGTGGAGGGTGATATTTGACTGGTTTGGCAGTAGAAGGAGACAACTTCCTTCTTTTTAGCTTAAGGTGCATGGCAGACTGTGCGAACGAAGTTAAAAATGAGTTGGCTGTAGCATTGAGTATGCTAGTGGAAAGAAGACATGTTGTTGAGTCTTATTGAATTGGATTCTCCAATAAATTAGAGAAAGAAAGAAGATAAGTTTGAA
Organism: Nicotiana obtusifolia; assembly: GCA_002018475.1. Taxonomy (NCBI): domain Eukaryota; kingdom Viridiplantae; phylum Streptophyta; class Magnoliopsida; order Solanales; family Solanaceae; genus Nicotiana; species Nicotiana obtusifolia. The sequence goes on along the minus strand of MCJB01033463.1, from coordinate 65,071 downwards.
GATTCATAGGGCTGTTTGCTAGTAAATAGCGAGGCCAAATTTTAGAGAACTCAACTTCTGGAATCCTATATATGAAGTTTTTGAGGGAGGTGGATATCTAACATACTGGAGAGAAAATTAATAGTATTACTCATTTTACTTTAGCTTCAGTAAGTTTTGAAGTCTTGAAATATTTGTACTATCTGATATCTGATTCCTTATCTGCAGCACGAACGGGAACTTTTTCTTTTGTCTTTCCCTGCTTCCAGCTATCCGCTGGTGCAGGCTTAACATGGAAATATAGGCTAAGCAGCTCTCTGTTTCTTCCCGCGCTACTAGGAGAGTAACACAAATGGTAATGTGAAATTGTGAATCTAACCCCCCG
>MCJB01033463.1:3928-64603 GCA_002018475.1 Nicotiana obtusifolia | reverse complement strand
CCGCGCGCGCGCGCGGACTATGCCTTTTTTTTTTTTAATTGAAAAATTCCTAAATTTTAGTAATGAACTGGTGAGGTTTGTGGCATAGGAGGACGCCCACATATTCTTCCATAAAAAATAACATGATTGTCGCTGCTGTTATAGCCTTTCTTGCTACTTTATGTACTTCATCTGGCTGCTATGCCTTGTTTTACTCTTTGTTAGTTATGGGCTTTGCTAAGTTATTTGCTCTGATTATTGCCATTTTCTTAGTATGGGGGCACTAGAGAATAAAGATATTGAACTGAGTCATGAAATTAGGAATACCTATTGATGACTTTTGGAGAATATTCTTCAAGAAAGCTTGAAAGAAAGAATTTCATCTAGCCTCTGTTTTATGTATGATGTGACACTCCATTAGTAGAGCTCTAATCCTTATTCGGCTATCAGTTGGATATCTATGTTTTCCCTAATCTCAAATGGATGGTGATAATTAAATTAGATAAGAGCTTGAAATATTTTGATACCTCACATATTTTTGGATACATGAATGGCCGAACCGACTCTCAGAAGTATCTACAGTTTCAAGGATAACCTGCTCAGCCTACTCGTTAACCATCTAGATTCTGAACATTAATCCTAGATTGTTGTGCACAGGTGAGGCTTGTGGCATAGGAGGATTCGCTCATATTCTTATAAAAAATAACATGATTGTCGCTGCTCTACCAGACACAGGATGGATACTAAGTCTCTGTTATAGACTTTCTTGCTACTTTATGTACTTCCATCTGGCTGCTATGCCTTGTTTAGTTCATCAACTACTCTTTGTTAGTTATGGGCTTTGCTAAGTTGTTTGCTCTGATTATTGCCATTTTCTTAGTATGGGGGCACTAGAGAATAAAGATATTGAACTAAGTCATGAAATTAGGAATACCTATTGATGACTTTTGGAGAATATTCTTCAAGAAAGCTTGAAAGAAAGAATTTCATCTAGCCTCTGTTTAATGTGTGATGTGACACTCCATTAGTAGAGCTCTAATCCTTATTCGGCTATCAGTTGGATATCTATGGTTTCCCTAATGTCAAATGGATGGTGATAATTAAATTAGATAAGAGCTTGAAATATTTTGATACCTCACATATTTTTGGATACATGAATGGCCGAACCGACTCTCAGAAGTATCTACAGTTTCAAGGATAACCTGCTCAGCCTACTCGTTAACCATCTAGATTCTGAACGTTAATCCGAGATTGTTGTGCAGATACATACATTGGAAACGTTTTTGTATTATCATAGCTGTGCTATTTCACTGTAGAAAAGACATATAGCTGGTCTCCAGCATAGCTAATTGGCTATCTTATGTAGCTCAGATCATTTGAATGATAGAATACAATGTTGAGCAGTTGCATGTGTTTTCTACCAGGATTGTCATCGTGGTTGCTTCTTTCTTAGCTGCTGCAGGAACATGGTGGAAAACTGAATTCATGGGCTGTCCTGCTTCAAACTCTTTTTTTCCAGAAACTTCATTCCATGGGAGGGTTTTATAGTTGGGTGCTGTTAGCACCTCGAAGCTTATTGTGTAGAATGTGCTCTAATTTGTATAGTGACAGCTAGAGGAGTAATTAATGATCACAAAACTTGAGGTTGTAACAAAACTTCTCTTTTCCGGCGTAAAGGATAAATTCCAAGTATTTTGAACTGTCATGATACTCTAAGATTAGCTTATAAAAGGGTCCGGTGCACTAAGTTCCCGCTATGCGCGGGGTTCAGGGAAGGGCCGGACCACAGGGGTCTGTTGTACGCAGCTTTACCCTACATTTCTGCAGGAGACTGTTTCCACTGCTCGAACCCGTGACCTCTTGGTCACATGGCAGCAACTTTACCAGTTACACCAAGGCTCTCCTTCTTAAGATTAGCTTATAATGGTATTAAATTAGTTTGCTTTTCCTTTCCATCTCTACTTCTCAAGATTCTGCTGTTGTTTTTTCTCTTTCGAGATGACATATCTCCAGGACAATTTTTATTAGTACTATAAGAGCAAAGAAGGCCAAAAACCAAATGTTTGTACTTTACAATGGACAATTTGGGACATAAACTGTCTGGCATTATGTTTGATTTACATGCAACTTTGAGGTTTTCTCGGCTAAATTTTCTGCTGGTTAAGGTGATTTCAAGCATTGATGCTGTGTCAACGATCAATAAAACATTATCTGTTACAAAACCATATGCTATAGATACACAACTAGATTCATATTTTGGTGTCACTACTTGAGGGTGTTCATCTTGTTTCTTGTTGCAGGTGCTGAGGTTGCTGTTCTTTGTATATCTAAATCCGGGGAAGTTCTAAATTATCAGGCATTCACAAACTCAAGGGGCATTTACAGAGTGGCAGAGACAATGCCAGAGAGTGATCGTTGGGATGCATGCCTTGCGAGATCCATTAGCAGCTTCCATGAACACTGCAAACATATACTAGATGGAAAATCGGGTGTGAAGTTCAGCTATAATCATCCTACTGGGCATTCCCACACAGTCAGACCATTTGTGTATCGTCCAGCCAGTGTCCCAACATTCTGCATCTAGTAAAACTATGCACATTCTAAGGGCTCTCTGTTCTTGATCATGTTGTTGTGTAACTTCGTTGCAGTGATTTGATTGGAAACCTAATTGCAGTCTGGCAATATCTGTTGTAGACTGTCTTATGTATGTATACTTAGCAATTAGGGAACCTCCTCACAACTCATTTTGGAGTTTCCAATTGCTTGACTACATCTGTAGATGGCCATTGCTTCGCAAAAAGACGATTTGTGTAAATTCTTTAGTCAAAGTTCTTCTATTCTGAGTAGTAAAAAAAAGAAAAGAAAAGAAAAGAAAAGAAAGAAGTGTAATGTAAGGGGAGGCTTTTTCCTTGAGAAGCTAGTTCACCCTTCACTTTTTACTTTCTTAAAAGGGAAAAGAAAAGATGAACAAAAGAAATACTATAGTCATTATCTCTGCTCTACTATTACTTACTTCCTTTATGCTTTCCTTTGTAGTGCTACTGAGAAACTATCGCAAAATATCCTCCCAACAAAACGTAGGCTGTGAAGTTATAGGATTATAGCATAACGTGAGGCAATACAGTTTATATTTTTGGTCGATTTCCTTTGAACCTACAAGGATTTGAATTTTGAAGGCCATTTTAAAATTTCATGGGATGTTAAAAAGGTGACTAGATTAAGAGATCTATTAAAATATAGAAGTCATAAAAGAGAAACTTCGATCTTTATAGTTCTTTTTTTTTAGTTGACTATCATCTCCATAGATAAAAGTAGAGGAAAATTATTTCTCAGAAACAAAAATATAACTGCTGATTCATCTGAAAAGAAAAAAAGGACTTGGATTTTTGAAGTATGATAATGAAAATATTTAAGTTTTAGGGTGAAAGAAATAAAATTGATATTTTCTGAAACCTACAATAAATTCATTAGCAAAATAAAAAAAGGATTACTTTAAATATTAGAGCCAGGTTTCAATACGATCCTTGTATTGATGTGTTCCGATACAATATTTTATTTTCATGGTTGAGCCTCGCTTACCTCTTGTAAAGTAACTATGCGTGGAGAACAACGCTCGAACCCATTTTTTATAGTAAAATTTTTTTGCTTTTTTTCTTTGGCCTTATTTCTGGCAGATACGTTTTTCTCGTCATCCTTTCTTTCTTTGGCTCTATGTTCGGCAAGACACGTTTTGCTCATCCTTTTCTTCTTTGTCTCTATTTCCAACATATACGTTTTCTCCTCATCCTTTCTTTCTTTGACTCTATTTTCGGTGGACGCATTTTTCTCCTCATCATTTCTCGATAGCGTTCCATGAAATTATTTTTAAGCTTTGTAAGCGTCGGGATGAACTTTTACCACTCATCTGCTGGGGAATTATTCGGCGGGTTATATCAACAGAACAGAAGAAAAGAAGAGATTTCGAGTTTTTGTTGATCATTTGATTCTTCACTTCTGCATAAAACATAAATTAGCAAATAAAAATAATAATCACATATCAAAGTAATAATCCAATTCCTTATTTGATTGTAGCTATTTTTCTAAGTAGATACACATGCCTCTTCTGTAGGATTTAAAACATGGTATCGAAGCATGTTTTTTTTTATTTAATTGTCTCTTCAACACGCTGCTTTACGTGTATGCTTTATTTTTTTATTGGTTATGCACGTGTAAATTTATTTTTTATAATGGGTGGCAGTGAGACTCAAAACAGAATATCTGCCTATTCTGATACCATGTTGAAGTCATAATTGTCTGTTGAATACGCCCTTTCACGTGCAGGTTTCATTCATTTTTCTTTGTCCAAATATGTAAAAAAAAAAAAAAAATCTTAAAATAGTGGCGGTGAGACCCGAACCATGGCCTTTGCCTGCTCTGATACCATGTTGATAATAAGAGAATAAAATATTGTATTGATATATATTTTTTTTATTTCCTCCAAGAACTCCCCACACCTTGCTCTTGGGGTGACTTGAACTCACAACCTATTGGTTGAAAATGGAGGGTGCTCACCACTTGAGCAATCAACTCTTGTCAATAATATTTACTTTTGTATACAATAATATTACAACCGATATATAACACAGTAAAACTAATAAAACTAGAAAATAAAATATTTACAACTATACAACTCTTAAATAAGGAAATAAAATAAAACAAAATACAATAATATAAAAGATTTATATAGAGATATAGGGAGAAAAAATCTCGTAAACTTCTCAAAAAATCTCTGCAAAATAATCCTCAAAAGGAAAAAGCTAATATTTTTATGTTTTGGCTTAAAATCCAGCATTTGCAAGAAGAAATGCAAAAAGTTAGTACTTTTATGTTAGTATTGGTCAAAAAAAAAAAATTGGCAAGAGAAAATGCAGAAAGCAGGGATGGCTTAATAAAATCGGTAGCTAAAGCCAAAACTTAAGAAGAAGTCAGGAAATAGCATTAGTAATGTGACAACGATTGGACAAATAGACAAGATTAATTTAGATAGTCAAGAAAATATTGTATGGTCTTAACAAAATTTTTTTTCAAGATTTTAAGTTTTCTTTTAAGTATTTTACAGTATAACATTGTCTAACATTTTAAAATTTTGAATTAAATTATACAAATATTCATATCTACTAATAACATATTTGATAACAAGAACCAATGTAGTATATTGAAACAAAATGTTAATGTTTTGTTAGCTTAAAATTTTTTACTATTATAAATAATTATAACTAATAGAAAAAGTTTTAGAGGGCCTTTGACTCTTGGCACGAAGTTAGTACCCTTATGTTAGTATTGCAAATGAAGCATAAAGTTAGTACCTTTATGTTATATAGCATGAGTGAAGTTAAAATTTGCAAGAAGAAATTACCTCAAATGTTTTTATAAGCATAAAGTTAGTATCTTTATGTTAGTATTGCAAGAAAAATTATCTCAAATGTTTTTGTAAGCATAAAGTTAGTACATTTATGTTATTGCAAGAAAAAATTACCTCAAATGAGCTTCCTTCCTGAAGAGCTGGCATTGGCTATTCTTTTTAACAAATACTTCACTCAAGTGATAAAATATTGTGTTCCCCAAACCCCAGATGTGTGCCCTCCCAATATAAATGTGATGGAGTATGAGTATTTTCTATTCTTTCTATTCTATTTAAATAGAGAGCCAAGACCAAGGGTTATTTTACAATTCTTTAACAAAAAATAAAACGTACCCTCTCATGTCTCTCAATTCCCGCTCTGTCAAAAGCCAGATCTTTTATGCTTAGGGGTGGATCTACCTTATGAAATAGGGGTTCTATGCCATCTGCTTGCTTCGCTGTATCTTGACTATGTATATAATATACATGTGTAAAAAACATATATATTAATAAAGTGGCACCCATGAATCACAAAGTAAATACGGGTGCCATTGGCTCAGCATCCGCTTTGAAGGCGCACATTAGCCTCTTGATTTCCAAGTTTGATTCCCGGCTTGAGCATCTTTCTTTTCTTTCTTTTTTTTCCTTTTTTCTTCTTATTAAAATTTTCTTAATTTCCAGTTGGACCGTAGGGCCTCACCTCTTTTTCCTTCTTTTCCTCTTTTCTTCCTTTTATTTGTTCTTCTTTTTTTAAACTTTCAGTCCTTTTTTTATTTCATATCTTACTTCATGAATAATTATTATTGATAGGTAATTTGAATTAATTTTGTTAGCATATAGTTTCTTTCTTTTTAATGAAATAATATTAATTTATATATTGGAGTATAATTTGAACAATATCTTTTATTGGATTTTTGAAAAAAAATTAATGGCTTGATTGATGGTCATTTTGGGTTGATTATCACAGGTGAGACGTTAAAGGTTTTTATTTGGAAGTAATCATCATATAACTCAACAATTTAGGTAAAAAATTTAATCTAAGAACGTACAGTTAAATTAATCTAGTCAAACAAAGAATATGTATTAACTACTCTTTAAGCAAATTTTTATATTGAGGAGCCTTTCATGAAATGTATTCTTCTTTAGCATTTTTATTACAGAAAGTTTTAAATTAAGCTTAAAAATAAACTAAAACCGAACTTAGTTGCTTGTAAATAATAGACCTATTCGAATTAACTAAAAACTAACCGAACCGATCCATTACTAGTAATCTGTTTTTTGTAGCTAGAAGCAGCTACACTATATACATAATATAGTGGCACCCGTAACCTTCGAATCCTGGATCCGCCTCTGTTTGTGTTGATAAGTTGGTTGGTCTTTTCTGTGTTCTGGTGACATTATTCTTGCAATAATACTTTTAATTTGTTTCTCATCCTATAGCTAACATTTCTTATAAAAATGATTTTTGTTTCTCTTTTCTTTATCTTTTGCACGTATTATTAATGAATTGATGCTCATGTCTAATAACGACCCAGTATCTTGGATATTCATTACTGAAATGTTCTACAATATGTAATAAAAAATGACTTTCTTGACTATTTTGCTTCTCTATTTAACATTGTTGTGGTTGGTCGCTTTTATTATTGATTTGAAGTTATCGAAAAGCTGCTCCCCCGCTGCACTTCTAGGTTATTTTAAATTGTTGTAGGAATTAATAGAAGTGAATATTCCCCTTTCATCAAGGTATTGAATCATTAAAGCTGAGAAAGTGATGGAAAATCAAACTATGCAGGAAAGTAGAAAAGACTCCTACTTATATAGTTGGTATACACTATAAAGGAAAAAGACTCCACTTTTTGTAGTTGCTATATACTATAAAGGAAGCTGAAAAAGAATTATTGATGGATATAACTTATTCATATAATTTCATATGTAAAAAAAATAAGATTTTAAAATAAAATATGATTAATAATATCCTATCCTCGTATATTTTCTAACAGTTCTTGTAGGAAGAAGAAATTATAAAAAAGAAAAGAAAAAGGTTAAAAGACAAGAGAATGAAGCAAGCTACAGTTGCACACATCATTTTCATATTCGCAAATATGAAATACACATATGGGAATTATGGAAAGAGACAACTAGAAACGAAAAAAAACATAACTTCATGTGTGGAATGTATATACGCAAAGGTCATATTTGCATACATGGAACCTACATTTGCAAGTCTAACCCATGAAGTTATGAATGGAAGCAAGAGCTATAGATGCATATGTGAAATCTATATATGCAAATGTCACATTTGCAAGTCTAACCCATGAAGTCATGAATGAAAGCAAAAGAACTATAGATGCATGTGTGAAATCTATATATGCAAAGGTCATATTTGCATACATGGAACCTACATTTGCAAGACTAACTCATGAAGTCAAGAGTGAAGCAAAAGTGTCATAGTTGCACATATGTAATCTACATACACAAAGGCTACTATTGCATACATGGATTTCACATTCGCAAAAGTGGAACATAACAAAAGCTACTCATCTTTTCCTATAAATAGCAAGCTCTCCTCGTATAATGGGCATCCAATCTTTGTAAGACAAGAACTAGTCTTGGTCTTCTTTCCTTGTAGTCAAAATATTTTCTTAGTCTTTTAAATATTTTTAGTCTTCTAAATATCTTTTTTAACTTTTCTTACTCCATAATGGAGTATCTCATTTCATTGGGATAGTTGATGAAGCTTGATATATTTTATAATACTATCTCAGTTGTTATATATTTTTGGCTTGAAACTTTTTATTTACATTTCATACTGTAATAGAATAATAATTTTTAATTACTCTATTATTACGTCTACATATTTTATCTCTAAGTTATTCTTATATTAATTTTGTAATTCTCACGAAACAAAATTAATATATAATAACTGATGAATAAAATAGTAGAGTGAGAGTAGGTTTTTAGTAAACTATTATTTCGAGACCGTAATCTTGTTTGCCTCAGTTTAAATTCTCAGGGAGGAAATGTTGTAGGCAAGATTATTGATCCTTAGTAAAAATATTCTCACGAGGATTATACTTTCTTTTAGCACAATTCAAGTAAGAAAAATATTTCGGTTTAAACGTTACTAGTCTTAAGTTGATTAATTGACATAATTCTCACAGAGTGTTATTAATTGGTTATTTCTTAGCGAGCAAAAAATAATTGTATTAGAAATAAAAAATTTATTCTTTAAAGAAATAAATGTAGAAATTGAGATTTTATTATAATAATATTATCAAGTGAATTCAATGATTTTAAATTATAAATCTTCCAAAAGTTATTTGTTTTGTTTAAGTAACTAATAAGTTTTAAACTTCACTCACTTTTCATCAATTTGATTCTCTCAAATAGTAGTTAAAATATTATAAGTTTGTAGCATAAATTATTCAATGTTTGTGGGATAATATTTTAAACTATACTAGTATTTAATAGAATAGGAGCAGAAAATTACAATACACATTGACCTCGTCAATTATCGCATGGGTTTAATGATTTCCTACGTAATATATTGAACAAATGCTCTAAAAATTCTCAATTTGATACTGGACACTGACGTCATTACTGCACATTCCGGGTACTATGAGTCACTAATTGTGTTATGTCCGAGTAAAGAAAAGTCCTATGGCTGAAGCATCAGGAGCTGTGATAAATCCAATTTGGCTCATATTTACTGTATTTTAGAAGAGGCAATTGGGTGAGACGAACATGGGACGAATTATAATTGTACACAAGGCAGTGTAAATTGTACTTCAAAATTTATTCCTACTGTTAATAGTGTACACGTGCACGCAAGTCGAGACTCTAGAATTTTCATCTATTTGCTCCTCCAAAATCTACTAAGCAGGGTAGGACTCGCTGTATTTGTCTGTAAATTTTACTTGTGTTGGTTACCCTAATTTGTTTTGCACTTCAGAATCCAACCTTCGTAAGCTTCTCTTTTCTGACCGTAAAAGTCCCTTCATTTCTCTCCTACTCTTTTGCTCATGTGCTTTCAATTGCTCCAACGACTAACAATGAGATTAATGATTTTTGGGGAAATCCAATTAAAAAGGAGTCAGGTTTCTTTCCTGTGCCCGTGCTGATTCTAAACAAAAAATAAATCCTTAACACTGAATGTGTAAAGATAATGGGTTTGTTGTTGAAACTTCAAGAAAACATTTGTCATTTTGAATCAACTTTCAGTATTTGTTATATTTTGAAATACTGAAAGACTATGCTACTGATACTTCTTACCTTGTCAAAACAAAGATTATGTTATTAATTCTGTTCAAAGGAGGTAAAGCTCTATATATAAAAAAAAATTAGGATTGGGTAGAATAAATTCGCACATATTGGATATTTTGATAAAAGTTGTATTTGAAATGTTGGGATCTGGGGTAGGCACACAATTGTTTGATTTAATTCCTCTGAGAGATGTACTTCTATGATATAGTTCCCGGTTGCTCCATTTCCTTCTCTATTGCCCTTCTCTGTGTGTTTGTTTTCTTAAAAGATTAACATACAATATAAAAAATTCAATCTTGCGTTGGGATTGAGATATTTAATTTCTCTTCCTTGGTGCATGTAGCTTCTTTTCCTATCTCTTAGTAATGAGACGGTTCTTTTTTGCATCATAGATGGATGGAAAATAATTTGCAAGGCTGTTAAGTGCTTTATATTGAAACTTGCTAATTTCACCTATATGTAGTTTTATATGCTTTAATGCTCCAATTGCAGACAACCTTTACAAGCTCGATGACAGAAATATTCCATGACACAATCCAAACGATACACAACATCAGTTACTCGGCATATTTCACCTACTTAGACGTTTCCTCTATTTAAAACATCTTTTAGCTTTAGATGTTTGTTCTAAATTGAACTTGCAAATGGAAGTGGGTTAACAATTGCTACATTTACTGGGGCTCTCGCAGAAAAGTTGTTCTCAATTACAGCTGAAGAAATCTACTGGGAGGTGTAGGCATATAATTAATAATTTCAACCTTTAAACTATTTTTGCACTGTGAATTTTATTAGAGTACATTATGCGAATTGTTACCTAAATAGAAAGATAGAGTTATGGTTTATGAACAATTTTTACAAGAGATTCTCCATTGTAAGTTGTGGAAAGCGACCATGACATGTGCCGAATCGGAAAACAGAGTTATACCCTAAGTACTTGTGGGAGGCCTTTCACAGTTTGATGTTTCAGATTTCACTTCTTTCCTGTTCTAGAGTAGTTTCCATTGCACTCTGTTTTTATTTTTGCAAATTTACTGACAGTAGAAGTCGTACAAATTCATAGCAATTATAATAGAATGCAAAAATCACAAAAGAGAGCTATTTCTGTCGGCTTAAATGACATGAAAGGCTCCCTTGGAAGACTATGGTACAGACATAATTGAAATATATGTCGATTTGTATTCTTGAATAATGTTAGAGCTGCTACACCATGCCACTCTGCAAAGGTTGTTTTACTATTTTAGTATGATTTAGACTTGAAACTTGAGGATCCATATTTAGGCCTTTGTCTTCCATATACCTCCCATAATATCCAGGAACAGAGCACACTTCTTTGATCCCTTCTGCAAAATTCTGAAAATTAATTATCTATTTGACTTGGCTTAGGCATACAGCTCCACTTATGAATTGTTTGCACATGCTAAACAGATGTTTTTTTTATTATGCATCTTATACTGTACATGAGAAAAAAAGAGGCAATTCTCCCTTCAAGAACTTCTGAAGTATTGATTATTAATTTAGCTTGCATTTTACAAATTATACTGCATGGTTTTCGTTACTTAATTTCATGAGTGTTCGATTTTTGAAAGGCACATGCTTATGATTTTATTAGATGGAGAAAAACAAGGGAAAGTATTTTATGATTAGTTCCATATCCTTACTATTATTGGGGAATGAAGAATACATGCTATTATACGTGTTTAAGTTTGCTATTTTAGATTTCTTTCCTGTTGTTTCATGTCTAAACATATTGAATTCAATCATTTACCGGCACAACTTCTTATCCTACCTATTAAGCATGTCCAGAAGTGCCAGACAACGTGTTCGAATTAAATTGAAATGATCGCTCTAGATAAACTCTGACAACTTGCATAGAAAACTCTCAGTTTTATTTTTTGTAGATATAGAACATATGTTCTCGACAGTGATGGTGAGAGAAACAAAAAAAACTGAGTCTCCAACTAGAGCTAAACAAGAAGTGAAAGAACAAGTTGTGAAATCTGAACCTTCAGGCGAGTTGGTTGAAACTGGGACCACCAACATCATCAAAGTAAACATAAAAATTAAGTTCTTTTATTATCTACTGTTCCAAATTCTTAGTTAACTACAAATAAGACAGAGAGAAAGCTTATGTCAAGACCTCTTCAATTAGTTGCTATTATTATTATTTCTCAAGTCCTCATTTATTTCATTCCAAATCATCTATTCATATGCTTAAAATACACCTGAATCTCATTTCAAATAAAAGCTTCGTTTTGTTTGAATCGTTTACTGGGTGGTAAACCTAGAATGACTGGATGTGCAGGGTTCAAAGGCATTTTGAAGTGATGATCGTCAGTACAAGTAGGGAGGGTGGTTACTGCTTCTGAAAGTTTTTGGTTACCTCAATGTTTTAAATTTACAGGTAAAACAATATGTCATTTTCTTTATAAGTTATTTTTAACATGGGATCAATTCTTGAATAGCTATTGCTACTTAGCAGTTTACTAAAATATCTGTTTTTATGTGATAACAAAGGTGCTAATTAAAGAAATTCATTATTGCATCATCCTTCTGCCATTAATTGTCATTAATGTAAATTTATAACAGAGATCACATTAAACGTGGTATTGTATGATCAGTATAGAGGTTAAGAGAAGAAATGATGCATGTTATACTAGAGTTTCTCATAAGGTTAATTATGCTTTTTGGTGGCAAAATATTTTGTAGGCACCCTACAGGACCATTCATGAGTTGTGACATTTGTATTGGTTTCCCCAAGATGGATTTTAATTTCAATTTCTTTTAGTTGATTTGTTTCAGTTGGTTTTTGCTGCGTTACTTTTAAGATACTCAAAAACCTCTTCATGTGCTAGGGCTTTTGGTATGCAAAGGCCAGCTATTAAGCTACTGCTGCTCATAGAAAATGATCAATATAGATGTGCTTGAGGTGTGGTTGAAAATGCATATATTCTATTATAGTTTTGGATACTGTGTCTATGTTATTAGAAGCTGTATATTTAAATAATGTTCTATTAGACCATACACTCCTATTATAAATGCACAATGATGTATATATAAATATTATGCACAAGTGCAAGTCTTTTGGCTTTAGTTTGTTCTCATTATATTTAGGATATGAATATCAGGACATAAGATGCATGCATTTATAATAAAGAATAAATTGGGCCCGTGCTTGTGCACGGGCTTACATATCTAGTATTTAGCTATGTTACAGTCCCAAGTTGTCAAATGGTTTCTAACACATCGAAACTTTGTCATTGTGATACTACTATGTTATTTATATGTTACAATTATGTGGAGTGTTGTATTAGAAGTACATATTTAACATTTCCACTTGGTGAAAAATGATGTGCTTTGGTCTATTTTAATTATTTTTTGGGTCGATTTTAACTATTAATCCTCAAACAATACATAAAGAGAGCTTATGGACAATTTTTAATTAGATCTCCTTGAGTACTTTCTAAATAGATAATGGCCCTTATTTGGGTCATAGTTAGTGATATATGCAGTGTATTTAATTTTTCAGTTTGATTATTTAAATGATTGTTCATGACTATGCTGAGACCTAGTGGTAGAAGCAGAAAGAGTTGGCTAAGCTGCATGGCAGACAGTGCGAATTCAGATAGAAATGAGTTGGCTATAGCATATATAGGGTATGGTATTTGAAAAAAGAAATGGTGCATGGCTTTCAGCATAAATGAGCATAATTATGGGAAATCTTATTGGAGTTTCCAATAAATTAGAGAATAGATGGAACAAGAAAATCAGTTTGAAGATTCATAGGGCTGTTTGCAGGTAAATGGTGATGCCAAATATTAGAGAAAGAGGTTAGAGAACTGAACTTCTGCAATCATGATATATGAAGATGTTAAAGAAAGTGGATATCTTGCATCCCGGAGAGAAACTTAATAGCATACACAGGTGGTCATTGCCAACCACACTTTGTTTAACTTTATCTTGAGTAAGAGTTTATGTCTGAAATGTTACTATCTATATATGATTCGTTATGTGCAGCAAAAATTGAATAAAATTTTGAACATAAATACACCTCCTGTTAACTCCTACTTTCATCTATCTGTCCGTGCAAGCTTAACATAACAACATAGGCTAAGCATCTCTTTGTTTCTTCCTGTGCTACTGGAAGCGAAAAGCAAGTGGTACCATAAGTCTAGTTCCCTTTCCTGGAAATCATTTGGACAACACTCTTTCTAATTGAAACTTTCCTAAGTTTTAGAAATGAAGAGGCTGGTGGCTTAGGAGCACCGACACCACCGTAAACAACCATAAAAATAACAAGACTGTAGCTGCTCTACTAGACACTAAATGGATACAGATTCTCTGTTTTACTCTTGGTGCTACTTTCTGCACATCAATTTGGCAGCTATGCCTTTTTTTAGTTCATCAACTGCTTATCATTGGGCTTTACTAAGTTATAAGCTCTGATAGTTTACCATTTGCTTAGGATTGGGCGTCGCACTATGGAAGAAAGACATTGAACTGTGTCATACAAAACTACTGATGACCCCTGTCTGTCATTTGCTTAGGATGGGGGCAGTGGAGAAGATTGATATCGGACTGTGTCATACAAAACTAGGAACTTCAATCGATGACTCTTGGATAATGTCCTTCAAGAAAGCTTGAAATACATGACTTTGATCTGGCATCTGTCTAGTATATGATTACTCTATTAGTAGAGCTTTAATCCCTACTTGTATGTTTGCCAACACCTTCTTAGAAAATGAATTGGATATCTATGGTTGCTCTATTCTCCAAACGGATGTTGATAACTGAATTAGAAGATAAGAGCTTGAAGGATTTCGGTACCTCACATTTTCTCTTGGAAGTTATCTAAGTGTGTCCCTTCAAGGAGATAGCTGCATAACCTGCTCAATCTACTCGTTAACAACCCAGATTCTGGACATTAATTCTAGATCATTGTGCAGATATGTTTAGCTGTACTATTTCAGAAAGGACTTAATAGCTATTCTCGATCATGAGTACTTGCTGTCTTATGTATCTCAGATAGTGATTGACTGCATTGTTAAGCAGTTGATCGCGTGCTTCCTACTAAGGACTATGATTGTGTTTGATTCTTATTTGGCTGTTGCTGGAACATGGTGGAAAATGATTTCATGGTTGTCCTGCTTCCCACTCATTTCCCGAAACTTTTTCCATGGAGAGTTGTGCATTAGGTGGTAATAACACCTTGCGTTTGTTGCTTTGAGTGTGCTCTGTTTTTTAAACTGGCAGGTTAAAGGAGGAATTGAAGACCCATAACACTTGAGGTCAAAACCTTTTCTTTTCTGACTTAAAGGAATAAATTCCAACCATTTAAAACCGTCATGATTTAATTTAAGATTAGCTCATAATGGTATTTAAGTAGTTTGCTTTTCCTTTCTGCCTCTAGTTCTCAAGATTCTGGCCTTTTTTTAAAAGATGAGATATCTCCAGGACTATTTTTTTATTGAGGGCAAAGAAGGCCAAAAACCAACTGTTTTTACTTTACATGGACAATTTGGGACATAAACTGTCTGGCATTATGTCTGATATACATGCAAAATAGAGGTTTGCTGCTTGCTTGGGTAAATTTTCTGCCGGTTAAGGTGATTTTTAGCATTGTTGTTAGGTCAGTGATCGACTGTCTGTTACAAGCTATGGTGCTATAGCTACACAAATAGATTCATATTTTGGTGACGCTACTTGAAGATGTTCATCTTGTTTCTTGTTGCAGGTGCCGAGGTTGCTGTTCTTTGTATAACTAAATCTGGGGTTAAGTTCACAAATTTAAGGGGCATTTACAGAGTGGCAGAGACAATGTCAGAGAGTGATCGATGGGATGGATGCTTAGTGAGATCCATCAGCAGCTTCCATGAACACTGCACATATATAAGAGATGGAAAATCGGGTGTGAAGTTCAGCTATAATCATCCTTCTGGACATTCCCACACAGTCAGAGCATTTGTGTTGCCAGCCAGTGTTCCAACATTCTGCATCTAGTAAAACTATACACATTCTAAGGGCTGTATGTTCTTGATCATGTTGTGTAACTTCGTGCAGTAATTTGGGGAGGGTAGTATGTACGCAAACCTTACCCCTACCTTCAAGAAGATAGATAGGCTGTTTCCGAAAAATCTTCGGCTTAGGAAAGATAAAGGAAGGGCCAAGCAACCACACCAATTATAAAATCGAAGCAAAAATACAAAGATACAAAACTAAAATTGAATATTGTAGTAAGAAGTTTGAAACGAAAGCAACGAGAATTAGGAATACGAAAATACATAAATAACGCTAACTTATGTACTAAAACAGACAACGGTAACGCTAGCGATTCTAACCTTCTACCTTTATTATCAACTTTCCGACCTTTCTATCCCTGGTCATGTTCACATTGAGCTGGAGCAATCTCATATTTTGCCTAATGACTTCTTTACTTCTTCGGCCTATCTATACCTCTGTTTAGCAGTGGCACCACATGGTCATAAGGGTGGTCAGTTGACCTTCGTTGAAAAATTGCAGTTTGTACATGTGTAAAATATTACGTTTTAGAGGTATATATCCTTTGTCGGAAATTTTTTTTACTTCTTTTAAATTTGAATTCCTTTGGGGAAATTCCTAGCTTCACCACTGCTCCTTAGGCTCTCCAGGGCTAACTTCTTACACCTCCTTATTGGTGCAGTTGCATCTCTCCTCTTTACATGTCCGAACATTTAGGTCTCGCCTCTCGCATCTTGTTCTCTACAGGTGTCACGCCTACGTTTTTCCACATAATTTCATTTCTAATTCTATCAAGCCTAGTATGTCCGCACATTCATCTCAACATTCTCATTTTAGCCACCTTCACTGCAACATTTTAGGCCTCTAGCCACCCCCGAGAAGTGTGGCCTAAGATACCATAAGTGTAGCATTTGATCAAAAGCAACACCTTACACGACTTTAGGCAATGCTTTTGGTGGATGGCCTAAAGTACCATGACCTTTGACTATTGGCCACACTTGGTAGGTGTTGCCTTAGAAGCTACGCTTTAAAAATGTGGCCGATATGGTACAAAGGCTACGCTTATATTTTCTCATATACCCACACTTTTATGACATAAGGCTACAGATTTGAAGCGCGATTTTTGTCACATAATAGATCACGCTTTTAAAGCGTGGCTTCTAAAGCAACATTTATCATGAACAATGCTAGATTGGCAATCCCTATGGCCAGGTCCTTAGTCCATTCCCAATGATCCTCTCCTGATGATCCTCTCCTGATAAATTGCTTGGGGTTTCGGACCACTGCTCTCTTTTTTAATCGTATCAGGTGCATCAGCTTTGCTTTGACTTGGGATTTTCTAAGCGTGGTAATCTCGTCTACACTATAAAGTAACTTTTTAAATATTTATATTAGCCACAATTTTGTAGTTAAAAAATTATATTTTTTTACATTAAGTTCTGTATTCGTATTTATTTCAAGCATATACGTTATGATCTCAAGTATTAAAGTAGATAATAAGTAACAGAATAAAAATAATTAAAATGCATATACGTGAAACAAACTTCAACAAAGAAACAATATGTGTACTGCCCATGGTAATAAACCACTGGTTCAAGAAGTTCACTAGCAAAGAACTCTACAAAACCGAATGTATTCATATATATAGTATCAATAATAATAACATCACAATTGTACAAAGGGTCTTTACCATCCACTTTAATAGATCAAATTGATTAGTGGCCACCATTTTCAATTGCATCACCCGCATTTTCCTACACATTGTTAGAAAGAAACCTATATATAGTATGCCTGGTTATATCTTACTAAGAACTAATGAGATTTATTTTTAGTACTATAACATAACTAAGTTAAACACAAAAAAGATGTACAAGTGAAAGAGAAGCAAAAATGTGAATTAATATACACTTTACTTAAAAATTTTGTTCACTTATCTCAACTTGCATCTACAAATTAACTTGCGATTCTTACTTTAAATAAAAATCAAATGTAAAAGTCCAATAGCTAGCCAAGATGAATTCGGTCCTAACTTATATGGCAACGAATCTAGCAAATTAGATGATCTCTAATAAATTTCACTTGTTTGATGAGGAAGTGAACCAAAATCTCCCATAATGCTGGCGGATATCAACTTATGTGAATTTCATGTCAACAACAAATATGTTGATCCCTGAACTGGGGTTAAGATTTTCCACCATTTTACTGAACCATAAGCTAAGATCATTGCTACATACAGTGGAACTACAGCAGTGGGAATATGGTAAAGGTCTTAAAGTGATACCATTTTTTTCTTAACTGATGAAACTCAGCAAAAAGACTCAACTTTTTTCTTCACAAAACAAAAGGCACATATCAGAAAATGGCTTTGATCATAAAACACATATGGGGTTTTGTATTAAATGAAAGAAAATGAAAAAGACCCAACCTTTCCATCAGTAACCCCTCTGTTCTCTCAAGAAAACTGCAGCTTGAAAAGAGCTACTACTCCTATTACTGATATTTGGCTGAGTTTAAAAGGAGAATTAGAAGTAAATAAAAAGAGGTTTTTGTGGGAAATGACATAAGTGATATGATAAATTTATGGGAATTAAAAGGCAGACAAAGAAGTAAAAGCAAAATTATATAATTTATGCTCAAAACATAAGTAAAAGAAATTGTAAGTTAGAAAAGTGAGGGTGCTCACTGCTCACTGCTCACTACCCATATTAGAGGTGACAAATATAGAAAAACAAAAGCTAAGTATCAAAGATTCTTTTCATGAAGAAATAAAAGACATTGTTAAGAGTCTTTGTAAATCCCAATTAGAATAACACAATTGCATGATATGTATGTTATGGTTAAGATTGTGTATTTATACCATATGTGAGTCATATTCAAGAACTGCTTTTAGCAACACTGAGTTGATGCTAATGTAATGACGTTCTAACAAGTCAATACAGGAAAAAGTAAAATATCATTAAAGTATAGGTTCAAAGACAAAAATTTTTATCTCCTTGTATAATCGTAACAATCACTTAATTTAATAACAATAGCAATTAAACTCACTACAAAATAGACAGATAACAAGGGCCTTCCACTGAAACACTAACATGTTTCAGTTGAAAACATGTAATGAAAGAGAAATTATATTGATGGTAGATATCAAACAGAAGCTCGTTAACCAAAGTTGATTTCTTTCCATAACCAAATACCTTAACTAGATCATGTTTCGCTGAAAAGAGCTAATTGTTTCGTGTGGTAAAATTTGGCACCAACTGATGCTTTGTTAATAAAGAATCACGTGTCTTTTTCTTTTAACAAGAGGAAAATGAACTTATTCTGCAGCCATTATTATTGCCGCTGAAGCGAATATTTATCCTTTGAGCTTGCAAAGCTTGTCGTTTGGGCAACTAATGTAACACCATTATTTTGCATTTTACGCTTTGCATTAGCTGCTTCATATGGAATCTATATCCATTAATGAGATACCCAGAATATCTTGTGGTAATTGAATTGTCCTATGGATAACTGTTTTATCAGATCGGACACATCCTCATTCAATACACGAGTTTCAAACCATTGAGAGAAGTTTTGGCTATGATTCTTGGCCTTGCTCCATCTAGATCCTCGCCTCTGATTATTAACCTCCACCTCATGTTCTCGACAGAAAAATAATTTTTATTTGTAAGAAAAAAGATAAATAAAATAATTTAAGAATTGTCTACATAAAAGAAAATACTACAAGTGAATAAAATTACCTGATATATTCTTGAACTTCATCACAATTGTTCAATATGTATGCATGTGCCTGACATAGTGACTTGCCATCTAAACAATTGGATCACTCTTTTTGGCTCCTAAAGAGCAGCCTCTGTTAGGGAACAAACTGAAAGTTTGTGTATCATAACCACATTCATTGTTATTTCGGAGTCTTATAAATCTTCCATGTAAGTATCTAGAGCACAAAGTAAAACACTCTTCAACCAAGTATGCTTCTGCAATATATCCTTCTGGATGATTTTTGTCACGAACATATGATTTTAACGTGCAAATATATCTTTCAGGAGGATAAAACCATCGATTCTGAATAGGACCTCCTAATCTTACTTCGTTTGCCAAATGAATCATTATATCAAAAAAAGTTGGAGGAAATATTCGCTCCAATTGATTCAGTGTTTCTCTAATCTCTATCTCCAAAACAATCTAGCTCTTCCAATTTGATAACTTTTTGACATAAACGGCGAAAGAAGGAGCTTAGACGAATCAAAGGAATATCAACATGATCAGGAAGTATGCTTTTAATTGATATCGGCAACAAGTAATGTAACATGAAATGGGCATCATGCGTAAACCAGATAATTTTCTTTCGTCTAGTTGCACACACCTAGATATATTGGAAGCACTACTATCAGGTAGCTTTGCTCTCTTTAGAACACCACAAAAAACTGATTTCTCTCCATTAGCCATTGAGAAGCACGCTTTTGCATACTTTGTTCTCTTGTCATCCTTTGTATCTTTTGGTTGAAGGTGCTTTCTAATTCCCATCTCTTTTAGATCATAACAAGCATTTACATGATCTTTTGTCTTACCAGGAATATCCAAAAGAGTTCCAATTACATTATCAACTATGTTTTTCTCTATGTCAAGATTGTGACGTAATGAATTGTGCTGCCAATAAGGTAATTCGAAAAAAATGACTTTTTCTTCCATGGGCCATCATTTGTTCTCTTCCGCTTTTTCCCAAAGACATTGTTAGTATTTTGTAAGTCATTAAGCACATCAATTTCCTTTAACAAAGGCGGAGGAAGCCTAAATTCTGTTTTCCCATTGAAAGACCTTTTGGATCTCCATGGATGATCCATATAACACATTTTTCAATTATGTTTAAGATAGAGAGAATTAGCGCCATAATTACAACAAGGGCAAGCCAACTTCCCGTTTGTACTCCAACCAAATAACGTAGCATACACAGTGTATTGTCCATAAAAGAGCTGCTTGCATTTGAAAAGTTTGATTTCTTGAAGCATTATATGTTTCCACCCCAGACTCCCACAACACATTTAACTCTTCTATCAATGGTTGTAAATAAATGTCAATGTCATTTCCACATGACCGCGACCCAGGTATAAGCAAAGAAAGCATACAATATTCTGGCTTCATGCACATCCAAGGAGGCAAATTATACACCATTAAGATAATTGGTCATGTGCTATGAGATCTGCTCATGGTTCGAAATGCATTGAATCCATCACTTGCCAAGCAAGTCTCAAATTGCGAGAATCTCTTGCAAAATCTGGATGAAAGCTATCAAAGTCTTTTCATGCTTGGGCATCAGCAAGATGCCTTAACTTTCCATCTTTAGAACGCTCTTCGTCATGCCACCTTAATGTATCTGCTGTTTTTGAGCACATGAATAGCCTTTTGAGTCTAGGAATTAATGGAAAGTGTCTCAAAATTTTTGCTGGAACGCGATGAGCTTTTTTAGAAGGCTCAACCTTGCTATCTACTTTAGGATATTTAATATATCTGGAAGCTCCACAAATATGACAATATTCATCAGCCTTATGTTCATTCCTAAATAGCATACGATCATTGGGACATTCATCGATTTTTTCATAATCAAGACCGAGATCCTTTACCATAGACTTAGCATTATTGTAGGATAAAGGAATGTTCAACTCGGATATCGCCTCTTTCAATAACTCTAAAAGAGAAGTGAATGATGCATTACTCCATCCATGTAGAAACTTCAACAAATATAGACAGATTGTGAATGATAATCTAGAGAATCCTTTACAACCAGGATATAATTCTTGGCTTGCCTCATCAACTAAGTTAGAGAATTTATTGGCATCTTCATTTGGACCTTCATAAAGTCCTTCAACTTGTGCAACATCTCTAAATTGATCATTCAACAACCCATTAATATTATTATACGAGTTAATTTCATGACTCATGTCACCATCATCATTCATAGGGATTTCCCGTTCCCCATGTTTAATCCATCTTGTATAACCTTGAACAAATTCATAGCATATTAGCTGATCATATACTACATTTCCTTAAAGTCCAACGAATATTGCAACACTTTGTACACGGGCATTGAATGTCCTTGCCTTGAGGCTCTCTATAAGAGTAAGCAAATTCTAAGAAAGATTGTACCCCATCAATATACTCTTTGTTATACCTTGGTAAATCCATCCAATCCTTGGATGGAATATTTGAAACACTAAAAATCAGATATTAATATCATATCATCAAATATATAATCATTTTACATATACATTACAACTAAACCCTAAAAGTCATGAGTAAGTTTTCAAAATCATATGTAATGAAGATGATAAGAATATCTTACCTAGTCATGACACTTATGTGAAGCCAAATCCAACTTCAAATATAGATCTTCCTGAGCTTTTACTTATGTTCTTGGAGAAAAGAAGTAAAATTAATAGGATCCACACAACAACAAAATAAATCAACAAGATATTCTTTTGGTAGGGGGTTAGGATATTACTCAATTGAATTTATACTTATTAGTCCAAAACTCACATGTTAAATTGACTTCTTTGACGAATCAAGATCACAAAAATCCATGAAAGAATAAAAACAATGAAATTAAAAGAAAAGCAGAAAGTGAGCAAACAGTAGTATCAAATTCCTATTTAGCAATATTCATGTTGCAGGAAGTGATCAAATAGTAGTGTCAAACTCCTTTTTGCCAATATTCTTGTTTACGTCTTTAAAAGAAAGCTCAAACAAGAGAACCAGCTTGAGTTAATAATCATTATATCTAAAACTCAATAATAAAACTTCTATATATTGCAAATTCTGTACTATCTTGTTAAAATCAAATTCCATGAGTAAACAATATTTATTACTATACTAGCTTAGGAAGAAATAAATGCTTTTAACAATTTTAACAATAGATCCTTCAAAGATCAAACCAACTCATAATTAACAACATCGCATAACTTCCACTCTATTATAATCGTACAATACGAATTACCATAACAATATATATCACCCAAATATTTTTGACAAGGTCAAAAATCAATAACTTAAACATTGCAAATCTATAATAAAAAAAGCACATTACAACACCTCTTTCAAATGGACAGTAATAAATCTAAGTTTAGATCAATATCATGCAATAGAAGTTAAATAATTGCCACTGTACAGGTAACTCCAACATCTTTTAGGTACACATAGGACCATATTTTCATCAAATCGTACTCTCGGACCAGATTAAGAAGTGAATATACATGAAAAAAGGATATTAAAAGTGCTAAAACCTGATAACTTCAAATAAACAATGAAATATATAACTACACTGAATTTGCAAAAACTGAAGGTGAACAATATAAAAATTTAGAAATTGAGAATACCCAAATTCACAATTTAGTAAAATCAATAACACAAGGCTTTTAAATTAATTTTATCTTTTTATTTCTTTGATTGTAGAGGGTTGAGGGTTTCGTTCCTTTTTTGTCAATTAAGCTGGTACAGTTGCACCTACAGCTAGAGCAATTAACAAGAAACATATATTATGAGGCAAAAAGTGGATAAAAAAATCTGGAATAATTTAGTTTCTAGGCAATGACTGTGATACTTACCTAACAACATTATCTTCGTTTGCTATTCATCATGCTACAGGAATCTATACTTTTTTTTTTCCACCGTTATTATTTACAAAGTGAACTTTAAATAGTTTATCAAGAAATATAACTTTTTGCAACAAAAATAATAACTACCTAAAAAGATAATGATCGTCAAAAGGCAGGATCATAAATTGGGAAAGTAAAGAATATCCATTAGAGACTTTTTCATGAGATGGGTTTTATCTAAATTAATTTTGTAGAGGCTTGTTCCAGTTCTTTCTTTCTTGGGATTAGAAAATTAAAAAAAAATAGAGATGGCTATAAGATAACTTTTTCTAAAAGCCTGAGAACTTACAATTCCAAAAGCAATAGAAGAGCGGCAACCAAGGATGAAGCAGCGAAGAAATAGAAGCGGCGATTGAGGGTATTGGAGCAGCGGTGGAGTAGAAACTATTTTGCTACTTATTCCTATAGGGTTTTCCAAGTACTATTCGATCTTGAACTTATGAGAATTGGCGGAATATTAAATGTAATTTTGGTGGGAAATTCTTTGGGAAAATTTTTATAAGGAACTTTAATGGTACGCTTGTAAAGGGTTGCATTTAGTATGACAATATAGCAACTGTCCAAAAACGTTGCAATATAATTAAAAAGTGTGTTCAAAATTTTTATATTTAGGTAACATGTAAAAAATATTGTCTTTACAATTAAACGGAACGCTTTATAAGTATTATTTTAGAATCGATGGCCAAAGACTCTACTCAAATGTCACGCTTAAAAAGTGTTCCTATAGATACTTTTGGTAACACTTTTTGAGCGTTGCCTAAATTAGTGTGACTCTAGGCCTAAAATGTTGTAGTGTTTCATCTTTTGGACATGAGATTTCTTGACTGGCCAACACTCAGCCACACATAATATTTGTTCTTTAACCTTTTCAAAAATAAAATTGATATTTTCTGGTACCTACAGTAAGAAAGAACAAAAAAAGATTACGTTAAAGATAACCTATATCTAAAGACACGATAAAAAAATGGACAGGGAAGCACAACTGAATTACACTGGACATTTCGATCCTAGGACCTATGGGTTATGGGCGCACCACTCTTCCACTGCTCTACTCTGATTGTTGTTGGCACTTGGCGCACGCTACAATGAAATTTAAATATCTGAAGACGAGGCACTATAGATTCACATAACACATGCGCAGCTAGCGTTCAAATTATTTTTTGGTTCTTCGATTGAAGAATCAATATGGATTGCTCCCTATTCCCATTTGAAAGTTGGCCTGCTAAAGTACAAGGTTTCTATTTTATTTTTAAAAAACTTTTTGGTGATTAATTCGCAGCTTCTATCCTTTCAATTAATTAATTTAGATGAAGAATAGGATTGGAGAGAAAAGATGTATGATTTCCAATTCTCAACTTGCACGAGTAGAATGTTCTCATTGTTGTAACTATGTAATGACGCGGCCAATTTTTTTAATTTTGCTACGGAATAGTCAGAATCTTCAAATGACGTGCTTATTCGCTACTGATGCAACACTCTATTAATAAGTCGCTTATTTCAGGTATTAGGTAATCGTTGTGAGGTGTAATTTGGGTTCCTGTTTGTATAATCCATACCGTCAAATTATCATGTTGAAGCATTATATAGTTACTTATAGAGGCAGAAGTTATGTTTGATGAATAAGTTCAACTCAACCTAGTATTTTATAATATACATGTGTGTAAAAAAATATTAATAATAGTACTTTGTCTTTGTACTTTCTCAAGAGACTTCGGACACTCCTTGTCGTAAATCTTTGCAGTTCTCCGTCGTCTGCTTTTGCATATTGCTTTCCTGACTAGTCATAGTTTTTCTAAGGAACAGAATAAGATATATTAAGTTTTTTGAACACACTAAATTTAAATTTTGAATCAGCTTCTATTTTCTTATGACACGGATCTAAGACAGAAAGTTTAAAGACATGCTTGCGCATTCGTGTCACAAAACAGCTCCTTATGTAGGTATGCTAGAGTTGTTACAAGAAGGAGAATTAAGTTGGGGGCTATAAAATAAAAGAGTCATTATAGAATTCAAATATGTAGCAATTAATTTTTAGCAAAATCAAATTTGGATTAGGCCTCACGTATATCTCTCGCGTGCGGCGGAGCAAATCGACCTCTTTTGCCTTCAGGACCAATTTCTCATGTGCGCAAGAACACTCCCTTTTACTAGTTCTTTACAAGCCCAACAAAGAGAATTCAATATAAAGAAAAGAAAGAAACTTTCCAACTGATCTCTTTGTCTTTATTAAAAGACAAAGAAATAAGAAAGAAAAGGAACCACAGTGAAATCTTTGATTTTGCATTATTATTTGTTAATAATACCAACAACTATTATATGCTATTATCAATCAACTAATTAAGTCTCAGTTTGTTGGTTTCTCAGCGTCTGAGTGTATGAATTTGCTAAATTCAATCTGCTTTAGATCTACGTCATTCCAAATTTCCAATACTAATTGAAAAAAGGAAAAAAAGGGAAAAGTAAAGTACACCAATCGACTACTCCGAAAAATATTTATGAATTTTCAATTGAAAATGTAATATTAACTGATATAGCTCATCACAGCCTGTACAATATATTTTAAAAACGACAATATAATCCTGTACCATTCTTGTACATAGGCCGTAGATGAAAAATAAAGCAAGCATCAATAGAGAGAATTGAATTCAATTAGAAGCAGGCAGAGATTGTGTCTCAGTCTCTTCAGTCCATTCTGAATTAGGCTCACTCCAGGACCGCGGTCGCACTCCGAATTTAAAGAAGAAAATCATCTCCAGTAACTCAAATACATTAGATCTATCCAAATACTCATTCCAAGCTCCACTTACAATACAGTAATTGTTGTTATAAGGTGGGCGATGGTGCGCGGCGTGTTGTGATCTTGACACAAGTATTCCAGCATCTTGTAGTGCAACCACTAGAGGAGGAAGTTTACTTTTTGTGCCATGTGCCCAAGAATGAAACTGCTGGCTAAACATAATGCAACCAGAAAAAACCCCAACAAACCCAAGAACCACTGAATCATTGCAAAGAAGGTCAATTGGAAGTACAGCGAAAGTCACTGCACGTGCAAGGGCGTGCAGATTGTTAGCAAATTCACGCCTAGTTATAGTCCAGGGCCATTTATGGTGGCCCTGGAATGCGTCAATTTGGCTTCCGAATACTGGAGTTTTGGCACTACCATAATTGTCAATACCCCAGTGGTAGATTCCAGAAGCTAAGTCTGATAGCACGTAGCCAATGCAGCCTGCAACAATGGGCGCCAGCCATGTGTGCGAGTCGATTGCCCCTGTTGCAGACTTGGCTAAAGATATTAGCACGGTGGTGCACCCGCTCGCCATCCATGCTCGATGAGCCCATGTGGATTGTAAACTTGGGTCATTGAGTACACTTCTTGTACTACTAGTGACTGTAGTACTAGTCTCAGATTTTATGATGGGAGCGGGTGGCTCATAATTCGCCGGTTGTGACTGAAGGAGTAATGGCTCTGTGAGGGGCGGTGTTTTGGTGGTGGTGGAGGAAGAGACACAATAGACTTGTGCGAATAGGGGAAATTGGCGAGAAATATTGCTTGTGAATTGCTGTGAAGATCTTCTCTGTATCGTTCCAATTTTATCAGATGTCCTTGAAAGGACTCGTTGTGAGGATGTAATGGCATGGTTTTGAGGTAGAATGGAAGACATATTGAAGGAGCTTAAGGTCGAATGTTCAAAATGGCAAGACCATATACTAGATGTTTATAACCCGAATAAATATTTCCTGTTAAGTTGTGGTTGAGAGTTGGGAGCTGGAAGTTTTGTGGTTGCTGCTATTTTTCTTTCTCAATAAAATCCAAAAAGAGTTGAACTTTAATTTTTTGGAGAGAAAAGAGGGTCCTTATGGGCAAATTGGTATATGGTCTAAATAAGAGATGCGTGGGGCACGAAATGGCCAATAGAGTTTGAGTGTGGATTTGTGTTGCACAAGTTTTCCCAATTAAAGCTTTGACCTTGAAAATATAGAATTGGAAAATTCAAAATTAATTTCTTTTGAGTGTTTCATTGGTAGACCTTTCACGCACGTATTCATCCCTATCTGGAATTGGTGTCATTGGCAGTTTATAATATATTTTTCAATTTAATTTGTCAACAATCCGTGTTGGTAAAATATAACATGAATCACTTTAAAAGTGGATAGGAAATACTTGTTAATAGATTTAGATCGTATACAAACTTTTAAAATGGAAGAAATTTTGTTCACTTTACAAACTAAGGGGAGAGTCTCTCTTATTTAATTTTTCTTCAGGATCAATCAACTGCATGTGTGGAGAGTCCCCTCATCTTAAAAGTTTGGAAGTTAGCTAGTCTGAACTTTCATCTCAGATCTAAGAGTCTAATTAACAACCTTTGGTAAGCTACTAAAAGTTAATTAGTGTGCCAACTTATGGACTTGGAGGTTGTGGTTTATCTCCCCTCCATTTTACTAGTTCTCTTTTGATATTAATATAAACAAGTTTAGGGACATGGGCGAATCTAGCTTATAGGCTACGGGTTTATATGAACCTAATAGTTTTTACGTAAACCTTATTATGTGTATTCAGAAATTTACTTAGTATCTATAAATATTTGTGAATCAAATTACTATTGTATATTAATTCGAGATCAATGTAGGAATTCATAAATTTTAAACATGGATCTGTCTTTAGGTGCGAGTCAATACCTGACCTTGCACCACCACGAAAGGTGAAATCATGGATGGATAGATTTACTAATGGCAGAATAGCCCAGGAGACACCTGTACTTGTTTCGCTTTGATATTTCGGTCCCTGTACTTCACAAAGTTTCATCCAGACACCTCTACTCGATCAAAACTAATATTTTAAACGCTTCTGACCATTGACCAAGCTTATGTGGCATTGAATCTGCTGAGTTGGACGAAATGTGTGAAATGCACGCGTATAAAGCGAGTGTAAACAATGAATTTGATTTTAAGAAAAAGATTAAATAAAAGAAAATTAAAAAAAGGAGAAAAAAAAGTTAAAAAATTGTTACTTTATTATTAAAAAGTTCCCTTCCCCTTCATGTTTCTTCTTCTCCCAATCTAGCAACCCTTCTTCGCTAACCCCTTCCCCCCTTTGTATTCTCTTCTTCTTCCACTTCATACTTGCCTTCATATATTGTTCAGTCCCACGATTTACCTCTTCAATATCGCAAAAAAAATATCTTTTACCTCTGATTTTTCTTTCATTTTGTTTGTAAAAGAAAAAAACCAAATCTAAAGGTAAGTCAATAAACAACACTTAATTTGCTAACAATATAGGCTAGCAGGCGAGATTTCATTGAGATAATAGAAGCTGGAGACCCAAATGAACATGAATTTTCTTTTTTCTTTTTCTAAACAATTTCTGTTCATAAAAATGATTAAGATCATATGGGACTTCTTGTTGAAACAATATCTTGAAATCATCATAAGTAGGATTCAGATCTCCACTGAAGAGTGAGAATTACATGATTCCATTGTTTTATTTCGAATGGAGTGGCTGCGATTTGTAAGGATTTAGGAAGTGTTAATTCTATTAACTATTTGATTTTCTTCTTTTTCTTTCTTTGTTTCTATTTTCATTTGTTAATGAGCATTTTGAAGAATGATTGCTGTGCGTATTTGGGGTAATAGAGCTGAAAATACCAGAAGATAAAGAATAGAGGGGATGAGTGAAGTGAAGTGAAATAAAATAAAAATAGAATAGAAAATTTTGAAATGAAGTGAAAAAATAATGATGTGGTATAAAAAATCTGAGGTGGACATGAATGTGTCATCCACATTGGATCGTTGAAGAGCACGCGAGGTCAAAAGGATTTAAAAGAGTTGATTTGAACGAGTAGAAGTGTCTGGATGAAATTTTGTAGAATATAAGGATCGGAATGTCAAATCGAAATAAATACAAGTATCTCCTAAGCTATTCTGCCTTTACTAATTAATAAGAAAACCTTTTTGAGTTTCAGTTATTACGTTTTCTTTCATTAGTTTTTGTAATTTGGTAATCCCAAACGCTTTTCTTTTTCCTTGTTTTTTTACTTGTAATATAGATACTATCCAACAAGTACTTGCTCATAATTCCAAAGCTACAGACGGTGAAACCGAAAATACTAATATTGATTTGTCACTTTCTTTGCTTTCGTTCGACATTTTTTGTTAGTCACAACGTGCTTACTTAATACCTTAAATTAATATTGTATACGGTCGAAATCGGACCCAATTGTATTTGATTGAAATCGGGCTCAACTATTGTACGGCAGATCGGGCTCGGAATGCAAAGGGTTGAAGATCGGCCCCGAGTTTCATCGAAGCAGAACACGAGGCCAGAATGTCCGACCTCGAGAACACCGAGCCCGTGATTCGGGACCACTCCTGACCCCGAAAATGCTCGAGGGAAGATTGCCGAACCTAAATAATGGAAAGTCAGAATATCCGTAATGAGACGAGCATCGTTGCGGAAATCTCGGCACAAATCAATGAAACCGCTTAATTAACAAATCAGGAGATTTTTTACCTTATGTAGAGCCGTACCAAATGTAAGATCCCGCTACTATATAAAGGGGGGTCTAATTATTTGTAAGGACACTTTCTGATCATCAAAAAGACAGCTATAGATTGGTCTCTTGAATCATTATCTCATTATCTTGTTCCAATTTCAATTATAATCGATCCTTGTCCAAGAAGGACTAACCAACGTGGTCATCATTGTTTAGCTTGGGTGGTTTGCATTCCTTCATTTATTACTTAATTTTAATTTCAATTTGATTATTCATCATTTGTATCAAATTAGGTCACGTATCCTTAAGACCACGTATAAATTCAATTGTTATCCGATTTTTAGGGTAAACAGTTTGGCGCCCACCGTGGGGCTAGGGATAATAGTGGTTATTTGATACAAATTTTCATAACACAAACTGGTTCACACTTTCTCTTTGAAGTGTCTTTGATTCCAAGCTCTAATACAGAAATGTCAAACTCTCAATCGGTACCTCTGCACGTTGACAACGAGTCCGATCACCAAGGTGAAAATAACAACATAGCGCCCGGTAATGAGATCCCGATTGACGCTAATTCACATGTGGCAGTTGATGCGGATCAGCCTACCAACCCTCAAATAACGTTCATAGAGGAGTCCAATCAGTAACTCAAAACCCCCAAAACGTTAAAGGGGACGGGATCAGCCTCCGGATGATCTTCGAAATGTTACAAGCCCAACAAACGGTGATAGCTCAGTTACAAATCTGAAGTCAAATCCCGAACAGAATTGAGCCCGACCCTACCCGGGAAATTACTCGCAAGGATGAATCGATTGTAGGAAGGTCGAATGAATGTGAATCGGGGGCAAACCCCGGAATTATAAAGATGTTCGAGGAACTGCAAGACGGATATAATCAAGGGAGAAGAAGATCGAGGCAAATGACAAGAAGGTGGAAACCTACAACTCCAGAATAGATCAAATCCTATGGGCACCCCCGGTGTTAAAAGGCCTAGATTCTAGGAAGTTCCTGCAAAAACCTTTTCCACCGAGCGCGGCTCCGAAGCCGATCCCCAAAAAATTTCATATGCCCGAAATCCCCAAGTATAACGGAACGACCGACCCGAACGAGCATGTAACCTCGTATACATGTGCTACCAAAGGGAACGACCTGGAGGACGATGAGATCGAATCCGTTCTGTTGAAGAAATTTGGGGAGATCAAGTCAAAGGGAGCCATGATATGGTATCACAACTTACCTCCTAATTCTATTGACTCATTTGCTATGCTTGCAGATTCTTTTGTGAAGGCACACGCGGGTGCCATCAAGGTCGAAACGAGAAAATCGGACCTTTTCAAAGTCAGGAAAAGGATAACGAGATGCTCAAAGAGTTCGTGTCCCGGTTTCAAATGGAACGGATGGATCTGCCGCCAGTCACTGACGATTGGGTTGTTCAAGCTTTCACTCAGGGACTTAATATTCGAAGCTCAACGGCTTCGCAGCAACTAAAGCAGAACTTAATATAATACCCGGCTGTTACATGGGCTGACATACATAACCGGTACCTGTCGAAAATCAGAGTCGAAGATGATCATCTCGGAGTCCCTTGGGGATCCATTTATCCCGTTAGAGCTCTTGACAAAATTAGAAGGGATATTTATCACGAACCAAGATCAAACAGGGATCGACATCAGCCATATCACGGGGACAGAATAATCGGTGTATCCGGACAAAAATCCGTAGAAATAAAAGGAGAAATGACCGAGGCCAGAGCAGCCGGAGGCTCATGACCAAAAGCATCTTCGAAAGGCCCATCGGGCATAAAGAAGCACCATGGTTACCAGAGTACAACTTTAATGTCGATGCTGCCACTATTGTATCGTCTACCGGTCTCATCAAAGATACTAAATGGCCTCGACCATTGCATTCCGATCTGGACCAAAGGGATCCTAATCAAATATGCAAATATCACGGCACTCACGGTCATAAAATGAAATATTGTCGGCAACTGAGAGAGGAAGTAGCCCGGCTACTCAATAACGGACATCTTCGAGAGTTCCTGAGTGACCGAGCCAAAAATTATTTCGGGAACAGGAACTCTGACAAATAGACAGGCCAAGAAGAACCTCAACACGTCATCAACATGATCATTGGTGGAGTCAATACCCCTCAGGGGCCAAAATATCCATTACTGGGGAGAAGCGCACTCGGGATTACACGCCAAAGAGAACTTTATCTTTCAACGACGAGGAAGCGGAAGGGATTGTACAACCCTACAATGACGAACTGGTAATATATTTACTCATACATAAAGTTAGAGTTAAACGTGTGTTAATCGATCCAGGTAGCTCGGCCAACATCATTCCATCATGGGTCATGGAGCAACTCGGCCTGTTAGACCAGATTGTTCCTACAGTCCGAGTTCTTAACGAGTTCAACATGGCATGTGAGACCAGCAAGGGTGAGATAACATTACCGATAAATACTGCTAGAGACATTCGAGAAACAAAGTTCTGTGTGATCGAAGGAGACATGAGATACAATGCTCTGGGGAAGACCATGGATCCACGATATGAGGGCGATACCTTCGACACTGCACCAAGCGTCGAAATTTATGACGCCCGATGGAGTTAAAACAGTCTATGGGGAGCAACCAACCGCGAAAGAAATGTTCGCGGTTGAAGAGGTGACGCCAGCACCAACGGTTCCAACCCAAGTGATCGAAGGCAGGAAAAAATAGCAATTAAAGATACCATCTTCGGCAGATATGAACAAACAAGCGTATATCGAGGATGATGATTATGGGATTCCCAGATCTTTTATCACCCCTGGTAATTTCGATGCCACTAAAGTCGACGGTCGAGGAACTCGAACAAGTCATGCTGCGAGAAGACTTTCCCGAACGAAAGGTATACCTGGGCTCAGGGTTGAGCCCCGAGCTCAGGACAAAATTTATTCAATTTCTTACAACTAACGAAGACTGCTTCGCTTGGTCCCACCTTGATATAACAAGTATCCCATCGGAGATAACCACTCACAAGTTGAGCCTGGATTCGAAGTTTCATCCGGTTAAACAAAAAAGGAGGCCTCAGTCCGAAATCAGACATGCTTTCATCAGGGATGAGGTAACTAAACTTTTAAAGATAGGGTCTATTCGGGAGGTCAAATACCTGAATTGGTTGGCTAACATAGTGGTAGTCCCTAAGAATTAAGAATGTGTGTAGATTATAAATACTTGAATAAAGCATGTCCCAAAGACTCTTTTCCCTTACCCAACATCGACCGCATGATCGATGCTATTGCCGGCCACGAGACCCTTAGTTTTCTCGACGCATACTCCGGCTACAACCAAATAAGGATGGACCCAGGTGATCAGGAAAAAAACTTCCTTCATCACTAAATACGGCACATACTGTTATAATGTAATGTCATTTAGGTTAAAAAATGCTGGTGCCACATACCAACGCCTAGTAAATCGAATGTTCGAGAAACAATTAGGGAAGACAATGGAGGTTTATATTGACGACATGTTAGTTAAGTCCCTGCGAGCAGAGGACCATTTAAGACATTGGCAGGAAACATTCAGTATACTAAAGCAGTACAACATGAAGCTGAACCCGAAAAAGTGCGCGTTTGGAGTGGGTTTGGGTAAATTCCTCGGATTCATGGTGTCGAATCGGGGAATCGAGATCAACCTTGAAAAGATCAAAGCTATCGAAGATATCACGGTCGTAGACAATGTGAAAGCCGTGCAAAAGTTGATTGAACGAATAGCTGCTCTGCGGTGATTTATTTCGAGGTCGTTCGATAGGAGCTACAGGTTCTTCGCACTATTGAAAAAGAAGAACAACTTTTCATGGACCCCGGAATGCTAGCATGCTTTGGAAGAACTCAAAAGGTATTTATCAAGCCCGCCGTTGCTTGATACACCGAAGGCGGACGAACAACTATACCTTTACTTGGCGGTCTCGGAGATAGCGGTAAGCGGAGTCGTAGTTCGGGAAGAACAAGGTACGCAAGTTCCAAGTTACTATGTCAGCAAAACCTTAGGCATAGCCGAAACTAGGTACCTCCACCTAGAAAAAATGGTGCTCGATTTGTTAAGTGCTTCTAGGAAACTAAAACCATACTTCCAATGTCATCTCATATGCATCGTAACGACTTATCTATTAAGAAATGTGATACATAAGCCCGAGCTCTCGGGTCGATTGGCCAAATGGGACATAGAAATAAGTGGGTACGACATTGAACATCGACCTCAGACCGCCACTAAATCTCAGGTGTTGGCAGACTTTGTGGCCGATTTTACACTGACCCTAATACCCAAGGTCGAAAGAGAGTTGTTAGTTGACTTAGGAACTTCCTCGGGAATATGGACCCTCTTCACAGACGGTGCCTCGAATGCAAGGGGGTCCGGACTTATTATCGTATTGAAGCCACCAGCAGGTAATATAATTAGACAATCTATTAAGACTGTGAAATTGACTAACAACGAGGCCGAATATGAAGCCATGATTGCAGGCCTAGAACTAGCTAGGAGCTTTGGAGCGGAAGCGATTGGAGCCAAGTGCGACTCCCTTCTTGTGGTAAATCAAGTCAATGGAACGTTTGAGGTCAGAGAGGAACGATGCAGAGGTACTTAGAAAAACTGCAAGTGACATTGCATCGGTTCAAAGAGTGGACCATACAAAACAGTGAGGCCGATGCCCTTGCCAGCTTGGGGTCGTCGAACGAAGACGACGAGTTCGACTTGAGAAAAGTTGTACAGCTTATGAGGTCAGTAGTGAAAGAAGGCCACGCTGAGATCAACTCGACAAGCCTAACTTGGGATTGGAGGAACAATACGTAGAATATCTCAGCTCCGGTAAACTGCCTTCGGATCCAAAAGAGTCGAGGGCCTTGTGTATAAAGGGGCCCGATTCAACTTGTCTGAAGACAGAATCTTGTTCAGAAGAACATTTGATGGCCCACTCACAATATGTCTGGGACCGGGTAATACTGAGTATATTTTGAGGAAATCCACGAAGGTATCTGCGGGAACCATTCAGGCGCCAAGTCATTGATTCGGAAAATAATCAGAGCCGGTTATTACTGGGTTGATATGGAAAAAGACGCAAAGGAATTCGTTCAAAAATGTGACGAATGCCAAAGGCACGCCCCGATGATCCATCAACCTGGGGAGATGCTCCACTCATTTTTATCACTATGCCCGTTCATGAGGTGGGGGATGAACATCGTTAGCCCTCTTCCGTGAGCACCAGGTAAAGCTCAATTTATACTAATTATGATTGACTATTTTTCTAAATGGGTGGAAGCTCAGGCGTATGAGAAGGTTAGGAAAAAGAAGTCATCGATTTCATTTGGGATCACATCATATGCCGATTTGGAATGCCAGCCGAGATCGTGTGCGACAAGAGGAAGCAATTCATAGGTAGCAGAGTAACCAAATTCCTCAAAGATCACAAGATCAAAAGGATCCTATCGACACCCTACCCCCTAGTGGGAATGGACAAGCCGAATCTACCAACAAAACCATACTCCAAAACCTCAAAAAGAGGTTAACCGATGCCAAAGGGAGATGGAAGGAAATATTGCCCGAAGTCCTATGGGAATATCGTACGACTGCGAAATCCAGCACCTGAGCCACCTCGTTTTCTCTGGTCTATGGCGCCGAAGCTTTGATACTGGTCGAGGTCGGGGAGCCAAGTATTAGATTCCGGTATGCAACAGAGGAATCGAACCACGAAGCCATGAATACAAACTTAGAGCTGTTAGATGAGAGACGTGAAGCCGCCCTTGTTCGATTAGCTGCTCAAAAGCAAAGGATTGAGAGGTATTACAATAGAAGGGCAACCTTCGATACTTCAACATCGGGGACTTAGTATTAAGAAAGGTCACATCGAACACACGGAGTCCTAATGAGGGAAAGTACGACCCTGTCCTTTATTTTTTCTTTTATTTGCATTTTGAACTAACACTTGTAGGTATCAAACGAGGGGCCATACGGGATATTAGGTCTGAAAGCGCGCATTGTACTCTTTGCCCTTGTACCAGTTTTGTCCCAAATTGGGTTTTACGGTAAGGTTTTTAATGAGGCAACAAGTAAATCGTGCTAACCTAGATTTGAAGGCCAATTACGAATCGGCGACAACAACATTCGAGGCCTATCTTCGATCAACCCCGAATACTGGGGGGCCACTTTAGCATGGAAAGAGATTTCAGGATTGAAGGGTTGAAGATCAATAAGATTCAATGTAAGGGCCAAACGGTCAAATGACCGTGCTCAAATAGACTGATCGAAACCTGACACAAAACATGTACACATACATGGCAGAATAAAGTGAAATCTCTTCTTTGCGAACTTCTTGTCTTTTAAAACTTTTCCTTTACATTTCTCAAGGAATTCCCTGCTTCCAATCCACTAAAGGAAACGAGCCCAAGGACCACCTTAACCTGAGTTCGTATAATCACTCTCTCACTCAGGGACTGCCGTCCGAAAAACAAACTCAGACGGTCCAAGTTATTAGACCTCGAGGGAACGAAGCTTATTTGGCTACGCCTGAATTAAAAGGCTAAGGCCATACCGGGTTAATGAAACCCGAGGGTACAAAGCTTATTTGGCTACTCCTGAATTAAAAGTCTAGGGCCATTCCGGGTTAACGAAACCCGAGGGCGAGAAGCTTAATTGGCAATGGCCCAATTAAAAAGGCTAAGGCCATACTGGGTTAACGAACCCGGGGGGTACGAAGCTTATTTGGCAACGCTCGAATTAAAAGTCTAAGACCATTCTAGGTTAACAAAATCCAAAGGCCATAACAAAAATAACAAGGCAGTAAAAATCCTTAAAGGCCGTGCTCAGCGAATTATAGAACTAAGCTACTTTTGGGGAAGAATGTTTTCGGCAAGACCGATTCCCCACGATACCTCAAAATGAAATAAAGGTTGGAAGCATAACACGTTCGAGCCCTCGAATACAACCCAACTACTTTATGCTAAGGCATTTTCGTGAATACAAATAAAAAAGTTGTGAAACGCGCATGCCTCATATATATATATATATATATAAAATTATAGGGGGCGAATAGCCCGATACAAATTTTCACAAAGGCCAAGCCTCCTTGATACAGATCGAACATGAGCAACTTGATCTCGACTGGGCCTCGCCTCGTCATCGGTATTTCCAGGGTCTTTCTCATTCTTCGGACCCGATGGAAACCTCGGAATCATCCCCTTTGGGATAGGCTAACTTTCTTGCCTCGGCTTCGGACATCTTGGCATCCTCAATCTCCGTCGATAAGTCAAAACCCCGAGCACAGATTTCCTCGAGGCCTGCCTACGGGATTGCCACTTTATATGCTCGACCATATTGTTTGACTAGTCTTGGACTGCCTCAGCATCAGCCTTGTACTGAGCCATCATTTCATCTGCTTTGGCTCGTATCACGACAACTTTCGACTTCGCCATTTTAAGCTCCCTCATCAGATTGTCTCGATCTGAGACAACCAAACCAACCCGGGATTGAAGTTCCTCGGCCCTTTTGGTATGGGTCTCTGCCTTTTCCTTTGCCGCTCTAAGATGAGTTTCCACTGAAATTAGCTGTGTTCGAGCTACCTCTTTTTCCTAGGCCAGACGATCCAACTTACCCCTCCATTCCTCGGCCTCAGCATCTCAGTCCGAAGCTGATCGATCCGATCAAGTTTCTGTTGAACGTGCATATTTTTACCATCATTCACTGAATCAAACTCGTCATCACTCGCTTCAAAAACTTTTACCTGTTCGATCAAGTCAGCATGATCCTTCCGAGCAACCTCCAGCTTTGCACGAAGGCCTTTGATCTCCCTTTCTAGTTGTTCATTGAGAAGTTTAAGGCTATTTTCTTCTCAGTGAGCTCCTGAGTATCGGCCCCGCGGCGTTTGAACTCTTTCCCAAAATCGTAGAAAAGCTTCATGGTGGAGTACCGAGACCTACAAATATAAAGGAAAATGTTACGGTTGCTTGCGACAAAATCTAAATACATAATAAAGGGTAACCCCAGCTACCTGATTTAGCGCCTGTTGAGCTTCATTAAATAGGCAGGGCGCTTCCACCTCGTTCATTTTGGCTTGATCTTCTTCAATCACTAAGCACTGAAGATAATTGGCCACCCCTACAGGGGCGGAAAGAACCCAGGCATCTTCGGGAAGGGAGAAAACGATGCTGTGTTTCCGATCAGGACATGCGCTCGGGGCAACAAATTGATGGACCAACTTCAGAATAAAAGAAGTCTCGCTCATTTCAAAAGGAGAGCTCTTCCTCGGTATCTCCAAATCACCGAACCCAATAGCATCTCCCGTGAACATCGAGCTTATGCCATCGAAAAGACCACGGAAAGGGTCTCCCGATCTATGAACTCCCTCAAGGGATCATTCTTCTGCAACTTGGGCCTCATTAAACATCGATTCTATGAATGAAGGCGAGTCGGCGATCTCGATCGGACCATGTGCTCCCGGCGACGCTTCCCTCGTACCAAGGGAAGCCTCAGCTCCTAATCCCACCTCGGCTTCCCCGATTTGATAAACATCGGCTTTATTAACACGCTGGCCATTAGGTCAAAGCTTTCATCACCTCTCTCGGGCTCATCCCTCAGGCGTTAAACCATGTTTGGGAACAATGACCTACCACTAGCACTACCTTTGGGTTTATGAGTCGATCTTTTCCTTGATCTCTCCTTCTCGATGTCCGGAGAACACGGAGCCCCTTTTCTTTTTTTAACTTGCTTCGAAGCATGGGGCTCGACGTGAGTATCATCACCCGCGGACGGAGGCCTCATTTCGACATCTTTTGATAAACCTGCAAAAAAGAAGCAAAGCATGTTAGAAATCAATAGTGTAAAAACTAGGCCGAGCATAATTTGAAAAGAAAATCCCACCATGAGACTGTGCCTCCCACCGACCCTTCGAAAGCTCGCGCCATGCGCGCTTGGAATATGGTTTTTGCAATACGATCCCCTCGACCCATTCCTTGAGTTGAGAAACCGCATCCGGCATCCATACGACGACCGCATCATAGAAAATTAATAAGAAGAACGAAAGAAAAATGGCAAACAAATTTCCGAAAGGCAAAGATATACTTTACGCTTCATGTTCCATTTTTCTAGGAATGGCATGTCTTCGGTCGGGATGAGGTCCGACGTTTTCACTCGAACAAATCGGTCCAACCAATCCCGATCCTAATCTTCATCGATGCTTGAGAAAGGAGCCTTACTGGCCCGTCGAGCAAGCTTTATTAGCCCCCCCTCGATAGATTCAGGGACTGTACAACCGCATGAGGTGATCAATGATGAAAGGACACCCTATGATCTTACTTTCAAAAAAGCAGAGGAGGATAACTATCCTCCAGGAAGAGGGATGCATTTGACCTAGTGTAACCTGGTACCTTTAACAAAAGGTGATGACGACCGGGTCCAGAGGGTCCAATGTGATGGAATAAGTGTAGACGCTTAGAAAACCTTCCATGTGGATAGTAATTGCTTCCTCGGGCGCGGGAACCACCACGCACTTGCCAACCCAGTTGCAGTCCTCTTTGACTTTATCGAGAAGACTGTCGGTGATCGAGAAAATGTACCTCGAGACCGATTCACACCGGCCCAATATTGAGAAAGTTTTTTCAACCTTAAAATCGGCTCCGGTTGAACACCCCGAGGGAACGAACATTTTTAGGAGAGGTTCCGGTATCGGTTCCTCGGTGACAACAAGCGAAACATTCTCAGCAGGTTGAGGAGAAGAGGGAGTTTTTCTTTAGGGAACGGATTTTGAAGTCTTTGCCATTATCTTTGAATAGAGGAGGAAGGAAAAAGATGCCGATACGAAGGAGATATAATCCGCTAATAGCTTGTGAAACACTTTCAGAAAACTAGAAAGCAAGAGGTTTTGAAGATAAGAATGATGAAGTTTCTATAAAAGAGCACGAATGTCTGAATATAAAGTTCCCAAAGAATAAATAAGGAGGGTAACTATAGTCTTCCAAAATGGTGGGTCGCATCCCAAAGCAACAGACCATCAACTGACACACATTTAATGCTTTAAAAGGCTGCGCTAATAGGACGTTTTTACTATCTGTATCGCGTACGTCATGAGTCTATCGCCACTTATCAGAGTAAGAATCGGAAGCTCGTATAGTGAGAATCTGAGGCTCATATCGATTCTCGTCATTACTCTCCGAAAAACGAGGGGACTATCTGTATACGGTCGAAATCGGGCCCAACTGTATTTGGTCGAAATCGGGCTCGACTATTGCACGACAGATCGGGCTCAGAATGCGAAGGGTTGAAGATCGACCCTGAGTTTCATCGAAACAAAACACGAGGCCAGAATGCCTGACCTCGAGAACACCGAGCCCGTGATTCGGGACCGAACCTGACCCTGAAAATGCTCGAGGGAATATCACCGAACCTAAATAACGGAAAGCCATGATATCTGTAATGAGACGAGCATCGCGCGGAAATCTCGGCACAAATCAATGGAACCGCTTAATTAGCAAATCAGGAGATTTTTTTACCTTATGTAGAGTCGTACCAAATGTAGGATCCCCCTACTATATAAAGGGGGATCTAAATATTTGTAAGGACACTATCATCAAAAAGACAGTGATAGATTGGTCTCTTGAATCATTATCTTATTATGTTGTTCCAATTTCAATTATTATCGATCCTTGCCCAATAACGACTAACCAACGTAGTCATCATTGTTTAGCTTGGGTGGTTTGCATTCTTTCATTTATTACTTAATTTTAATTTCAATTTGATTATTCGTCATTTGTATCAAATTAGGTCATATATCCTTAAAATCACGTATAAATTCAATTGTTATCCGATTTTTTGGGTAAAGAAATATATAAATCTATATTTTGTAGTCTTATTAGGTTTAAGAGCTGCTTATTGAGCAATCGACATTCCAAATGGCGTTAAGGGCAAGACCACGCTTACAAGAGCAGAAAGATGATTCAGGATGAAAATAAAAGGGAAGAGGAGATTTTGTTTTACTTAATACAGAAGTACATTTAAAGTCTCCTATTGATATCAGTGACCAACACGTTACAAGAGTTCAATCTTGGAGCTGTTCCTAGATGGGCTAAAATTTGTGCTTGAAAATAAAAGGGGGATTGTAATTAAGTGATGAGAAAATAGTCGAATTTGCCCATAAACTTTGTGAAATCATTCGGATCACCCTCTGCTAATAATTGGAGTCAGATTTATTGAAACGTGCTAGATTTTGTCCTTTTTGGCTAGCAATAGAAGCTTTCTCACACGTGAGCAGCTTTCTCACGCGTGAGCCTTTGTACTAGGAAAACAAACATTAAATAAATTTGCCCTTGAACTATAAGAAGTGGTTCAGATTTGTCCATGAACTTTGAAGAGCTTAATTACTGCTCTAGCGGCGAAATTACTATCTTTTTTAACACTCACAACCTCCAATTAAGGCCAGGTCTCTATCCCAAGCTCAAAGTAACCACCCTTAGACCTCAAATCAGCTAAAATGGAACTCAAATAACAATTAATTACATTACCAAATTGAATTCTAACATTTGTCCAAACTCATAAATTTCCTATCTCTCTCAAATTAGATTGTCTGAGCTCCACATTAACCTCCTAGTGCTAAAATCAACTAAGTTACATGAAATTCAGCTCATAAATCATTTGCAGTAAATATTGTGACGATCAAGGTGGGTTATAACGGTTAAGGACCGGTGCTCTTTTGACGAAGGTAAAATGGTGACAAGAAAATAGTAAGGATGAAGCTGTGAAAGAAATCATTTGAATGGACAGGTTTTGTGAGAGAGATTGTTTGAGTGGATAATTTGTGTGTTCTTTTGG
This sequence comes from Nicotiana obtusifolia, assembly GCA_002018475.1. NCBI lineage: Eukaryota > Viridiplantae > Streptophyta > Magnoliopsida > Solanales > Solanaceae > Nicotiana > Nicotiana obtusifolia. Next base: position 23,020 of record MCJB01033463.1, on the reverse strand, counting down.
AATGATCTATCAAGTTGTGTTTTTGAGAAGTTTATGTTGTTAGGGGCTAAATTTTGTAACGATAAAAATAGATTTAACATCAAGTATTACAGGAGGATAAATTTGGATCATTCCGCAAAATTTAAAGGCAAACTTAGCCCTTTTCCCGTAAGTAATCAATAAAACAAAGGTTGGTCAAACAAAAACAAAAAAAGGGAGTAGGGACAACACACACATCTAGCAATGTGGCCCTTTTGGCATATTCCGAATGAGAAAGAGATCCGATTCTGTTTATCTCTGTTGTTAAATGTTAAAAACTTGTATTTTTCAACAACTTCCATTTGGCAAACCCAGTCTATAACACCACTCCACAGCAATAAATGACACAAGTGTTTCTTGCCAAAATGACAATGCTTTTGATTTTTTCCTTTTAGTATTTGTTATAACGTAGAAGGAAGACCAATATTAGCTTATTCACAGAATAATCTTTTCTCATACTCTTACGTAGTTTTTACGAAATTGTAACAAACAAGGCTAAGCTTTTATTAAAGAAAAAAAAATGTCTTTATCATAAATGAAATGAGTAAAAGAAACTCGAAATAATTAAAATTTGGTAAGGTATTTATTACGTAATAAATTGCGAACTAATTACGATGAATGAGTTGAGGTGTCAAAAATCATTTCCCTAATGTTAAACACTCCACTCCCAATATCAAAGAAGCTGCCATGGCTGTAAACTTGAGGGCTCACAGCCTATTAATCACTTTCTTCTTCCTTTTTCATTTTTTGCCATGGCGGCAGATACATGGGTTAAAATCACCATTTAATCCAAAGGATATTCTGCCATTTTTACCAAGACAGGTCTCATGGCCTATCCTCAACTCCCTTCACAGTGCTGTGGACTTATTGCCTGCTTTTGTTGGGGCTGCTTCAATCGCAGAAAACAATACACTAGAGTGGAAAGGTGCTTGCTTTTACAAGAATACTGCTTGGTTAGAGCTTCATAACAAGTCTCAAAGTCAATTTGGTGGAGGCACTCTTCATATCAAGGTCTCCCTCTATCTATTTTGCTTTTTTTTCTTTTTTCATGTGGGTGTTGGCAATAGCTATTTTTCAAATCTCACCTTGTTTTCTTGTGTTTTCAGTTGTTTTTATATGTAAGTTCGTGGTCCATCTGTGTATTGGAGAGTTAGGGGATGATGTTTGGCCCAATTTAAATTTTTTTTTTTTGATAAGGAAAAATATTTTAATTTTTGAAATAATGAAATTGAAAATGTTAGTTGGGTCTGGATTGCCAAAATGTCTTCCCATTGTTTATTATATTTTGAGTTAATATTTATGTGATCCAGAAAGATTTTGTGTAATATTAGACTGGAAAGAGCTTAAATGGAGTGATATTAGTAATATTGCATATAGCCGATCAGAGGCGGACGAACAGTAGGGAGAGAGGTCACTAGCACCCGAAAACTTCGACAAAAACTCCATGAATACTTGCAAATGTCTTCGAGAAATAGTCATATAGTAGCATAAGCCCCCGTATCAATCTTTATGAGTAATGATAAATTTATATTGAATGTCATGGTGCCCCCTGACCACTGAATCCTGAGTCCTCCTCTGTAGCCGATCGAACTTGCTTGGGATTGAAGCGTAGTTGTGGTTGCATCCTTTGGGTGATACCTGGATTTAGTTAGCTAATGAGTCCTTGGAACTTCTCGGAAAGTTTAAATATCTATTTATTTGGTTGCCAGATTCATGAACAATTTACTGGAAGTTAAACTAATTTTTATCCTTTGCTCTACTCCTCTTCACTGGAAGCTCTTAGAGTTTACTTTTCTCCGGCTAATATTGTTCGATGAACTTGCTGCATGCTTGTGGAGTAGAGGTATCTTTTTGCGAAATCCCAGTCTTTGCATTGATTAGATGTTGCTTATATTCACTTGCAACTATCTTGAGTTTGCAGAAGTTGCGCATACAGATGTTGTGGACTGAATGTATTTTACCTTTCTGAATGAAAACATTTTGGAAGCAAAGAGCATACATTACTATTAATGATTATTTGTCCTCTGCCTATGTATATGTGATACATTATTGATCATATAATTGATAGATTGTATTTTGAACTTCCTCTATAGCTCTTTAATGCATTCTTTTGTAATGCTCAGATGGGAAGAGTTCCCTTTTAATATCAATTCTTGATCTGTTGTACTTTTTTCTTATATTTGTATTTGTGTTTCTATTACAATATTATTCAGGTCAGTAATGCACACAGTTGGACATGTATGGACCTTTACATCTTTGCAACCCCATATCGTGTAACATGGGATTACTACTTTTTATCTCGTGAACATACCCTTGAAATCAAAGAGTGGAAGTCTAAAGCTGAGTTAGAATATGTGAGTCGCCATCCTTACTTAAATGAAACTAATTGGTCATTGATCTAAAGCATAAATTCGTTATAGTCTAATGGATCAAACTTAATTGAAACAGGTCAAATATAAAGGGATCTCAATTTTCCTATTGCAAGCAGGAATGTTAGGAACTCTTTCAGCACTATGGGATTTTCTCCCTTTGTTCACGAATACTGGATGGAGTGAGAACTCAAACATTGGTTTTCTAAAGAAACATATGGGTGCTTCATTTGAAGTACGTCCACAGCCGTGGGTCACAAACCTTACTACTGATGACATTCATTCGGGAGATTTTCTTGCAATATCAAAGATTAAAGGTACCTGGGGTGGTTTTGAGACTATGGAGAAATGGGCAACAGGAGCCTATGCTGGCCATACCGCTGTTTGCTTGAGAGATGCTGAAGGGAAACTATGGGTTGGCGAATCTGGACATGATAATGACAAGGTGGTGTTTTAATTGTTAAACTATCTTCTCATATGATGTTATTCCTTCGTAATTGCTCCTTCTTTCTTGGGAGCAAAGGCAGATACTCTTACATGCTCACCTCCTGAAACCCCCTACTCCAACCAACTCAAGAAAAAAAAATGAAGACGACATAACTGGAAGATAAGGAGAATGGAGATAATATGTGATCTCTATGCAATACTTGCACCAACTCTGTTCTTTGCGTTTTGTTTCAGGGAGAAGATGTGATTGCTATACTACCATGGGATGAATGGTGGGAATTTGAGCTGACAAAAGACAATACCAATCCACATATTGCATTGCTCCCTTTGCACCCTGACCTCCGAGCCAAGTTTAATGAAACTGCTGCTTGGGAATATGCAAAAAGCATGGCAGGAAAACCTTATGGTTACCATAACTTAATATTTAGCTGGATAGACACAATTGATGGAAATTATCCTTCGCCCTTGGATGCTCATCTGGTAATGCATGTTATTTTCAGATCACAGTCTTTCCACTTTTTTCTATGCACTATTATCTTGAAGGTGTTATCTTCCATACAGTCCTTTACTATCTAATTCCTCCGGTTTGCGAGAATAGCAAATTTCTGCTTTGACTGTATATATTGTTCTTTCAAATACATTAGATAATCCCAAGTCACAACAAACAGCTAACTTAGACCTCATCATATTTTGTTGATCAGCTGAAGCAGTAATATGCTGTGCAAATGAAGTGAAATTGGTGAAATGCCTTCGTTTCACACAGAGACTAGTTATATCGAAATAAAGGGCTCAGAACTTTTGTTGGGTCTTAAGCTGCAGATTTCATTTTCTGAACAGTATCTATATTTCCATATGGGGTATTTGCTTGAAATTTTAGTGTGATGTTATTCCTGTGGAGCTTCATTTGACTGCTAAAAGTATTATGATTCAAGTGTTCCATAGAATTCCGCATTCTATGCATGTTTACTTGAACGCTAAATATTTGATAGTTTTAGTGTCTCATGAGAGCTGGAAATGGAATTTGTTCTGGTTTAAGAAAATTGAAGTACCGTATGATCATGAATGAGCTTGAAATTACTCTAGGAAGATATCACATTTATACGTGAGAGACAATTGAAATCAGAAAGTTGAGGATAAAAGAAGGGTGAGGGACAGAAAGAGATGGCACTGAAAAAAAGTAGAAATTACAGGCATTTATAGATATAGGTGGGTCACTGTGGCACTTGGTTTTTGTGTTGTGGATAGCTGCTACTGTATTTTGCTGCATTTATGAGATTAGCCGTTACTTTTAGTTATTGTTAATATTTATTGTTGTATGGTGCAGGTTGCTTCTGTCATGACTGTTTTTAACCAACTAAAGCCTGCATATGCTTCTAACTTGTGGAATGAAGCCTTAAACAAACGACTTGGAACTCAGGTAAATTTATGAAATGCCTCTTTTTGTTGAGACAAATAGTGGACAGAAGCAGCTGCTAGGTATAATATGTTTCTCCACTGAATATCTATTTAAAGTGGAACTACAAAAGGTTGATGTTATAAACTATTATTTGGCCCGACATATAACTTGCTTTGTTAAGTCAGGGTAAACCTCAATCATAGACTTGATTATATTCAATATCGAATGCTGATCCATTCTGTTCAATGCAGAATCTTAGTCTTCCCAATATACTTGTTGAAGTTGAAAAGCGTGGATCCTCTTTTGCCGAATTGTTGAGTATTCCAGAGCAGGATGATTGGGTTTATAGTGATGGAAAGTCAACATCATGTGTTGCTTATATTCTTGAAATGTATAAGGAAGGAGGACTATTTGGTGAACTTGCAAGCTCAATACAGGTTACGGAGTTCACGGTGAGTATGTCAGATAGATTTTGAAGCTTTCCTGTTTTCGGTTGGTTGCTTGGGTATTTGCCTGTGTAATGTACTTGATGAATCAGAAACTGGCTATTCCTTTATTCTGTTTAACATGTTTGTACCTCAAGTCAAGTATCTTTTGCTTGTCCATTCCTTTTATCTTCGCATCTTCGTCAATCCATGGTAGGGTAAGGCTGCTTGCATCTCACCCTCCCCAGACCCCACTTGTGGGAATACACAGGTCGTTGCTGTTGTTGTATCTTCGTCAATCCATGCCCTAATTCTGGTTATTTCACCAGTTCCAAACGAACTGTAATATTTAATTGTTTGGAGTGTACTACCTAGTATAGAACGTTTTCCCTACAATCCAGAGTACATTTCAGTATCTTATTACCAAAAAGGTAAAGTAGGAACACTTTTAAACCAGCAATATTTCCATTATGGGAAAGTTACTTAATCTTCTAATTTGGAACTGCCTATCTTTATACAAAATTGTAGCACCGATATTTGCTCATCAAAGAAACTACAATTCTTGCATTAATACTAGTATTCTGTTGTCATCTCATTGAAAACCACATGGAAGTTTATGTTGGACTCCAGTTCTAGAGTTTTAGGAAATAATGTTTTTTAACTAGTCTTTTATTGTTGGAAGTGCAGATAAAAGATGCTTATACTCTCAAGTTTTTTGAAAACAATTCAAGCCGGTTGCCAAAATGGTGCAATGCTGATGACACTGTGAAGCTTCCTTTCTGTCAAATTCGTGGAAAGTATCGGATGGAATTACCCGGATACAATACTATGGATCCGTATCCCCATATGAACGAAAGATGTCCATCTATGCCTCCGAAATATTACAGACCTGAAGGTTGTTGACAAGATTTTTCCCATCTTCCTCATAATTATTAGAAGTCAGTATTGCTGAAGACATAACCAAGTAAATACATATGTGCTATCTCTAGCAACTTAAGCTTTTAGATGAGATGGTCATATACTTCAACAAGCATGTCGCATAGTATAATTTTTTCACTCATCAGTTCTCTTGGAGTTGTACAATTGCCTAGGATGTACAAGGTTGCTGTTAGCCTAGATGTTGCTCTTATTAAGAGTTTGTACAAATATTTTTACTTCCAACACTACTTCAATGTTGCACAGCCACAATGTTAGCTTGTCAATTTCCTTGTTTTTATGTAGTTCTATACTGGACGAGGTCGCGAAAATCAATACCGAAGAACTTGTACATACAAAAAATAAATTTGGTATATGAGGTGGGATTTTAATTGTTCACTATGCCTTCAAAACTCTAGAGATATGTAATTTTATTGAGCAATAGACTTTCTAAATGGTGTTATAAGGGCGAAACACACTTATAATAGCAGAAGAACAGAAATCTAATTCGGCGTGAGGGTAAAAGAGAATGGACATTAATATTTTGTTTTTCCCTTTTTACTTAGTTAAACATTTTTTTCCCTATATCTTAGCTCTCCCCTGTTAGCACTCTCTTGTGTCTATTCGTATTTATGTATGAACTAGTTTCTGAACTTATGCGTTACACGTGTATTCTATGCTAATTAATACAAACATTTTAAAATGACATAAATATTTTTAGAATAGGCGTACAATGAGTTACATGAGAAGGAAAATATAAGCTCAAACTAATGAATGATGAGCCTATTTCAACAACACATCGTTTATACATGAATATGAGCAATGACTATGACTGCAAGTGCTTCGTGTCTTAATACCTGTACCTTAGTGTTCAAGAAATTATAGCCTTCTCTTTTAAAAACACATACATATCAAGAGGCTGCCTAATGAAAGTTGTATTTTGTAGAAGCTATATAGAAATTCGATTAAGATATGTCTTCCTGAGTAATGATGTACACCTGCATAGAAGTAGTAGTTAATTGCGGTAAAGTTACACAAGCAACTATTAAAATCAATAAATTTGATTCGTCTACAAAAATTATAATTGCATATACACATCCCTTTATCTGATACAAAGTTATGAATTCTTTTATCAATAAATTTGATAGAAGAATATTAGTTGAATTGTGTAAATATATCTTATCACAAAATATAAACACGAAAATCGCATGTCAGATGTTGGTAGTTTGATGTGTTGTCGTACTTCATGAAAAACTAACACTACTATAAATTAGAGAATAATTGACACAAATTAATTTTGTGACCAGAATTTGAATATGAATCTCTTAAGCTTTAAATAAAAAAATTCATATAGTAAAAGTGGTAAAATTTACGAATAAAATATTTAACAATATTATAATACCAAATTGTAAATCATGCTTATTATCTTTGACTCATCTATAGTTTTTCCCAACATTCCTACAATTAGTTCCAAGAGCCTGAGCTACTTTAGTTTACTTTGCTAAAAAATTTCATTAAATTGGCTCAGTTGTGTTTTAAAAAGAATGAAAAATAAATTAAGACGAACATAGGAGGAACAAGCATATTTGAACAAAAAAGGTACATAAGAATAGTCATGTAGATATTAATAGTATCCAATCAATTTCTGTAGTCAACCCAATGTTTTACTTTCTTGAAATGCCATAAAAACGTACACCACAACTTTTTGGTAATAACTTCTAAATATAACGTGATTCAGAGGAATAAATATTAATTTTCTCAAGCCTATATTTTCTCTGAATATTCAGAGATTTTTCTTTCCTTGCTACTTCTCGGCAGCAATAATTCTACAGTCTGTCACTCAAGATTATGAGAACATCATTACAGAAAGGACAAAAATAAATAAATAAATGGAAAAAGCAATGTATTAAATTACTACCTCTATTTCTTTTTCAAATTGAATGATAATGTTCATTGTTCATTAAATTAATAATAAAATTAAAAATCACCAATTATCTAACCTAATTAAAGGAAAGAATAGATCAGAAGCTTACTTGTTGGAAAAAGTATCGTTTCTGCTCTAAGGCATGAACCACAGATGTTTCATATGTGCAGAAGTTTACCAGCATAGACACTTTGTTGTGAATCTTTATAGAGTGTAATGAAGAATTTCAAAAGGCTGCAATGCAAAAATATTATAAGCATTAAAGATGAAAGAAATTAAAGTAACAATCAAACCTGAATAATTAAGAAAATTAAACTTTAAAAACTGCAAGCTACAATAATTACGGGTGAAAAACATAACAATCAAAACCTCTATTGTTAGGTCTCCTAAAAATTCAAGAAAAAGAATAAAAGAGGAGAAACGTTTTACACGATAATGATAGGAAACGTTTCTGGAAAGTAAATGAAGGATACATAGAATACCCTCAACTCTCATTGGATTCATTGAATTGAGTGTGTTAAGTAGTAAATTACCATTCTTTCCCTTCTAATTCACCCGCTTCACTTTTAAAGTAATAAATAAAAATTATTTAATGAAAATGTTTTTTTCTTGGGACAAAATGGTCACTCAAATTTAAAAGGATATTATTGTAAATTAACTTTGAAGATAGGATCTTCCTACTTTTAGTATAATATGATATGATATGATTCCTACTTTTAATATAATATATGATATGATATGGTATGATGATATGATGATTGTATGTGTATTTGTTGGAGTGAAATTCCTGGAGTCCTATGCTACGACATTATCACATAAAGAAAACATACGGTGCCAGTGTGTGATTGACATCAAAAAATTAAAGTGTTTAAATAATTCAAAATGAAATGTCAATCTAAAAAATTAGAGAAAATGCATAAGTACCCTCTGACCTATAGCTGTATTTCCAACTACACATTTTATCTTTGCGGGAATTCTATTATCCTCTTAACTATTTTTAAATGGAATTAGTATACTCTTAATGCTTATGTGACAGAAGAAAAGAGAGTGTATGCCACCCTCATTGAGAGAGTGAGAAAGAGAGAGAATACTGAAATTTATTTTTATAAGTAACATTTTTATAAAATATACTATTTTCTACTTTTTTTCTTTTCTCTTGTTTTTATTTTTCTTTTCCTTTTCTTTCCTCCTGTTTTGTTACTTATAGATTTGCCGGGAATTAGCTCTGGCATTCTCCATATTTTCCCGCGAGATTGAGTTGAAGATTTTATTCTTTCCTTTCCATATTTCACTACACTTTATACAAGATTACTGTTATTTCTAATCTCTTCACTCACCACTTTTAAACTTTCAATTGCAATTGCTTCTCATAGAAAGGAATGAAAAAATCTCGTCCCAAAATCAATTTCTGATTAAACCCAGAAGAAGCCCACAAAAGACTGAAAAAAAGAAGAAGTGTTTTGATTGTTAGCTGCAAAAAATATTCTCGCCGTGCTCGCCGTTTCACGATGGAGGCCTTCAGCCTTTCACTACTTCAGGTAGTGAGGTGGGGGAGGGGAGTCCTATTTTTTTAATTAATCAAATTTACATAAAAGAGAGAACAAGGAAGAAGAATATGGTTGTTGGTTGTTGATTGCCAGAAAGTTTTCTAGGAGCTCACCGTTTTTCGATCTGTTTCTTCAACCAAAAATGTTTTGCTGCTTCACTTGTGGTTTGGGGGATGGAAGAAGGTGGGATGTTTGAAAAGGGAAAAAAATTAAAAAATATAAAAGTGAGCTGGGAAAAGAAGTTGATGGGAAAAAAATAAGAAAAAAATAATTTTAGTGGGAAATACATGTGTTAGGCGCGTGTATTTCACCATCAAATACATATGGTAGTGGCATTTTAGGGTGATACTAATTCCATTTAAAATAGTGAGTAGTTAAAAATCTGGCTATAGCTCCAGAGGGTTACCGTCACGACCCAAAATACTAAGTCGTGATGGCGCCTATTGTGGTTCTAGGCAAGCAAACATTACAGAATAATCCCAACACTTTTAACAGAAAATGAATTAAAACAGTTTAAATAACAAAAATTCTCATAAACAAGAATAGAAACCCAAAACTCAACGCGGAATTTCCAATTATCAGGGTGTCACAGAGTACATGAGCATCCATACATCACAAGTCTGGAAAACACGATCTATAATAGTCTAAGACTAAATACAATAAGCAAGAAGATAGGGAAGGAAAGACAAGGTCTGCGAAACACCAGCAGCTACCTCGGAATCTCCGGAAGAGCAACTGCGCGAAGAAATCAACACCAACTGTGTCCGGAAATACTTGAATCCGCACATGAAGTGCAGGGTGTAGCGTGAGTACAACTAACTCAGTAAGTAACAATACTAAATAAAGAACTGAAAGTAGTGATGAGCTTCACAGCTAAGTCCAATTTCAGTAATTTCCAACATAAGAAGATAGGCATGCTTTCAAGTTCAACATTTAAGGCCCAAACAGTAGTTTCATATCAAGATCAACTGAAATAGAAGATAATATCTCTCAGAAATTTTAAAAACAGTGATATATGACACCTGAAGTGTAACAACAATGAAATCAATGCATCATCTCAGAGCAAAAGTCACTTAGTCCTCCCATCCGCTCCAACATCACAATCACTTTTTCCTCACAATCACCCATTCCTCTCAATCACTCAGCACTCGGCGCTCGCACGTGCTCACTGGGGGTGTGTACAGACTCTGGAGGGACTCCTTCAGCCTAAGCGTTATAACAAGTCAATCATGGCATAAATCAACGAAACATGCTACAGGGTGCAGCTCGATCTTATAAATATCCTCACAATTACATCATCGGCCTCACTCAGTCATCAACCTCTTCAGCCTCTCGGACTCTCAGAAATCATGATAAGCAGCCCAAACATCAATGATATGATGCATCAATAATGAACAATAGAGACTGATCTGTGTTATGCAAGTAAAACTGTGACTGAGTACAAAATAACAATCTAGTAGATAATTCAACATGTACAAGACCTCTGCGGGTCCCTACAGTGTCAACACATGGTTTAAACATGATTTATAGTTCGATTTCTATAATACGCAAAAAATGTACGAATAACAACAGATTATTCAACTACATAGTTCCATGGAATTTATCAAGTCACAATTCCTACGGTGCATGCCCGCATGCCCGCCACGAAGCATGTGCGTCACCTCAAAACCAATCACATATCACAAAATGGGGGTTTCATACTCTCAGGACCAAATTTAGAACTGTTACTTACCTCAAACCGAGTAATTCTTTATTCTGCTATGCCTTTACCTCGCGAATCGGCCCCCGAACGCCTCGAATCTAGTCACAATTAATTCGATTAAGTCAATACAAATTATAGAAATTAATTCCTTATGAAAATACTAATTTTTCAACAAAATCCGAAATTGCACTCAAAAATGCCTGTGGGGCCCACGTCTCGGAACTCGACAAAAGTTAAAAAATATGAACGCCCATTCAACAACAAGTCCAACCATACCAAATTTTACCAAATTCCGACATCAAGTCAACTTTCAAATCCTCAAATCTTATTTTCAAATCCCTAGGCCCAAATCCTCTAATTTCACCTGAAAAACACGTAATCTAGTCGAAATACTCAATGATAATTCAATATTATTGACTAACAATGATCAGAAGTGACTTACCTCAAGTTTTCCAGTGAATTCCCTCTGAAAAATCGCCCCAAACCGTGCTTGAAAGGTCCAAAATGACAAAAATGTCGGAACCCTCTGTTTTTGTACACTGCCCTGAGGTTCCGTATTTGCGGAATTTTTAACTGCTTCTAGGCAACTGCTTTTGCGGTTTTTCTTCCGCTTCTACGTCCTTTTCGCTTCTGCGGACTCGCTGCTGCGAAGAAGTTGTCCGCTTCTGCGGTTTTTTGCCAGCTTTGTTCTAAGTCCAAATTTGATCCGTTAACCATCCAAAACTCAACCGAGGCCCCCCGGACCTCAACCAAATATACCAGCAAGTCCTAAAATATCATACGAACTTAGTCTAAGCCTCAAATCACATCAAACAACGCTTAAACTACGAATCATACCCAAATTCAAGCTTAACGAAACTAAGAAAGTTGAACTTTTGCATTTTATGCCGAAACCTATCAAATCAAGTCCGATTGACCTCAAATTTTGCACACAAGTCATAAATGACATAACGGACCTATTCCAATTTCCAGAATCGGATTCTGATCTCAATTTCAAAAAATCAATTCCCCAGTCAAACTTCTAAACTTAAATTTCTATTTTAGCCATTTCAAGCCTAATTTAACTACCAACTTCCAAATAATTTTACGGACACACCCCTAAGTCCAAATCACCATACAAAGCTATTGGAATCATCAAAACTCTATTCCGGGGTCATTTACACATAAGTCAATACCCGGTCAACCTTTTTAACTTAAGTTTTCGTCTTTGAGACTAAGTGTCTCAATTCATTTCGAAACCTCACCGGACCCGAAACAATTACCCTTGCAAGTCACATAACAACTGCAAAGCACAAATTGAGCAGTAAATAGGGAAACGGGGCTGTATACTCAAAATGACCGGTCGGGTCGTTACATTTCCCCCTCTTAAATAAACGTTCATCCTCAAACGGGTTTAGAATCATACCTCGAGCCTCAAATAGGTGTGGATATTTGCTCCTCATATCCCTCTCAATCTCCCAGGTCCTCGCCACTACACTTTCACTGAAGCTATGTTCTTTGATCTAAACTTTCGAACCTGCCGGTCTAAAATGACCACCGGCTCCACATCATAAGTCAAATTACCATCCAACTAGACTATGCTGAAATCCAAAACATGAGACGGATCTCCGACATACTTTCGAAGCATAGATACATGAAACACTGGATGAACACCAAATAGATTAGGTGGCAATGCAAGTTCATAAGCTACCTCTCCAATCTTCTTAAGTATTTTAAAAGGCCCAATATACCTAGGACTCAACTTGCCCTTCTTCCCGAACCTCATAACACCCTTCATAGGCGAAACTCGGAGTAGTACCTTCTCTCCTTCCATGTAAGCAACATCGCGAACCTTTCGGGCGGCATAACTCTTATGTCTAGACTGCACCGTGTGAAGTCGATCCTGAATCAATTTAACCTTCTCCAAAGCATCCTGAACCAAATCAGTACCCAATAGCCTAGCCTCACCCGGAACAAACCAACCCACCGGAGACCGACACTGTCTCCCATATAAAGCCTCATACAGAGCCATTTGAATGCTCGATTGGTAGCTGTTATTGTAAGCAAACTCTGCCAGTGGAAGAAATTGATCCCAAGAACCCCCAAAATCTATAACACAAGCACATAGCATATCTTCCAATATCTGAATAGTGCGTTCAGACTATCCGTCCGTTTGAGGGTGAAATTTTGTACTCAACTGAACCTGTGTGCCTAATTCTTGTCGCACTGCTCTCCAAAACTATGATGTAAACTGCGTGCCCCGATCTGAAATGATGGACACCGGCACACCATGTAGGTGAACAATCTCGCGGATATAAATCTCAGCCAACCGCTCCGCAGAATAAGTAGTACCGACTGGAATAAAATACGCGGATTTGGTCAACCGATCTATAATCACCCAAACATCATCAAAATTCCTCAAAGTCTGTGCGAGTCCAACTACGAAGTCCATGGTAATAAGCTCCCATTTTCATTCCGGAATCTCTATCCTCTAAAGCAATCCACCCGGTCTCTGATACTCATACTTTACCTGCTGAAAGTTGAGGCACCGAGCTACAAACCCCAGTATATCCTTCTTCATTTTTCTCCACCAATAATGCTGCCTCAAGTCCTGATACATCTTCGCGGCACCTGGATGAATGGATTACCGCAAACTGTGGGCCTCCTCAAGAATTAACTCACGCAGCCCATCCACATTAGGCACACAAATCCGACCATGCATCCTCAATACCCCATCATCTCCACTAGTAAAATCTCTGGCATCACGTGCTTCTAATGTGATCATATAAAAAAGACTGAGAAACCACACGAGCTAGAACCCGACTAGGCTCCGAAACATCTAATCTTATGAACTGGTTGGCCAAGGCCTGAACATCAACTGCAAGAGGCCTCTCACCAACTGGAATGAATGCAAGGCTACCCATAGTCACCGCCTTTCTACTCAAGGCATCGGCCACCACATTTGCCTTCCTGGGATGATACAAAATAGTAATATCATAATCCTTTAGTAGCTCCAACCACTGCTGCCTCAAATTTAGATCCTTCTGTTTGAATAAGTGCTGAAGACTCCGATGATTTGTAAATACCTCATAAGACACACCATAGAGATAGTGCCTCCAAATCTTCGATGAATGAACAATGGCTGCCAATTCTAAATCATGAACAGGGTAGTTCTTTTCATGTGGCTTCAACTGGCGCGAAGCATAAGCAATCACTCTACCCTCCTGCATTAAGACACACCCAATACCAATTCGAGAAGCTTCATAATACACTGTATAAGGGCCTGAAGCTGAAGGTAAAACTAGAACTAGAGCTATGGTCAAGGCAGTCTTGAGCTTTTGAAAGCTCTCTTCACACTCATCTGACCACCTGAATGGAGCACCTTTCTGGGTCCGTTTAGTCAAGGGCGATGCAATAGACGAGAAACCATCCACAAAGTGGCGATAATAACCAGCCAAGCCGAGAAAACTCCGAATCTCCGTAGCTGAAGATGGCCTGGGCCAACTCTGAACTATCTCTATCTTCTTCGGATCCACCTTGATTCCTTCACTAAACACTATGTGTCCTAATAATGTCACCGAACTAAGCCAGAACTCACACTTAGAGAACTTGGCATAAAGTTTCTCCTCCCTCAGCCTCTGTAGTACAATACTCAAATGTTGTGCATGTTCCTCCTGGCTACGTGAGTATACCAAGATGTCATCAATAAATACTACGACAAACAAATCAAGATACGGCTGGAATACACTATTCATCAAGTGCATAAATGCTGCTGGGGCATTGGTCAGCCCAAAAGACATCACGAGAAATTCATAGTGACCATAACGGGCCCTGAATGTCGTCTTGAGAATATTCGAATCCCGAATTTTCAACTGGTGATACCCAAATCTCAAATTAATTTTGGAGAACACCCCGGCTCCTTGATATTAACTTTGTTCAACTGCCTATAGTCGATGCACATCCGCATAGTACCGTCCTTCTTTTTCACAAACAGAATTGGTGCACCCCAAGGAGACACACTAGGTCTAATAAACCCTTTATCAAGAAGTTCCTGAAGTTGTTCTTTCAATTCCTTCAACTCAACTGGTGCCATATGATACGGAGGAATAGAAATGGGCTGAGTACCCGGTACCAAGTCAATACCGAAATCAATATCCCTGTCAGGTGGCATACCTGGCAGGTCTGCAGGAAATACACCGGAAAGTCTCACACTACCGGTATAGAATCAATAGTAGGAGTGTCTGCATCAACATCTCTCACAAAAGCCAAATAGGACAAACACCCCTTCCCAACCATACGTTGGGCCTTCAAATAAGAGATTACCCTGCTGGGAACATAATCTAGAGAACCTCTCTATTCGACCTTCCACAACCCCGGCATCGCCAACGTCACGATTTTTGCGTGACAATCCAGAATAGCATGACATGGAGACAACCAATCCATACTCAAGATTACATCGAAATCAACCATACTATGCAATAAGAGATCAACTCTAATCTCCAGTCCCCTAATAGTTACCACACATGACCGATACACACGGTCCATAATAATAGTATCACCCACCGGCGTAGATACACGAACAGGTGAAACTAGGGGCTCACGGGGCATATCTAAATAACGAACAAAATATGATGATACATACGAATATGTGGAACCAGTGTCAAATAATATAAAAGCTTCCCTATGGCACACTGAGACAATAAATGTGATCACTGCATCTGAAGCAACGGTATCTGGCCTGGCAAGAATAGCATAGAATGGGGCCTGACCGCTACCTGATTGGCCTTCCCCTCTTGGGCGACCCCTAGCTGACTGAAGCCCACTCTGAGCTGGCTGAGCGGGTGGCGAAGTAACTGGTGCTGAAGTCGTAGTCTGACTCCTCTACTACACTGATCCTCCCAGGCGACGAGGACACTACCTTCATATATAACCAAATTCCCCGCACTCAAAGCAACTCCATGGTACTGGTGGTGGTGGGGGATGAATCGGGCCCCGAGAACCAGAATAACTGCTAGAAGCACCCGGTGCAAATGAACCCTGAACTGAAGGAGCACGGGACGAACTCTGGGCTGGAAAGGCACTGAGAGATGACAGACCCTGATGAGAATTGTATGAACCATGGCTGGATGATGCACCACGATGAACTGGACGACCCGTCTGAGCGTGCCTGTAAAGACAACCCTTGCCGTGGTAGAACTGACCCCCAGAAGGAACACCGCTGAAACCACCCGATCCACGAGGTCTCTAGGCCTCCCTCTCTCCACGCTCCTGGCTACGAACCATCTCTATCTGCCGAGCAATGTCAACCACCTCGTCAAAAGTAGCACCAGATACCCTCTCCCGAGTCATAAGTAACTGCAGCTGATATGTGAGGCCATCAATGAACCTCCTAATCCTCTCTCTATCCGTGGGAACCAACCAAACTGCGCGACGAGCCAACTCAGAGTATGCGTCACAGATATGCCCTTTTGATGTAACTGCTCAAACTGTCTGCACAGCTCCTCTCTGCGAGACTGTGGCACGGACTTCTCCAAGAAGAGAACGGAGAACTCTTGCCATGTAAGTGGTGCTGCACCGACCGGCCATCGCCTCTCATAAGCCTCACACCATCTGAATGCAGCCCCAGTGAACTGAAAAGTAGTGAACGAGACCCCACTGGTCTCCAGAATACCCGCCGTGCGAAGCATCCGCTGGCACTTATCCAGGAAACCCTGAGCATCCTCTGACTCAGCACTGCTAAATGATGGAGGCTGAAGCCTTCCAAATCTCTCAAGTCTCATATCATCCATAACAGGGACCACCTGGTCCTAAGCAACTACAACCGGCTGGGTGGGTAGTGCCCCTGGTATCTGAAGTCCTTACACTACCTGCTCTGGAGTACAGGAGACAGGGGTATGGGTACCTCTCCCGGCCTGAGAAGTGGCTGGTGCGGCCTGAGCCGAAACCACCTAAGCAAGGCCAGTGCAAATAGTCAATATATGTGCTAGAGCCTCCTGAAGGCCTGGGATCACAGTAGGCACAGTTGGTGCTTGAGTTGGTCCCACCGGCTTAACAATATCTGGAATCTGCTCCTAAGCTGGAGCAACTGGTGGTGCTACATGTGCTGCTCCAATTGTTGTACGAGCTACACCTCGACCTCTACCTTGGCCCCGACCTCTACCATGGCCTCGGCCTCTCGCGGCCCTAACTAGTGGCACTGGTGGCTGACCGTCCGATTCGGTAATACGTGTCCTCACCATCTATGAGAGAAGAGAATAACAGAAATTTAGTTTCCGAAATTAACAAATTCGCATGATAGATTACAAGAAAGTGAAATTTTCCTAAGGGTTTGGCAGCCTCTCGAAGATAAATACAGACTTCTCTGTATCGATCCGCAAGACTCTACTAGACCTGCTCATGAATCGTGAGACCTATGTAACCTAGGCTCTAATACCAACTTGTCACGACCCAAAATACTAACCTGTCGTGATGGCGCCTATCGTGGTACTAGGCAAGTCGACATTACGGAATAATCCCAACTCTTTTAACATAAATGAATTAAAGCATCGGGGTGTCACAAAGTACATAAGCATCTATAGAAACCCAAAACATCTCTTTCCATCTCTATGTTCGTTAAACTTGCTTCCTTTCTTGCTTTCATGAAGCCGACCCTAACAGACATCTCTTCCATTTTCGTAGATGGAAGATCCGGTGAATCAATTCAATTAGATGCCGCTTACCTAGATGCGGTGCTTGTCCCTCAAAGCGAAGGTAAAGACCAAGACATTGGGGATTCTGAATCTGGTCGCACTTTCCTCAGGTCGAACGGCTATCCACCTCAAGCAGTAAAACAAAGTCGTTATGGCTATGTTACTAACATAGAAAACTATGAATGGTATTCATTGACAGGAGTGACCGCTTTCTAGTCGTAGTTGGTACCACCCCTGTTCACTTCAGCATGCAAGGAACACCTTCGGGAAGAATCAAAGTTTTTCTCCTTTGCAAAGCTATCAATGCTTTATTCAAGATCCTTCTGTGTGGAAGGGAAGGAAGAAAGAAGGCGAACACAAATACTAAAAAGCGGTTCATGGGGACCCCCAAAAAAGGAGATAGAGAGCGTGGAATGGGCTTTCCAAGCATAAAACAATCCCTATCTATACATTCCATGGCAACAGACAGAAGGCAGTTTTGTCGTTGTTCTTAACCCCAGGCACATTTCCGTTCCCAATAATCTCCATGAAAAGACTACCATGATTTTCGAACGAACCGAGGGAGAGTCGAGGCATGAAAAACCTATCTATGATCTGCTTATTTCCAAGTACGTATCATCCGCTGCCTTATCCGCCGTCTCTGCGGCCGCCAAAAGCCTACCCTCTCTTGATCGTGACAAAAAAAAAAAAAAAGAAGAGAGGGAACTTGGAGTTGGCGCCCACATAACGGATTGCTTGCTTACCAAGCCATCCTGGCTTTCACTCCTCCAGTTAGATTATTCTGCTTTGTCTCACCCAGGCGGCCTACCCGCTTCCTTTCGTTCAGCTGTCCTCAACCATACCATAAGGACTTCTCAGTGCAAATCCAATTCATTATCATCCACCGAGTATTCTATTTATATAGGCTGAGTTTTGGCCATGTGTTCGTATATCGTGAGACAGTAGATTCAAAAAATTCGAGTTCTCTCTGGTCCTTTACTAATACATTCCCGCCTTGTTGGTCAAGTTCACTTCGTTTCTCATCCAAAAAGTCACAAAAGGCTTCTTGGGGGGTGTAGGCGGCATTTTCGGCCAAGGCAGGATGTGAAGTAAGTATTTCTTGAAAAAGAGAATAGCATGAATGCTTTTTCTCACGGATCCGAAGATCCCTATTCTCGAACTCGATCAATTGGTTATATTCCTTTTGCGAGGAACAATTGTTGAGTGAATGTTTTACTTCTGCCCAATAGACCCCCCTATCCTTATCCATCAAAAAAATGCTATTGGTATTTTCCATTGCCAATATCCTATTTATCATCGATGACTCCAAGGCTATATTGTGAGTCGGGGGCCAAGGCTCCGACAGGACCTGGAGCCCGAATAAATCTTCCGATGAGGAGTTTGAAGGGCCCGGAAGAGGAAGTCCTTGCCCTCCCCCCACACTCAAAACCAAAACAAAAGAGAAAAGATCAGCCAAAAGAACATCTAAGCGAGAAAGTAAGTAGATCCGGAGAAAATAGAAAAAGAAAGAGATGAAAAATATTAGGAATAAAAGAATCACACTCCTTTTTCTTTTTGTTGAACGAGAAACTAGAGTCAGACTTAGTAAAAGTCAGAAGAAAAGAAGGATCAATTCTGGGGTGGTGCTTCTATCTGATCCTAGAAAACGTACGAAACAACCTGCTACGGAACTACCGATAAG
>MCJB01033452.1:39703-87397 GCA_002018475.1 Nicotiana obtusifolia | reverse complement strand
ATTCTTTTTGCTATGGCTCCGAAATTTCGATACGGATCTAATTATTCAAACAAAACTGAATTCGGAGTTCATTTACTGATTCAAATTTCAATTACACCAGAAGCGCGACGTTTGTCGCTTCATGAAGCGACAAACTAAGTCCCGTTTATGATCCAAAATTCACCCGAGACCCTCGGGACTTCATCCGAACATGAACACATGTTCTATAACCTCATTCAAACTTGTTCCAATCATTGGAACACTAAAATGAACATCGATTTATTGGATTCGCATTGAAACCAATCCTATGAACTTCAAGGATCCTCAATTTGATCCTTCGATCCGAACCCGACCAAACGGTGTCCGAATGGTCTGAAAATTTGCACGCAAGTCCAAAATTACATAAGGAACCTACAGCAACTTTCGGAATTTCATTCCGACTTCCGGATCAAAATTCGACCTTTCAACCGGTATTCCGAACTTCCTCGATTCAATTCTCACGCTGTTCGAGATCTATTAAATTTATTCCGGTCACTCGTCTAAGTCATATATACTATCTCGAAGCTAGTCGAGTCGTCGGAATTCAAATCCGAGCCTTCTAACTCAAAAGTCAATTTCGGGTTGACTTTTGTGACTTAGACTTTCGCAAACGAGACCATGTGTCTCATTTCTTTCAAATTTTCTTCGAGTACATTTTCTCAACTTAATTTCAATTAATATAATTAAAGAAATAAATTGGGGCGTAAAACGAGTCATTACAACGACAAAACAGTAACTCAAATTTAATTCCACATCAATCCGTGAAGTAAGCATATTAATCACAACATATGCAATGTAATGCAATGCAATGCGATGCTATGCCATGTAATGCGATGCAATGCTATGCTATGCAATGCTAGTCATACTAGTCAACACTAGTCATGACCTGTGACGGCGTGCCACACGATCCCCTGGGTACCCGCGCTCGGTGGGTGGTTCCGGCGCAATATATATATATAATTTAGTCATACTAGTCAACACTAGTCATGACCTGTGGCGGCGTGCCACCCGATCCATGCATGTCTATGCAATGCAGTACTAGTCATGCTAGTCAACACTAGCCATAACCTGTGACGGCGTATCACCCGATCCATAAAAATAAACATTTGAAAACATCATATGTGTTTCAAAACCGAGTTGATGAAAATCGTTTGAAAACATCATTTGGTTTTCTAAAACCAAGTTCAAATAATGATTCAAAGCATTTTAAATACTCCTGAAGGGTTTACATCCATATAAATCCATCCTCGTGACGACGTGTCACCCGATCCTTTCAATGCAATGCAATACTAGTCATGCTAGTCAACACTAGCCATGACCTGTGACGGCGTGTCACCCGATCCATAAAAATAAACATTTGAAAACAGCGTATGTGTTTCAAAACCAAGTTGATGAAATGATTCATGCAACAACAATGGCGGTATGCCCAATAACACCCTTGTAGGGTCCACACAACCGGCGGTATGCTCAACATCGTAATACATATACAACAACAATCACCCTTGAAGGGTTAATAAAATCGGCGCGAAGCCCAAACATGGCAATCAGCCCAATCACAATAATATCAATTGAGTTTCAGTCAAGAACTCAGTAAAAACTATCAACCGGGATGGACCAAGTCCCAATTCCCATACATAAACAACCCATGCTCATAACCGAGCAAGTATCTCACCTCATCACAACAATATGAGGTGAAATCCGGGGTTTCGAACCCTCAGGACGTCATTTACAAGTATTATTCACCTCGAATCCGGCTAAGTCCTTAGCCCGCGACGCCTTTGCCCTTTGTGTTGGCCTCCTCGCGCGTCGAATCTATCCAAATTCATAATCATTATGTCAAATTAAGCTATGGGGTCAACACCCAAGCAAAAATAATCAGAATTACTATGAATTTCCCAAATCAGCAAAAACTCGGCCCCGGGCCCACTTCTCGAAATTCAGAAATTATTACTAAAACATGTTCCTTATCTCTTTACGAGTTCACCCATATAAAATTCGTCGTGTTTCGACTTCGAATCGGCCTTAATCCCCAATTTCCATATTTTCTTGAAATTGAGAAGAACCCTAGGTTCTCCTCTTTCATAAATTTGTGAATGTAGGATGGGATTAAGCATAGATATTACGTTCTAAGAGGGATTTGGGGCATAAAATACTTACCCGATGTTTTCCTTGAAGTTTCCCCTCTATTTCTTTCCCACTTCTCTTTAATCTTCTTCCCAAATAGCCTCAACGTTTTCAAGAAAGTGAAATCCCTCTATTTGCCAGATTAATCTCGAAATCTTGATTGCATGTGTGTCTTGGGGTTGATTTCCAAAGATTTTGGTGTTTTCAATTGTTGTCTCTCGTGGGTTTAGCGTATGGAAATGTTCAGATGCCCCAAAATGAACCCTAGGTCCTATTTATAATGGTCCAAAAAGTCTGGCAAAAATCGTACCGAAATAGGCATTTCGCGACCCCTCTTGTCAATTTCGCGGTTCGCAAAATCCATTCGCGGACCGCATTTCTGCCGCGAAATCAGCCAAAAAGGCTGCCAAGTACACTGTCCGAGTTCGCGACGCCAGAGAGGCATTTCGCGGTGCGCGGATTCCTTTCGCGGTTCGTGAATCCATCGCGAAATGGCCTGGTATTTTGCCCAGGTCCACTGTTTGTGTTCGCGATCCTTCTTCCTCACTTCGCATTTCGCCTTTTCAGTTCGCGGTTCGCGAACTGGCCGCGAACTTCCCCTTCCCTTTCTGTTTCATTCCGCGATGGCCTTGAGCCATTTTGGGGTCAGCCTTTCCATTTCGTGTTACGCGAAATGGTTCGCGATCCAGGTCAGTTTGCTGACCTCTCTTCCTTGCTTCACCATTTTAGGCCTAACTTTTTCATACGGAGTCCGATTTGGACGATTCTTTTTTATACGGCTCCGTAATTTCAATACGGAGCTAATTCTTCAAACAAAAATTGAATTTGGAGGCCGTTCACGGATCCTAACATCAGTTAAACCAGAAACAACATATTTGTCGCTTCATAAAGTGGCAAACTAAGTCCAGTTAACAATCTGAACCCGACCAATCGATGTCCGAATGGTCTGAAAATTTGCACGCAAGTCCCAAATTACGTAAGGAACCTACAGCAACTTTCGGAATCTCATTCCGACTTTCGGATCAAAATTCGACCTATTAATCAGAAGTTCGAACTTTGTCGATTCGAGCCTAGTCTTATTTGGGCCCACCAGATATATTCTAAGTTCATTTCCACAACTTAATTTCAATTATTATAATTAATCAGATAAATTGGGGGCGTAAAATGGGTCATTACAATAATTATACAAATCATCTATGTCGCGTTCGCGATGAGTAAAATCCCAGCAGCCCAAAATCCTTCTTCGCGAACTCCCCTTCGCGTTCGCGAAGAACAAAATCCGACACCAGCACTAGCACTAGCTATCACGACCCAAAATCCCATCCCAGTCGTGATGGCGCCTTTCGTGGGGACAAGGCAAGCCAAACCAATCCAACTATGCTTAAACAGTTAAATCACGCAGTTTAAAACAATAACAGATTAATAATAAAATCAGTCGGAGTATATATATATACAAAATACCGTCCCGACTACAGCCCTCAAATCGGGGTGTCACAAATTCATGAGCCACTAAGAAGGCCTAAAGATAATATAACTATTACAATATCTTAAGCACAATTGTTTGAAAGAAGTAAAGTCAACAAAAGAAAAGAGTTACGGGGCTGCGGACGCAAGCAGCTACCTCGTAATCTCCGAAGCTCCGGTTCAGCAGTAGTAGTCAGTATCTCGGAGCGGGACCGCTAACGCCTGAATCTGCATACGGGGTGCAGGGAGTAAAGTGAGTACTTCCAACTCAGTGAGTAATAAACGTAAATAAAGACTGAAGGTAAGAAATCACATAATGCACAATAAAACATCATTCAAATACATGCACCTCGGGCTTAACATCATTTAAAACAGTAAAACCTTTTCAATATCCGGTTACCAGTTGTCATTGTTACCAACTGTAACCTACAGTTGTCATTGTTACCAACTGTGTTATCTTTGGTTACCGGTTGTCATTGTTACCAACTGTAACCCTACAGTTGTCATTGTTACCAACTGTGTTATCTTTGGTTACCGGTTGTCATTGTTACCAACTGTAACCCTACAGTTGTCATTGTTACCAACTGTATTATCATCATTATCGGTTGTCATTGTTACCAACCGTGACTCACAGTTGTCATTGTTACCAACTGGGTCATCATGATTGGTATCCTGCGCTCACTGTGGGTGGTTCAGACGTCTGGAAGGGGCTTTAGCTGCCCAAGCGCTATATCATATCTCGTGGCGGCGTGTTACCCGATCCATATATAACGATCATTTGAAGACATCATTTAGTTTTCCAAAACCAAGTTCAAATAATGATTCAAAGCATTTTAAATACCCCTGAAGGGTTTACATAACTGGCGTGAAGCCCAAATATGACTAAAAGCCCAAATCAATATAATATCAAATCAATTTCAAACAGTTATATAGTAAAATCATTAATCGGGACGGACCATGTTCCAATCCCCATACATAAAAAAACTCATGCTCTTCATCGAGCATGTATCTCACCTCAACACAACACAACACTATGAGGTGCAATTCCGGGGTTTTGAACCCTCAGGACATCATTTACAAATATTACTCACCTCGAAACCGGCTAAATCCTTAGCCCGCGACGCTCTTGCCCTTTGTATTGGCCTCCTCGTGCGTCGAATCTATTCAATTTCACAATCATTACGTTACGTTAAGCTATGGGAACAAAACCCAAACGGAAATAATCAAGTTTACTAAGAAACTCCCAATTTATCAAAACCCGGGCCCCGGGCCCACTTTTCAAAATTCAGAAATTATTATCTAAACGTGTTCCTTGTCCCTTCACGAGTTTACCCATATAAGATTTGTCGTAATTCGACCTCAAATCGACCTAAATCCCCAATTTCATATTTTCTTGAAATTGAGAAGAACCCTAGGTTCTTCTCTTTCATAATTTCGTGAATTTACCATGGGATTAAACATGAAAATCTTAATCTATGAGGGATTTTAGGACATAGGATACTTACCCGATGTTTTCCTTGAGGTTCCCTCTTCATTTGTTTCCAACTTCTATTTAATCTTCTTCTTAAACAGCCCCCAAATGTCTCTAAGGTGTTGTAATCCCCTTTCCTTGCAAGATTAATTCCGAAAATCTACTTTGCATGTGAGTTTGGGGTTGATTTTCAGTGGTTCTTTGTGTTTGTAGTTGCTCTCTTTCGTGGGTGTGTGTTTTGGACCTCAGAAGAGTAAAAAGTGACCCTAGGTCCTATTTATATTAGCTGAAAATGAAACAAAAGTGTTGAACCCAACCATTTTTGCGACCCCTTAGCTGATCTCCTTTCTTTCTTTTACAAAGATTACTCTAACTTTTTCATACGAAGTCCGATTTGGACGATTCTTTTTGCTACGGCTCCGTAATTTCAAGACGGAGCTAATTCCTCAAACGAAATTGAATTTGGAGGTCTTTTACTAATTCTAATATCCATTACACCAGAAAGTATGAAGTTAACGCTTTATAAAGCGACGAATTAAGTCCCGTTAACCATTCAAAATTCACCCGAGACCCCCGGGACTTTATCTGAACATGCACACATGTTCTATAACCTCATTCAAACTTGTTCCAATCTTTGGAACACTAAGATGAACATCGATATATTAAATTTGTATTGAAACCAATTCTATGAACTTCAAGGATCCTCAATTCGATCTTTCGATCCGAACCTGACCAAACGGTGTCCGAATGGTCTGAAAATTTGCAGGCAAGTCCAAAATCACATAAGGAACCTACAGCAACAACCAGAATTTCGTTCCGATTTTCGGATCAAAATTTCACCTATCAACCGGAAATTCAAACTTGCTCGATTCAAATTTGATGTTGTTCGAGGTCTATCAAATATATTCCGGTCATTCGTCTAAGTCATATATCCTCTCCCGAAGCTAGTCGAGTCGTCGGATTTCAAATTCGAGCCCTCTAACTCATAAGTCCATCCACGGTTGACTTTTGTGACTTAGACTTTCATAAATGAGACCATGTGTCTCATTTATTTTCAATTCACTTCGAGTACATTTTACTCGACTTAATTTCACACAATATAAATAATGAAATGAATTCGGGGCAATAAAGTGAGTCATCACACTAGCACTAGCACCAGCAGTTGTAAAACATGGAAAAATAGTCCAAAACCACTCCTAATCACACCCGAGGCCCCCGGGACCCCATCCAATCACACCAACCTGTCCCAATACATAACACGAATCTGCTCGAGGTCTCAAATCACACCAAACAACAGCAAAACTACGAATCAACAATTGATACCTTCTTTAAACTTTCAGACATTCAAACTTCGACAAACGCGTCCAATTAAAAGTTTGGTCTAACACTAATTGATGCTCAAAATACTTTTCAAATTAACTAATCTCTACGTTTGAGCGTGTCACGATCCAAATTTTCCTCCGTAGGATATCGTGAAAGCACCTAATCTTAGGGACTAGGTAAGCCTAACACTTACTTAATTAGTGACAACTCAACCAGTTAGTTTTTATTTTTGTATATGAAATAGAAATTTCCTACCACCCCAAACCGGTAGTACAAGTCACAAGCTCTACAGAGTTTATTAGAAAAATGTATAAAATACAACTGTTCTAGAACAGAATCAACAATGCGGAAAAAATCAGAAGGTGACTCTGAGGCTTGCGAACGCAACAGCAGGTATACCTTAAGTCTCCAAAGCAATGTCCAATCAGTTAGCAGGACTATCAACAACACTGAGATACCTAGATCTGTACAAAAATGTACAGAAGAGTAGTATGAGTACACCACTGCGGTACCCACTAAGTATCAAGCCTAACATCGGTAGAGTAGTGATGAGGCCAGGTCAAGCCACCTACCAGACATATAAACATGTACTAAATTCTAAATAAGCTAACAAGGAAAGGATATCAATGTAAGACCAATAACAGAAAAATTTCCAATTCAAAGCAACAATGAAAACATGGGTAGCAACGAGAAAACAATCAAGTGATTAAGCAACTACATAGTCAAAGATCAAATAATATATGAATGGGTCCAAGCAAGGAATCATGTGACAAATCAATCAATTAAATTATTTATAATGCATGTATTTCAACGTAATGCCCGAGGTATCACTCCTCGAAATCTCAGTTCATGATTCACGACTTCCAATTCTTCCGCATATGGCATCTTGTGCCCACATCTTTTCGAATCACTTTCGCACAGAAAAAACCTCGTGCTACCATGTATAGAATTTCCGTATCAATATCAACCAATATGACCAATGAATAATCTACACACAATTAAGAACAATCTCCAAATTAAATACAGTGAAGTATCTTGAGTCACTAAGCCAATTTAGGACTTAAATAAGGTAAAATAGTGGAGAGGTCGTACAAATAGAATATCAATTGAATTTAGTTTAGAAGTATACGAAATCCGATAAAATATTGTATTTATAAAAAATAAGACATTCAATCAAGTTTTAGCGAGATAAATATGGGATTTATTAAAGTAAAACGAAATAACAATTTTTCACGGAAATTACACGACAATAAGATAATGAGAAGGTTGAGACATCAATTAGAGTAAAAATACAACCACCATTTAATTTAGTAAATCTTCGAATAAGATATGAGTTTTACTTTTGAAAGACACACAAGTGGAACAACTTGAAAAGTCTTTCATTTACCTCTGCTAAATTCTCAGCAACATAACATATCATATAGGATGCTTGACTCACACAAGAAGTCCATGTTGTTCCATTTTTAATATGTTGACGGTTAATTAATTATAATCAAGATATAACGAGGTGATTTAAGAAACCACAGTAACCGTCCAAGCATGAAATACATTATGAGAATCACAATCAGAATTAACCTTAATATCACAATAATTTCATATTTGTACATTTGTCGCAGCGTACAATCCGATCTCTCACAATAATAATCATATTTGTTGCGGCGTGCAATCTGATCCCTCTCAATATTAAATCATATATGTTGCGTCATGCAAACCGAACCCACTCAATATTAAATAATATCTGTTGCGGCGTGCAACCCGATCCCACTCAATATTAAATCATATCTATTGCGGAGTGCAACCCGATCCCACTCAATATTAGATCATATTCTTTGCGGCGTGCAACCCGATCTCATTCAATATTAAATTATATCTGTTTGCGGGGTGCAATCCGATCCCACTCAATATTAAATCATATCTGTTGCGGCGTGCAACCTGATCCAACACAATAATTACCTACCAAT
The DNA here is from genome assembly GCA_002018475.1 of Nicotiana obtusifolia. Lineage (NCBI taxonomy): Eukaryota > Viridiplantae > Streptophyta > Magnoliopsida > Solanales > Solanaceae > Nicotiana > Nicotiana obtusifolia. The sequence continues at coordinate 79,036 of MCJB01033452.1, read as the reverse complement.
TTACAACCAACTACGGCATACCACAAAATCAAGAGAAATGATGAGGCTACACAAATAAATCACAATTAATGAAAAAGGCTACATGATAGCTCACGAAATCAAATAACAAGGAAATGTCAATCCAATTTAAGGATTTTCACAATTTTTCCAACTTAAATCACCAATTAAATACTAAAAATAGCAATAGATTTGGGTAATTTGACCAAAATTGAGTTAAGAACAATTACCCCTATGTTTCCCTTGAAAATCTCCCGAAAATCGCCTCAAAAATCGCTTCAATCCGAGCTCCATAGCTTCTAAATAAGTTAAAATGGCCGAAACCCCCATTTTAAGAATCTGTCCAGGCAAGTCTCATTTGATATTTGAGACATATAAATCGTATTTGAAAGAAAAATAATATAAATAGCAACACTTTTATCCTTACATCAATTCCCTGAACTCCTCTCTCCGTTCAGGTAAAATATTGCAAATTCAACCTTATAAACTATTAAAAAATAAAATAAATAAATATAAAGAAGGCATAAAAGGCAACAAAAAAAAAAGAGTAGGAATCCTACTCTATGAGAAAGCCAATCACCTTCCTTTTGCCCTGCTTATATTAATATATAATATTCCTTTTGCACTGAAAATTATTTTCTTGAATAAACATATAATTAACTTTTAAAGGGCATAAAAATCAGTTTATATAATATATGGCGTTAAGTGCTATTTTCTTTTGTTTTCCATGTGCCGGTTTGTATTATCACACTTCTTCCATAAATGTGTTCGGCCTATATAGCTTGTGTATATATATATATATATATATATATATATATATATATACATACATACTTACACTATAATATGATATTTCCATATAGTACTTAACTTTTGAAAATACAGAGCAAGTGTGTATGGGGACACCGCTATAGCGCGGATGTGACTTCTAATTTCCATCTCAAGGCTCGCAAGTGGTTGTTGCATTGCTTCTCCAAAGCTAGAAAGTTGAACCAAAAGCCCCCCTGGTTGCTTCAGCATTTATGGGAGGATTTGCAAAGGCAATGGCTTATCGCAGAGTTCTTAAAGAAGAGCGAGAAAGGAAAGAAAGCTCATGCATCTGAGAAGGGAGGATCCCTGTACACTGGAGGTGCGATCAGCCAAGGGACAATAAAGAGAAAAATGATACGTAATTGCTTAATTTATTTTAATTTTCAAACTATATCTACATTGTTTCTTAAAATTTATGAGTTTTCAAGAAAAGAAGTTGGGGCGTCCGATGAAGCAAGATGAGTTATTCAAGGAGACTCATATTGTAAAGAAGAAGAACCAATATCGACCAACTTAATATCGACCAGGCCTGTTTGGTCGCTTTTCGGTCGCTTTTTAGCCAATAAGCGACCTACTTTGGTCGCTTTCCAGATTTTTAGTAGTGTAATTGGATGCAAAATATCACTTGACAGAATAGGTAAACACAACGCAGGAGCAACTCAACCGACTTGGTGGTCCAAAGCCAAAATACATTAAAAAGGCCTTAAACTTATTACATAAAATCCATATGATAATGAGACACAAAAGAAACATCTAATAGTAAGAGCGCAAAGCATAATGCGTAGGTTAGGCTCTTGCCACAAAGTTGTTGCGGAAGCCAAATGTATATAGTGTGAATAAGTCACAACTACTATACCAAAAATTATGACTGCCATCAAATAATAAATAAGACAATAAAGCAACAATAAAAGGAACACCAGAATTTACGAGGTTCGGCCAATTTTGCCTACTTCCTCGGACACAACCAATATTTTATTCCACTCCAAAAATACAAGTGAAATAATACTAAAGAGAGAAGATACAAATGCCTTAATAAGATATGAAGGCAAATGAGAGGTGTGTTTAAATCCTAAACATTAGGCCTCTTTTTATAGGGAAAAATCCCAACAATTTTTTGCCAACTTCCGATGTGGGACTAACAAATCTCCACCTTGGCAAAAATTCCACGTCTTCAATTTTCTTTCAATAACAAATTTTGGTTGTGTCTTCATCTTCGATCTTCAGTGTTCAACAATGTTGATCAAATCCAAACAATGTTGAAATTTGATCGCAGTCACTACTTTTGTCAGCATATCAGCAGGATTCTCTGTAGTATGAATTTTCTGCACCGTGACTCCACCTTCTTCGATGATTTCTCGTACAAAATGATACCGAACATCAATGTGCTTCGTCCTTGCATGATAAACTTGGTTTTTCGCGAATTGAATAGCACTTTGACTATCACAAAAAATTGTGATATTTTCTTGTCCAATACCAAGCTCCTTTAACAACCCTTGAAGCCAAATTGCCTCCTTCACAGCTTCTGTAATAGCCATGTACTCTGCCTCTGTTGTAGACAAAGCAACTGTTGACTGTAAAGTAGACTTCCAACTAACTGGTGCCTTTGCAACAGTAAACACATAACTAGTAGTTGATCTTCGTTTGTCCAGATCACCCGCAAAATCTGAGTCACAATATCCAACTACAGACTGATTGCTTTCCTGCTCAAAAACTAACCCAACATCTACAGTATTATGAATATACCGTAGAATCCACTTCACAGCTTGCCAATGCTCCTTTCCTGAATTATGCATATATCTGCTAATAACTCCAACAGCTTGTGAAATGTCAGGTCTCGTACAGACCATTGCATACATCAAGCTACCAACAACATTTGCGTATGGTACCCTTGACATATACTCATGTTCAGCTTCATGTTTTCGCGACATGGTAGTACTTAGCTTAAAATGGGGAGCAAGTGGAGTTCTAACTGGCTTAGTATTCTCATCTATGCCAAAACGTTGTAGTACTCTTTTCAAATATTCTTTCTGAGATAAACAAAGTTTCTTTGAACGTCTATCTCTTATTATCTCCATGCCAAGAATTTTCTTTGCCTCACCCAGATCCTTCATCGCGAACTCCTTCTTCAGTTGAATCTTCAACTTATCAATTTCTTCCAAATCCTTGGAAGCTATCAACATATCATCAACATATAGGAGAAGATATATAAAGGAACCATCCTTAAGCTTGCACAAGTACACACAATGATCGTACTTGCTTCTTTTGTACCCTTGCCGCAACATAAACTTGTCAAATCGTTTGTACCATTGTCTAGAAGATTGTTTCAATCCGTACAATGATTTTTCAAGTTTGCAGACCATATTTTCCTTTCCAACAACTTTGAATCCTTCTGGCTGAGTCATATAGATTTCCTCCTCCAAGTTTCCATGTAAAAATGCAGTTTTTACATCCATCTGAACTAGTTCCAAATCCAACTGCGCTACCAAAGCTAACATAATTCTAATTGAGGAATGTTTTACAACTGGAGAAAACACTTCATTGTAATCAATTCCCTCCTACTGAGCATATCCTTTGGCCACCAATCTTGCTTTGTAGCGAACATCTTCTTGGTTAGGAAATCCTTCTTTCTTTGCAAATACCCATTTGCACCCAATTGCTTTCTTTCCCTTCGGGAGATTGGCCAATCTCCATGTATGATTCTGATGAAGGGACTGTATTTCATCATTTACGGCAATCCTCCACTTATCTTCTTCTGAACTTTGGACTGCGTCTTTATAAGTGGCAGGAACATCATCAGCTACAATTGAGGCGGCACAAGCGACCGTCTCTATGAGACGAACAGGTTTCTTTATTGTCCTTTTTGGCCTGCTTGTTGCTATTGATTCAAGTTGTTGTTGAGATTCCTGAGTTGGAATCTCCCTCTCTACTGGCTCTTCTTCTAGAGGATAATCTTCATTTGTTTCCTCCTCTGCTTCTTGTGTAGGAAAAATAAATTTTCCCTCAAACTCCACCTGCTTAGAAGCACCCTCATTTTGTTTGGTATCTTCTGTTACCTTCTTTACCATAGCAGATTCATCAAAGGTAACATCCCTGCTGAATATTACTTTCTTTGTCATAGGACACCATAAGCGATATCCTTTGACTCCAGAAGTAATTCCCATGAAAATAGCCTTCTTTGCCCTTGGATCTAATTTTGACTCTGTCACATGATAATATGCAGTTGAGCCAAACACGTGCAAAGAATCATAATCTACAGCAGGTTTCCGTACCATTTTTCAAATGGTGTCTTGTTATCAATAGCAGCAGATGGTAGACGATTAATGAGGTGGCATGCGTATGTAATTGCCTCAGCCCAAAATTTTTTGCCCAAGCTAGCATTGGACAACATACACCGTACCTTCTTCAGCAAGGTCCGGTTCATACGTACTGCCACTCCATTCTGTTGTGGTGTATGTCTGACAGTGAAGTGTCGGACGATGCCATCATTTTCACAGACTTTCTTGAAATGATCATTTTTGTGCGAATACACTTGATCCTTCTGCCTGTTTGATTCTCCACCATCGTCTTCCAGTTGAGAAAAATTCTCAACACTTCATCTTTGCTCTTCATTGTATATACCCACACTCTTCGGGAAAAATCATCAACAAAGGTTACAAAATAGTGCTCCCCACCCAATGAAGGTGTTTTGGAAGGACCCCAAACATCAGAGTGTACATAATCCAAAATGCCTTTAGTATTATGGATTGCTGTACCAAATTTAACCCTTGTCTGTTTCCCTTTGACACAATGCTCGCAAAACTCTAAGTTGCAAGCCTTTACTCCTTTCAACAATCCTTGATCTGATAGAGTTTTCAAAGATTTTCCTCCAGCATGACCCAAGCGCATGTGCCATAGCCTGGTTGATTCTGTCTCTTTTTCGTCACTGGATGTCACTNAGTGGCAGGAACATCATCAGCTATAATTGAGGCGGCACAAGCGACCGTCTCTATGAAACGAACAGGTTTTTTTATTGTCCTTTTTGGCCTGCTTGTTGCTATTGATTCAAGTTGTTGTTGAGATTCCTGAGTTGGAATCTCCCTCCCTACTGGCTCTTCTTCTAGAGGATAATCTTCATTTGTTTCCTCCTTTGCTTCTTGTGTAGGAAAAATAAATTTTCCCTCAAACTCCACCTGCTTAGAAGCACCCTCATTTTGTTTGGTATCTTCTGTTACCTTCTTTACCATAGCAGTTTCATCAAAGGTAACGTCCCTGCTGAATATTACTTTCTTTGTCATAGGACACCATAAGCGATATCCTTTGACTCCAGAAGTAATCCCCATAAAAAAAGCCTTCTTTGCCCTTGGATCTAATTTTGACTCTGTCACATGATAATATGCAGTTGAGCCAAACACATGCAAAGAGTTATAATCAACAGCAGGCTTTCCATACCATTTTTCAAATGGTGTCTTGCTATCAATAGCAGCAGATGGTAGACGATTAATGAGGTGGCATGCATATGCAATTGCCTCAGCCCAAAATTCTTTGCCCAAGCCAGCATTGGACGTCAGCCCAAAATTCTTTGCCCAAGCCAGCATTGGACAACATACACCGTACCTTCTCCAGTAAGGTCCGGTTCATACGTTCTGCCACTCCGTTCTGTTGTGGTGTATGTCTGACAGTGAAGTGTCGGACGATGCAATCATTTTCACAAACCTTATTGAAATGATCGTTTTTGTATTCACCTCCATTGTCTGTGCGAATACACTTGATCCTTCTGCCTGTTTGATTCTCCACCATCGTCTTCCATTTGAGAAAAATTCCCAACACTTCATCCTTGCTTTTTATTGCATACACCCATACTCTTCGGGAAAAATCATCGACAAAGGTTACAAAATAGTTCTTCCCACCCAATGAAGGTGTTTTGGAAGGACCCCAAACATCAGAGTGTACATAATCCAAAATACCTTTAGTATTATGGATTGCTGTACCAAATTTAACCCTTGTCTGTTTTCCTTTGACACAATGCTCGCAAAACTCCAAATTGCAAGCCTTTACTCCTTTTAACAATCCTTGATCTGATGGAGTTTTCAAGGATTTTCCTCCAGCATGACCCAAGCGCATGTGCCATAGCCTGGTTGATTCCGTCTCTTTTTCGTCACTGGATGTCACTGTTGTTGTCCCAATAACTGTACTACCACAATAGTGATACATGTTATTGTTCTTTCGATTTGCCTTCATTACCACTAATGCACCAGAGCATACTCTCATCACTCCATTTTTTGTAATGACTTTAAACCCTTTTGAATCTAGGGCTCCCACAGAGATGAGATTCTTCTTCAGATCCGGTACATATCGAACATCTCTTAATGTTCTAATCATTCCATCATGGTTCTTTAATCGTATTGAACCAATTCCATATGAGGTAAGAGGGCTGTTATCCGCTGTGTGGATGACTCCATATTCTCCTTCTTGAAATTCCACGAACCAGTCCCTGTTGGGACACATATGATAGCTACAAGCCGAGTCCATCAACCATATATCTGATGATGTTAATGGATCTGTTGTAACTAATGAGAAGTCTGAATCATCACAATCAGCTACATTTGAATCCATAATGGCCTTTCCATTGTTATGTTTGGCCTTATTCTTCAACTTCGGACAGTCTTTCTTCCAGTGGCCCTTTTCTCGACAAAAGGCACATTCATCTTTGCTGGGTCTAGATCTAGATTTAGATCTTCCCTTCTTTGTCCTCGTTTGATTTTGAGGACGACCCCTCACAACCAGTGCTTCTCCTTCTTTGCCTTTTTGTTCTTCTCCCTTTCTTTGTTCATAGCTATACAAAGCCGAACAAACTTCTCTGAGAGAAATTTCGTCATTCCCATGGAGTAGAGTAGTTTCAAGGTGCTCGTACTCATCAGGAAGTGACCCCAATAACATCAAGGCCAAATCACCATCATCAAAAGTTGCATCCATATTTTGCAAATATGTGACCAACTTATTGAAGCTGGTGATATGTTCATTCATCGTGGTACCAGGAACATAGGTGAAGCGAAACAGTCTCTTCTTCATGTACAATTTATTTTGACTGTTTTTCTTCAAAAATTTATCCTCCAATGCTTTCCATAATTTACTTGCAGAAGTTTCCTTTGTATATGGATATTTCTGCTCTCTACCAAGGTAGGATCGAATGGTACCGCAAGCAACACAGTTGATAATTCTCCAATCTTCTTCTCCAACAATATCTGGTTTCTTTTCTTCAATGGCAATATCTAGCCCTTGTTGAAAAAGGACATCTAGAACCTCGCCTTGCCACATCCCAAAATGCCCTGACCCGTCAAAAATTTCTACCGCAAAATTCGCATTTGACACAATTCTTGTCATAAGCGAAGATGCCAACGATGACGTATTATTGACACTTGATGTAGACTCTTCTTGTTTATTGTCTCCCATTTTTGACATAAATATTATTTAATAGCTGACGACACAAATCAAGATTACTCAGACAGAACCTTGGCTCAGTTACCAAGATAAATCGTTTCTGGTGTGGAAGATTAGACTATGCTGCAATCACAGAGCATACTTTGATAGTACCTTGGCTCTGATACCAATTGTTGCGGAAGCCAAATGTATATAGTGTGAATAAGTCACAACTACTATACCAAAAATTATGACAGCCACCAAATAATAAATAAGACAATAAAGCAACAATAAAAGGAACACCAGAATTTACGAGGTTCGGCCAATTTTGCCTACTTCCTCGGACACAACCAATATTTTATTCCACTCCAAAAATTCAAGTGAAATAATACTAAAGAGAGAAGATACAAATGCCTTAATAAGATATGAAGGCAAATGAGAGGTGTGTTTAAATCCTAAACATTAGGCCTCCTTTTATAGGGAAAAATCCCAATAATTTTTTGCCAACTTCCGATGTGGGACTAACAAAAGTTACTTGGATGCAACACAGGTAAACACACAACAGCTAGAATTATCATTTATTCCACTCACAAGGAGTCTCTTAATTGATCTTTGAACAATCAACATCTTTACTAATCTTGGCAGGTACCTTGGTCTTACATATTCCAGGGATTCTAGCAGCACGGCTGATTTGTTCTCTCGTAACGCTGGCATCAATGCTCTTTAGGCATCTGCAAATGCTCTGGTGGTCAGCTTTGGTATGTGCAACTATGAAAAGAGATTTAATCCCACTGCAGCAAACCGATGGTACAATTCCGGCACCTAACACGTAGCTAAGACATGGTTTCAGGCTTCTAATCACTGTGCGGCATGTGACAGTCTCATCGGCAGCTATAGGTGCTGCCGAGGTGGTGGCTGTGACTGTGATCACAGTCACAGCCACGCCATACAAATGAGAAGCAAAGGAAGTAGTTGCTTGTTTAACATTGTGGAGATGGCCAATAATTTGTGATTTCCTTGTCTCAATATATAATACGTATCTATTTATGAACACAGGTGAAGGGGAGCCTTTGATATCAGGGGCAGAGCTAGCATTTGGACTACGGATTTCGCTGAACTCAATAGCTTTAGTTTAAAATATGTATTTGTCTTATGAAATCATTTGAATATATACAAATTATTAATTTAGAACCTAACTTTTAAAAAAAACTAGAATTCCGAACCAATAAACTTCAAATTCTGATTTCGCCTCTGTTTGGCGTAACTAGTAAAGTTGATGTCACTTGACCAGTGACCGGTTCGCGACATGAAAACAGTTTCTTGCAGAAATGCAAAGTAAGACTGCATACAATAAACTCTTATGGTCTAGCCTTTCTCCGGACCCCGCGCATAACAGGATTTTAGTGCATCGAATTGCCTTTTTTTATCAGCACATAAGTATTGATTAGTAATGATGCCTTACCTCTTCTCTCTACCCCACCTTGTTCCCTTGCCCCTAACAGGATCCAACAGATATCAATCATGTTAGACGCTCACATTGAATATGTGAAGGTAGGTAATTGATGAAGTAGGTTTCTTATTAGAAAAGAAGACTTTCATTGACCTCATTTTGGTTGTGGTGCTCAGGTTTTGGTCGAAACTTGTGACCTCAATGATAATTTGCTCGGATTTAAGGCTTCGTCGTCTTCTATGGTTTTCACCCACTTGATTGACAATAAAATCACTTAATTGATCATTAAACCACATTCACTTCTTGGCAACCATAAGCTCTCATAATAGAGTATGTAGTCTACTAATAACTTGTGTTTCAATATCATCACTTCCACTGTATATCATCTTGGGTAAGTATACTCCTTCCGTTCTAATTTAGATGGCACAATTTGGTTATTAAGCACTGTGAGTTCGTTAAGGAGTTAATGCATTATCTGGAGTATCTAAATTCCGGGCAAAGATAATGTATTTCGAATTTATGAAGTTTGTAAGGCTTTCTATCGCCTTGAGAAGGAAGTCAAGTCACTCACCACATATTTTATGAAGTTCAAGAAAACTTATGAGGAATTGAACGTGCTTTTTCCATTCAGTACAGGTATCAAGGTGCAACAAGCTCAAAGGGAACAATTGGCAATAATGAGTTTCTTATATGGACTTCTCTCTGACTTTGAGATTGCTAAACCACAGAATATCTCCAGTTCTGACATCACTTCTCTAAAAGATATTTTCAATCGGGTGCTACGCCCAGAGAGTACTCCATCCATCCAGCAGACCAATGTACTTATTGATAAGTGGAAGTTTTGACTACTTATTAGCGCATTTTAGCTTTTGTTTCAGTTTAAAAGCATCGAATTGTGTTCCAAAAACTAATGAAATATGCAAAATTGCAGGAATGCTGGATGTTGGACTCCCGAACAGAAATTCAACTCAAAAAAGAGTAGTCTAAACACAAGGCAATAAAAGGCACAGAAGCTTACAATGTGCGGTCCGCAGAATTCCATCTGCAGCCGCAACAAAAGAAGGAAAACTCAGCAGACTTTCATGCAAATTGCAGATCGCACATGAATTGTGCGGCCACAAAAGAAGGGCTTAAGACCAAGATCAGAGAGATGACAAAAAAGCCAAGTCCAAAGCTTCATCAAATTGCGGTCCGCATAAGATTTGTGCGACTGCATAAGTTCATGAGTCATGCTCTGATACCAGATGAAAATACAAGGGGGAGGGGGTGAATTGTAACCTAACCAATGTAAAAATCTTAGTTAACTAAGTATGAGTTTAGTCGACTAGACTTTGCGCAGCGATTGATTTCTGTAGAAATAAATTAAATGGACAGAAACGTAAAGAAGACACAGTAGTTTTTATACGGTTCAGTACCGGTGGAGTATCTACTTCCAGTTCCCTTGGGTCACAAGAATTCTCTTAGATATTTGATGTATGTTTATAGCGGTGATGGTTTTAGTATGTTTACCACCAACGCTATACAGCGACAGTGATTCTTTCCAATATTGACACAACTCTCGTTTTGTGTTCTAACTCTTCCTATCTTTTGTGACGCTTGTAGACTCAAGAATACGGTGTTTGTACTAAGAACTAGAAAGGCTTAGAAACAGATGATGCAGTTGCCTATCTTTGAATGTTCTTCTGCTTCTTCCTTTATAGCTTGATGAGTCTTCGGTTTCCTTGTCTTTTGGGATTGTATTGTAGCAATTCTAGGAGTCCTTTACTTATGAGGCATATACATCTAAGAGAAAAACTCAAGGGTAGCCTCATGAATCTAGCTTGAAATGGTAGCTAGATTCATTCTTAATCTTGATGAATTGCTTCCTTCATTCCTCCTTGATTTGAGCTTCTACAGAATCTTCTAGATTTGATCTCTGGCCTAGGTAAAGGCATCCCTTGGGATCGGTTCCTTTAGGGGATCGAATGTACGAAATTTCTTAAAAGAAAAAAGAGAAATTCTTAAAGTACAAGATATTTATTCGCAAGGTAGAAACTTCTTTTATTCTTGTGCGTGATAGTTAACACATGTGTACAGGTTTCATGCCACGGCTCGAATAGTCTATATGGGCACGAGAATTTGGTTCTATTCCTATATTTTCATATGTTATAGACCACGCCTTCCGCATGAGCCTAAGCACCTAGACTCGGAACGCCTGAAATTATTGTTGGACTATCAAAAACAACCTAAGGAACATTAGTCACCAACCCACTATGATCATTCTGTATTTTTTTGGAGTTTAAGGGTCATAAAACTAGAATTAAACGCCTTCCGCGGGGGCAAGGCACCCCGACTTGGATCACCTAAATTTTTTTCGGACCATCAAAAACGACCTAAAAATATTAGTCGCCGCCCCGCCATAATTGTTCCTTATTTTTGGCGTTTTACGGTCATAAAACTGAAATTACGCTAGATTCCCAAATTTTCATGCGCTATAACCCACGTCTTTCGCGTGGGCGTGGGTCACCGGATTTGGATCGACTATTACTTTTCAAAACTATCAAAAACGACCTAAGGAACAATAGTTAACGCCCCCATAACCATTCCTTATTTTTTGGCATTTTAGGGCCATAAACGAGAATTCAGCTTGATTCCCATATTTTGTATGCTATTGCTCAGGCCTTCCGCGTGAGCCTGGGTGCCCAGACCCGAACTTGACTAAAAAAATTTCAAACCATCAAAAATGACCTAAGGTACATTAGTCATCATCCCTCCATGATCGTTCCTTGTTTTTTGGCGTTTTAGGGCCATAAAACTGAAATTACGCATGATTAGAAGATTTTCTTTTGCTATAGCTCATGCCTTTAGCGTGGGCCTGGGCCACCAGATCTCGACCGCCTAAAATTTTTCTAGACCATCAAAAATAACCTAAGAATTAATAGTCACCGCCCGCCAAGATTGTTCCTCGTTTTTTGGCGTTTTAAGACTATAAAACTAGAATTCGACACGGTTCATATATTTTCTTGTGCTATAGCGCACGCATCCACGTGAGCCCTGACGCCCGGATCCTAACTGCCTTAAACTTTTTTGGACAATAAAAAATGACATAAGGAACAATAATCACCGACCTTTCCTTGTTTTTGGCATTTTAGGGCCATAAAATGAGAATTCGGTCCAAATCCTAAATTTTCGTGTGACCACGCCTTCTGCGTGGGCACGGGTGCCTGGTCCCGGACTGGGTAAAATTTTTTTGGACCATCAAAAACGATCTAAGAAACATTAGTCACCACACTGCCATGACCGTTTATCGTTTTTTTTTACATTTAAGGGCTATAAAACTTGAATTACGCCCAATTCTCATATTTTCATGTGCGATAGTACCTAAACTTTCTCCAGACCATAAAAAACGACCTAAGGAACAATAGTCACCGTCCCTTCATGATTGTTCCTCGTTTTTTGGTATTTTACGATCATAAAACGAGAATTCAACCCGATTTCTATATTTTCGTATGCTATTATAACCCACGACTTCTGCGTGGGCCTAGGCCGTCGGACCTAGACCGACTACAATTTTGTCGGCTTGTAAAAATGGCCTAAGAAATAATAGTCATCGTTTAGCCATATTTGTTCCTCATTTTTGGCGTTTTAGGGCCATTAAATTGGAATTTCGCCCGATTCCCATATTTTTCTGTGTTATAGCCCATGCCATTTGCATGCATCCGTACGATCAGTCCTGAGTAAAAATGACCTAAGGAATAATAGTCATTGCTTCGCCATGACCATTCCTTATTTTTTGAGGGTCATAAAACTGAAATTCTGCCTAATTCCTAGATATTTGTGTGTTATAGCTAATGCCATTTGCATGCATCCGGACAACTGTACCCGAATCGTCAAAAAATTTGTCAGCCTACAAAAAAATGACCAAAGGAACAATAATCATCTCTTCGCCATGACCGTTCCTTATTTTCTGTGTTTTAGGGCAATAAAGATGAAATTTCGCCCAATTCCTATATTTCCCTATAGTTTTTTGGCGTTTTATGGGCACAAAACTACAATTCCGCTCGATTCCTAAATTTTCGTGTGCCATAGCATATGCTATCTACTTGCATCCGGACAAATCGCCTAAAATTTTGTGGACCCATCAAAAATGACCTAAGGAACAATAATCATCCCTTCTCCATGGTCGTTCCTCATTTTTTACGTTTTAGGGCTATAAAACTAGAATTTTGCTCGTTCCCAAATTTTCATGTGTTATAATCCATGCCATATGCATGCATCGTGTGACTGGACCCGAATCACCTTGAATTTTGTCGACCCATAAAAAACGAACTAAGCAACAATATTCATCGCTTCACCATGATCGTTCCTCGCATTTTTATGTTTTGGGGCCATAAAATTAAAATTTCGCTCAATTCTTAGATTTTCGGATGTTATAGCCAACGCCTTCTGCATGCATCCTGGCGACTGGACCCAAATCGCCTCAAAAGTTGTTGGTCAATCAAAAACGACCTAAGAAACAATTGTCATGGCTTCTCCATGACCATTCCTAATTTTCTGGCGTTTTAGGTCCATAGAAAATTGAATTTCTGCTCAATTCAAATTTTCTTGTGCTATAGCTCGCGCCTTCTGCATGCATCTTGGTGACCGGACCCGAATCACCTAAAATTTTGCCGGGCAATAAAAAAAGACCTAAAACAGAATAGTCATCGCTTCTCCATGACTGTGCCCCATTTTTTGACGTTTTAGAGCCATAAAATTTAAACTCAGTCAGATTCCCAGATTTTCGTGTGATATAGCTCACACCATCTGCGTGCATCCGGGTGATTGGACCTGAATCACCTAAAATTTTGTTGCGCATCAAAAATGACCTAAGGAATAATAGCCATTGCTTCGCCATGGCCGTTCCTCATTTTTTGGCATTTCAGGACCATAAAACTGAAATTCCGCCTAATTCCCAAATTTTCGTATTATAGCCCATGCCATGTGGATGCATCAGGCGACAGCACCCGAATTGCCTAAAATTTTGTCGGCCCAACAAAAACGACTTAAGGAACAATAGTCATCGCTTAGCCATGACCATGCCTCGATTTTTGGCATTTTTGGGCCATAAAACTATAATTCTGCCCCATTACCAGATTTTCGTGTATTCCACGCCATCTGCATGAATTCAGACGACCAACCAAGAAACTCCTAAAATTTTGCAGGCCCGTCATAACGACCTAAGGAACAATAGTCATCGCTTCGTTATGACCGTTCTTTGTTTTTGGCATTTCAAGGCCATAAAATTGGAATTTGTCCGATTACCAGATATTCGTGTGCTATAGCCCACACCATATGCATGCATCCGGATGACCGGATCTGAATCGCCTAAACTTTTGTCGACCTATCAAAAACGACCTAAAGAACAATAGTTATCGTCTAACCATGACCTTTCCTCGATTTTTGGCGTTTTGGGCCATAAAACTAGAGTTCCCCGCCCCCTCCATTCCAGATTTTTGTGTGTTATAGTCAACGCCATCTACATGAATACGAATGATCGGCCTCGAATCTCCTAAAATTTTGCGGGCCCATCAAAAATGACCTAATGAACAATAGTCAACGCTTCGCTATCACCTTTCTTCGTTTTTTTGGCATTTGGGTCCGTAAAATAGAAATTCAGGACGATTCCTAGATTTTCGTGTGATATAGTCTACGTCATCTGCATGAATTAGGGCGACAGGTCTCGAATCTACTACAATTTTACAAGCCCATAAAAGCAGACCTAATGAACAATATTTATCGGTTCGCCATGACTGTTCCTCATTTTTTTTACGCTTTAAGGTCATAAAACATGAATTCAGGACGATTCCTAGATTTTCGTGTGCTCCCAATCTCTTAAAATTTTGTGGATCCATCAAAAACGACTAATGAACAATATTTATCGCTTCGCCATGACCGTTCGGTTTTTAGCGTTTTAGAGTCATAAAACAGGAATTTAGGACGATTTCCGGATTTTCGCATTTATAATCCACGTCATCTGCATGAATTCAAGCAACCGGCATCGAATCTCCTAAATTTTTTGTGGGCCCATAAAAAACGACCTAATAAAAAATAATCATCGATTCGCCATAACTATTCCTCTCTTTTTTTTGCGTTTTAGAGTCATAAAATAGGAATTTAAAACGACTCTTTTAATTTTCGTATCTATAGCCCACGCCATCTGCATGAATTCGGGCGACCAACCCCGAATCTCCTAAAATTATATAAGCCCATAAAAAACGACCTAATAAAAAATAACCATCGATTCGCCATGAACATTCCTTGTTTTCTTACGTTTTAGAGTCATAAAATAGGAATTTAAGACGATTCTCAAATTTTTGTGTGTTACAATCCATGCCATCTGCATGTATTCAGGCGACCAGCCTCGAATTATCTAAAATTTTGTGGGCCCATCAAAAACAACATAATGAACAATATTCATTGCTTCGCTAAAACTTTTCCTCATTTTGTGGCGTTTTTAGGCCATAAAATAAAAATTCATGACGATTCCCAAATTTACGTCTGCACTTGTCCAAACACATTTACATTTAGGAAAAATACATAAGTACCCCCATCACCTATAGCCGGATACCCAACTACACATTCTACCTTTGCAGGAATTTTATTACCCCCTCCCTCCCCTCCAAACTATTTTAAAGTAGAATTATTTGCACCCTTAAAGCTTACATGGCAAAGCGTGTGTACTTAACTCTCCTTGGGAGAGTGAGAAGCAAGAAAAAATGATTTTCAGATTTTTCTTTTTGCTTTTTTACATTTTTAGTGATTTCTTGCTTTTTTTTTGCTTTTCCTTTTTTTCGGTCTTTTTCTTTTACTTTTTTTTCCATTTCTCTCTGATTCCGGTGGATATTCACTCATCGGCGACTTTGTCTACCATTCTTCTTCCGTTTATTCTATTTTTCTTCTTCCTCTTTCTATCCTTTTCACACACAAATTAAACACTCAAAAAAATCTATTCATAAGCAAAGCAAAATACACTCAAATTTGAGGAGAAAATTCATCATCAGAAAACCTTTCCACGCCGGAAAAAATGGAGGTATTGAAATATTAACTGAAAAAAGTCGTCTTCTAACCTAGAAGACACTTATATTATATATCATCACTCACCTCTTAATTATAACATTCATCATCTTTATGCCACCCACAATCACCAATTATAGCCACCATCCGAAAATCTTCTACCATAATAGTCATAAAGAAGCGTAGCAGCAACAAAAAAAATATGAGTGAATTTTTGTTATTCCGATTTGTTGGTAATGACTGGAGTAATGAAGAAGAGAAAAGAGAAAGAAATTTTTTTTTTTTTTAATTTTTATAATGAAATATGATGTGTCAAGAGAGTGCGATTCCTTGCCCAATGGAACCTTGGTTGTGGTAATAATTTAGAGGATAATAAAACCCCCGCAAAGGTAGAACGTGTAGTTGGGAACCCGACTATAAGTGAGGGGCTACTTATGCATTTTACTTTCCATTTACGTTTTTAAGGTAAAACGGAACAATACCCAAAACCAAATCCAAACAGTCAAACAAAAAGAGAAAGAGTAAAAGAAGAATAACCAATACAAACACAAAATGATTATAAAACAAAAACAAATCATTATTTAAGTCCAAAACCATAACATAGTAACACATTTCTTATTCAGATATATGTAGGATAACGATAGTATTATTTTTCAACAAAAACACAAGAGTAAGTAAATACAATAGTAGAGGCTTCGAGTTAACATACAAATCAGTAGCAAATCTGACAATGGTTTGCAATTTCAGCCCAGCTATATATAGTGGAGGGAGCGTTCAAGTTGGCCCGGAAACCATCATTATTATATCAAACAAAAGTACAAGAGTGCAGCCAACACTGGATTCTGAAACAGGTCTGTCCAATATATTGGATAGGTGGTGTTTCAGGCAGTAAACAAAGTTCACAGTGGTGTTTCAGCCCAGCTATATATAGTGCTGAGAGAGTTCAAGTTGGCCCGGAAACCATCATTATTATAGCAAATAAAAGTACAAGAGTGCAGCCAACACTGGATTCTGAAACAGGTCTGTCCAATATATTGGATAGGTGGTGTTTCAGGCAGTAAACAAAGTTCACAGTGTTGTTTCAGCCAAGCGATATATAGTGGAGGGAGCGTTCAAGTTGCCCCGGAAACCATCATTATTATAGCAAATAAAAGTACAAGAGTGCAGCCAACACTGGATTCTGAAACAGGTCTGTCCAATATGTTGGATAGGTGGTGTTTCAGGCAGGAAACAAAGTTCACAGTGGTGTTTCAGCCCAGCTATATATAGTGGAGGGAGCGTTCAAGTTGGCCCGGAAACCATCATTATTATAGCAAACAAAAGTACAAGAGTGCAGCCAACACTAGATTCTGAAACAGGTCTGTCCAATATATTGGATAGGTGGTGTTTCAGGCAGTAAACAAAGTACACAGTGGTGTAATCAAATGGACAGTGGTGTAATCAAATGGACTATACAGATTACCAAGCCAACACTCTCCCAAAATCACTAATATATCACTGATATCTGGAACATTATGTCAAAAGAACTGCAGAAACAACCAGCTCGAACAGGTGAAAGAGACAACCAACTCGACACATGTTTATTAAAAAAAGTAGTTCTTTAGAATTGTTCCATTATTTTTCAAGGAAAGCCAATTTAATCTGCAAAATATATCGCAACCAACAACTTGCATTTCCAAATAAAAAAGGAATAGTTCATTATTGATCTCGCCACTGCAACATTATAACTGATGCAATCTGAAACTTCTTACAAGAATAAAGTATAAAGTTATTAATAAAATGGACTCATAAGAGCCTCCATATATCATTTTTCTTTCTCAGATTACAAATTTTAGCAATAAGCAGAATCTCTACATGAATAACTTTCAATATAAAATTTACACACATCATTTAATCAGTCAATTGATTACCTCAAGAAAAGTATATGTTCAATGTCCAATGCATAAATCAGCCCCTCCCTGCATTACCATGCCGTTGGTTTCTGAAGTAGCTGAGAAGTGCCTGAGCCTGCATATACCGGCATGTACAGTTAAGAATACTTGATAAAGTAGAAAAGGAAGTGTGCGGTTTCTGCAAAATTGTACCTTCTCTCTGGCTCTAGGGGTTCCAGACTGTGACAATGCCACTAATGGAGGTACAGCTCCTTCCTGGAGAACCATGTTGCAGAATCTGCTACTGTTAGTGCATAATTGCAACAGAGCTGCTGCTGCATTTTCCTTACCTCTTGCAGAACCCAACTCAACAACCTCAACCAGAACAACAATCCCACCTTCCTGACCAATTGCTGCTCTTCCCTCGTGAATGGTTGCAAGATTTGACAAAACAGCAACAGCCTTGTCGACCATCCCAGCAGCAGGGTCCATCAACTCTACGAGAAACTTTACAGCACCAGCCTGCACAATGCGAGCCTTGTTTTCATGAAGTATTGACAAGTTAAACAAAGCTGTTGCAGCATCCTTCTTTCCCCTAGGAGTTCCATTTCCCAATAAATCCACAAGAGGTTTTATAGCCCCAGACCTCCCAATCTTCATCTTGTTATCCTCAATCACAGAAAGGCTAAAAAGTGTAGCGGCGGAGTTTTCTTTAGCCTCAGCAGTCCCTGTTTGGAGGACATGAATCAGAGGTTCAATTGCATCAGCATTTGCAATCGAACACTTGTTGTTGTCATTAATTGATAAGTTGAGAAGTGCAGTAACAGCATTTTCTTGTACTTTCATGTCTTCCGAATGAAGTAAGTTGACCAACAAGTTGATGGCACCACAGCTTGCAATTACAATACGATTATCCATATTGTGCTTGGCAAGTAATCGGAGTTCAGCTGTGGCATCTCTTTGCACATCAATGGAATCGCTATTCAAGTCCTGGACTAGCTTCCTAACTTGCTCCTCAACTTCTAAAAGATCAGCCCTTCTTTCAACCGTAGCAGAAGAAACTATTCTAGGAAACCTCTCAGAAGGTCTACGCCAGATGGATTGATTTCGAGCTCTTGTCTCCAGCATGGATGGGAATTCCGGCTCCCTTCGTAGGACAGACAATGGAGCAGCAGGACGGGATTCTGACACATCCCCTGAAGCATCAGTCGCAGCCGCTGCTGACCTTGAAGATACTTCATTTCCATCACCAGAAATTGCAAGTGAAAAGTTTGAATTAGATAGTGTGCTGGGTGCCGAGGTAGTTCGATTATGACCTACAAGGGAGTGTTCATCGGCTGCTAACATAGTATGACCAGTTGAGTTTATCTCTCCAGAGTGGGCCATACGTTCTTCAGAACTCTTAATAGATATCCTTTCAACGTCCAGAGCAAGCATATTACTAGCAACTCCAGGTAAAGAATCATCCGAAGAGGAACGGGGATGGGAAGGAGATGATCCTTCCCTTTGGTTTATACTTGATGAAATCAAACTCTTCCTAGGAGAACTTAAAGAGCGAGCAGAATCTGGTGACGAAGAGTGATTGCCCCTCGGGAGGGGAAAACCCTGGGTATCCCTGGGCACACCAGAATCTGCATGTGCTAGAAGTGAACACGGCTGATTCAAGCTCAGAGATTTCATCGGATCAGGCAGCTTTACATTGTTTGATTCACACCAATTTGCAATAAGTGCCTTAACAGTGTAATTAGGAATGAGATTTGTGTGCCCCAGCGTTTGCCTTGTCTTAGGACAAACGGTAAGACCGAGATCAATCCATTTCCTGATAAAAGCTCGCTCATAAGTTTGTCCGGAAGCAACAATTACAGGGTCAGTCATCAACTCAAGTGAGAGGGGGCAACAAAAATCAGGAGGTATCGGCACAAGGGTGCAGGTCTGAGACTGTTTCATTGTGACAAAACGGTCATGCATATTGGAAACAAGCGCTATAATTTGCTCAATATATTCAACTTCCTCGCTCTTCTCAGCATGTTCGGCGTTCTCCTTCAATTGTTCAAGGGCCACAAGCTCAATCAAAAGCTCTTTGTTTGAGTTCAATCTAAGGCAATCGGCAATTTTTGCAAAGCTGTCTAAGCTTGCTCCCAACCCTTCCATTTGGGCCTTAATAGCCTTTGTGATAGTCATGGACATCAGTTCATAATCCACATGCTTAATTTTTAGTATAGAGTGCTGCAATCCAAATACAAGACATCCACTCAGGAAGTTAAATCACCATCAGGATGACAAATTCTAACCGACAAAAAGGGCAGAGAGGAACATTACAGCTGGTGTAGGAATACGGCAAATAGAAGGGAGAAGAAGATCAGGAATGACCTGTTTTTGGCTCCCTACCTCAAGAGATGTCAAAGTTGTATCAGCAGGAAGGCATTGATGAGAAGATTTAAGTAGCTCGAGAATTTCAAGACTACATGTTCGGATTTTTACAATCAGTGATTCAGCTTGCAGGACCTACAGATCATCAACACATCATCAATATAAATATATTTGCTCAAAGTAATAAAATGCCTTAAATGTAAACCATAAATTCAATAACTGCATTACATCCCATTTTCATTCAGTATGCTGATTATGAATAAGAACAAACGGATCATCTGTCTTATTCCATAAATAAAGAGCATAAATATTGGACCATACAAAATAAACTTTACTGCCCAATGGTTGCCAGGTTTCATACAGCTCCCTCAGTTCATCAATAAATTGAGCTAGTCTGGCAAATGCTTTCTGAAGCAACTCACTGGAAGCTGCTTCAACATCAACAATGGCCTCAAGAACCAGCTTTAAAATCTTCAGTAGATCCTCATTCTTGCAATAATACCTCTGAACCAGTACATCACTTATGCTTTCACTTGATGATAAATGGAAAAATTGGGAGATGCTGTTGAGAAGAACTTTCAACAATGACATCTCCATTGCACCTGGTCAACCAAAAGTAGTAATCCTCAGTTACCTGAACCAAGCACAAAACCCGTCCTATAAGACACATAAATGACAAAAGATAATCACATAAAATATATGGTCAATTTATTGCATTGATAATAATGCTGAAACTTCAGAGGAATAACATCAGCAATATGTGTTTGTGTATGCGGGCACACACACACACGTGACATGACTGCAGCTAAACTTAAGAGCAGTTTAATATTTGAAGCCCCTCTTAGTGTCTATCACCTCAGCTTAGTATTGTCAATCAACATCATATAGGACATAACCACACAGTTTTCAAGGGATATACGATCATGGCATCACATCTAAACTTTCAATGCTGAATTGCTGTCTGTAATACATTTACAGAAAAAAAAAAAGGAACAAGAACGGAGTCATTATGCCTTAAACTCAATCAGATGATGATCCCCAGTCTCATACAACGGACTTGAAGCTTGTTGACCATGTTTCTTTCAAGGAAGGATGTCAATATTTGTTTCTTTATGAACTCAACAGCCTCCAAATACTTTGGAAAGATGCCTAGATGTCAGGAATATAACCGAGCAAGAATTTCTAATATCTTATACTTCCACCTTTCTACTGATGCCAATCTCAGATAATATCCTATTAAACACCTAATTTTTGAACAATGTACAGCTAGCCATACAACAACAACAACAAACTACTAATACTACGGTCAATTCATGGCTAGTTGGGGTCAATTATATGAATCGAAGTAAACATGTCGCTCTATTTAGACATGCATCTATCAAATATTTAAGCATTTGCATTATCTAGTGCTAGAAATTCTACATTTTTTACTGGCTTACAAATCTCTAGAAAGACTAAAAGACTCTTAACAAACATTGCATAATGTAAATATACCAACATAACTAATCATTCATCCCCAAAAATGGATATCGTCAATATGGATCTTTTTCTTCCATTCTGCCTTGTTTTGCAATAAGTTTACATGGATTCCAAGAGGTTGCTAGTCCTCCAAGACAACTTCCTTCCATGACATTTTAGGTTTACCTTGTCCTTTTTAACACTTTCAATCACCATGATTTCAAATCTACAGACCGATACATCTGGAGATCGACGTACGCAACATGATCAAACAATGTGGTTATTTCTAACCTTGTATGCCTCCATATCCACAAAAACATAAATTTACATGGTTAGGTTACACTGCTTGTAATGTACTCTTTTATATTTAAAAGAAAACTACATGCATTTTTCACTTCGTTATCTTCCGCACACCAAAACAGTAAACATCACAAGATGAGGTATTAAATTTATGGACCTAAAAGAGAATGATAGTCAAACCATCAGAAACAATTGGCATTATTTTTGTTGGTAAGTCACAATGGGCAACGAAAGAGATTGTGAATAAAAGGAAGAAAGAATTCAAAGAAATAGATGATATAGCTCAACGTATTATGATTTATAGGTTTGATTGTGCACAATAAGGAATAGAGAAGTTAGATCTCAAATCATCTGGAACATATGGAAGAAATGGCTACAATGAATAAGAAAGTACAAACCTTATTAGCAAAAGTTTCAGCTACAACAAGCTGTATAACTTTCTCATACTGTGTATCCCAATAAATCAAGTTAACCTACATCCAAGAGAAATATTCTTAAATCATTATTAATTATATAAAGTTGTCCAAGTTACTGAGTTAGAACATTCCCTAATACGTTTAGCAATTCATATTTTCTATTAGTACAAACATGTAACTAAAACAGGTCAACATACGTCTGTGATATGGAATAATTTCTCTTAAACATCCACTGCAATGGCCATCATTATAAAAATATTAAAGAAAGGGTCCCAAAGAGTAGAGGAGGAGCACGATGGTTACTACATACAAGAACAAGGGTGATATTCAAAATTGCAATAACTATCGGGTAATCAAACTGCTTAGCCATACTATGGGAGAGAGTGGTAGAGCTAAGGGTGAGGAGGAGTGTGTTTATTTCCGAGAACCAGTTTGGGTTTATGCCGGGGCGTTTGACAATAGAAGCCATCCACCTTGTTAAGAGATTGAGGAGCAGTACAGGGAGAGAAAGAAGGACTTGCATAAGGTGTTCATCGACTTAGAAAAGGCATACAATAAAGTTTCGAAGGAGTTTTTGTGAAGATGTTTGAAGGTTAGAGGTGTACCTGTTGCTTACATTAGGTTGATTAAGGACATGTAAGATAGAGTAAATATACGAGTGAGGACAGTGGGTGAGGACTCGAACCATTTTCCAATTATGATGGGGTTGCATCAGGGGTCGGCACTCAGCCCTTTTTTGTTTGCTCTAGCTATGGACATACTGACGCACCACATCCAAGGGGAGGTGCCGTGGTGCATGCTATTTGCAGATGATATTGTATTGATTTACAAGATGCGAGACGGTGTCAACGCGCAATTAGAGGTATGGAGGCAGACCCTAGAATCTAAAGGTTTCAAGTTGAGTAAGACCAAGACAGAATACTTGAAGCGTAAGTTCAGTGGCGAGACTCCAGGAGTGGAAGGGGAGGTGCGGCTGGAGTTGTAGGTCATCCCTAGGAGAGGAAGCTATAAGTATCTTGAATCTATTATTCAAGGGATAGGGGAGATTGATGAATATGTCATACATCGCATTGGGGCGGGATGGATGAAATTGACACTCGCTTCCGGTGTTTTGTGAGACAAAACGGTGCCACCGAAACTTAACGGTAAGTTCTACAGAGTGGTGGTCCGACCAACAATGTTGTATGGGGCTGAGTGTTGGCCATTAAAGATTGCTCATGTCCAGAAGATGAAGGTAGCAGAGATGAGGATGTTAAGATAGATGTGCGAGCACACCAGGTTAGATAGGATCAAAAAGGAGGTTATTCGCGACAAGGTGAGTGTGGCCTATTTGAGGACAAGATGCGGGAAGCACGGTTTAGGTGGTTTGGTTATGTGAGGAGGAGGAGCACAGACGCTCCGGTGAAGAGGTGTGAAAGCCTAACAGTGGAAGGCCTACAGAGAGGTAGAGTTAGGCCAAAAAAGAGGTAGGGAGAGGTGATTAGGCAAGACATGGCGCAGCTTCAGCTGACCGCCACTTGATAGGAAGGTATGGAGGTCGAGGGTTAAGGTAGTAGGTTTTTATGACTAACCGTTGTTTTCTTTCATTGTTGATCACCTTACTATCTTGTTGTTTTTATTCTACTTATATATGACTTTTTTGTACAGCCCATTCTTGTCTATATTTTCATTAATGTGGTACTTATGCTTTCCTGAGCCGAAGGTCTATTGGAAACACACTCTATCCTCACAATGTAGGGGTAAGGTCTACGTACACACTACCCTCCCCAGACCTCACGGTGTGGGATATACTGGATATGTTGTTGTTGTTGTTGTAAAGGGTCACTAAGATAGTAAACAGATACACTTAAACATTGCACCACAAGAATGATAAGAAGTTTTGTATCTTGCTGACTTTGGTATTATATAGTTGTTAATAAGCACATAATATCACGTTTACATTCTTCCACTCAAAATTAAGAGGAACATTGTTAACAGAAAAAAAGTATAAAATAGTTCACAAACTTACAAGCAAAATAGCCTGGAAGCTGAGGTCCTATCCAGGTAAACTGTAGAAAAAGGAGAACTGAAAGATCTACTACAAGCTTATTCAAATATAGCTATACCTTATTTAAACCTAAGTTGCTCGGACTCTTCACTTTGAGTGTCACACCAATGTCAACACGACTTGGGTGTGAGTGTGGGTGTGGGATCCGTACCGGATCTAGTCAACCAATTTTGGGTACTTTGATTAAAACAATTGAGAAAATTTGGGACAGATATGATAATTTTTTAATTCAAAACAAACGTTAGGGTGAAATTAAAGAAAATGGAATATTTTGTGTATAGAAATTTCTATGTCAGCCATTTTCCTTTTATCTCTTCGAATTCTCCTCTTCACCAATATTTTTTCCTTTTCAGAATACTTTATAAGTTTTTCACATAATATTTCATAATTTAGACATATTTTTATAACTTTGTTTTTAGATATCTGTATTACTACTTGCTGAATCCACGCACCCGTATCCGTACCTCAATCCGTACCTCCAAATCATAAAATTTAGATAATGAAGGATCCGACCACTAGATCCGCACCCGTATCAGACACCCACACCCGAGTCCAAGAGATTTAAACATACGATTTCTTAATTTCACATACTTACAAAAGCCCAGCTTCCTTATTAGATGAGCCCTCTGTCTTGCCCATTGGAACTGTTCGTACCGATTAAAAACTTTAGAGGTGCCTTGAACATCTCTTTCTGTGTTTCTCTGATTCCTTTCTATGAAAGTAATGAGCTTCACTCTCTTCGCCTGTTACCGGAAGCAGGATGATTTTAAGTGCAAACATTTCCACAGTATTTGATCTAAATACACTCTCCCAGTTAAGCATTTTTTAAACAGTTAATACACCTACCAAATCAGCATTAAAAGTTAAAATTAAGAAACAAATAGTATTTGTGTTAAACATGAGTCAGACATTCAATTTACAGCATTTCTAACAGCTCCGTGAAATCAGCACCAGATTTGAAATTCTGGCAGTAGCATCACAAGATTCACAATTTCGCAGTGTCATTTTTTTCTTGAAACGTGTTTGTCAACTCAATAATTACATTGCAGACCAAGATCAGAGATGTAACCAAATCAAGCACCTTCATTCATTCAGTTACAAAAGAAGAAACTTGAAGTATTAAAGGATCGGAACTAATTCACAGCATATGAAAACATAATCCTTCTTGATATACAGCATTTGAATATTCCTCCTAGAGTAAGTACTGGTTCAATGATAGAAAACAAATTCAGAGACTAAAATTGATGCAACAAGAGCACCAAGATTCAAGTCTCATCCATCAAATAAGTTCTACGGGCAAGACCAAATGGCCAATGCCTGGTGAGCCACTTAGCACTAAATCTGACACAAGGATTTTGGCTCTCAACATTGAGCATTGAAGTCATTATTTTTGGTACTGCATAATCAAGAAGGGAGGATATATGACTTCCTTTTAATCTAATACTCCATCCATCCCAATTTATGTGGCACTGTTTGACCGATCACGGTGTTTAAGAAATAAAAGAAGACTTTTGAAAATTTGTGGTCTAAAATAAGACTTAGATATTTGTGTAGCTGTAAATCATCTCATTATGGGTAAAAGAAAATTTTAAAGTTAAATCGTTTCAAAATCAAAAAGGTGACGTTCTTTTTGGAACAGACTAAAAAGAAAATTGTGCCACGTAAATTGGGATGGAGGGAGTAATTAAGACTTCAAATCGACAATATTAAAGAAAACCCTATGTCGAAACGAGAAAGTAACCAGTCCTATTTTGTCATGTAGTAATAACTTCCTCTTGAGCAAATTTGTATTAATATGGAGCATATTACTAGTTAATCATAGTAATTTAGTAAATTAGAACAAATAATTATTTAGCAAATTGAATCCTGGCCACATAGGTGAGACCGAGAGTTACCTTATATTTTTCTCTCGATAAGAATTTATTTAGTAAATATCCTAACTTACCATAAGTATCAATCAACATTTGAATTCATTTACTTTAGCCACTAAAAGCTTTTATATCAACTTATCAAGTAAGTATCTTTGTACTCTAACCGTATTTCCAGGATCTTTCTGGATAAAATTTTCCATTACTTTATCTTCCACAATTATAGTTGAACTACTGCTTCAATGCGTCAGAAGATTACTTGAACCTCAAAAACATAAAGTCAAAGCTGGAGTTAATGAGATTTAAAAATTAGAAAGCAAACAGGGCAAGGCGAATTTAATAGCTGCTATGCCTATTAATACATAGTAAACTCTATTATTACATATGAATTTTTCCTCTATATTCCCTTTTCTTAAATGCACTGATGCATCTTTTTCCAGCTAGAGTTTCATCGATATTCAGCTACTATCAGCTCCAACATCATTTATAGCCTCTACGTCTTAATTTCCCAACACGAGGACGGAGCTCGCTCCTCAACACTTTCAACTATCATATGTATACCTTCCGCCAGTGTTATCAAAGGCGCGCTTAAGCCCTGAAGCGAGGCTCAAACATGTTGAGCGCGTCGGCTCACTTAACGGGCGCTTCAGTGTTGTCATCAAGGCTACACTAAACAATTGATATTTCATTTTTTGTAATTTTGTTCAATTTCTTTGTCCATATATTTGGTATTCATGCTTATAGATATTAGTCTTGGTCTATAAATACATATTTATAATTTTACTCTATTTGCATTTTTCTTCATTAAAGCCCACGCTTTATTTGTGCTTTGCGCTTCAAGCCCCCAACAAGCCTTAGAGCTTTTTTGTGTTCTTCGCCTTCGATAACACTGCCTTCCGCGCCATTCAAACCCATTTCTTTAGTATTGAGAGGATTAATCATAGTTAAACTATTTTTACACTAGTTTTCAACCTACCACAACCCTCATCCTTTTCTCATCTCAGGATTTGGTACTCCTTGCAAAACTCATATATGCTCCAAACTAAAAAGAAAATAATCAAGCACCATATGCATTGACCAAAATGTGTGAAGAAAATAAATAACTCAAAACTTAGCTTACAGAGTGCACACAAATATAAAACAGCATCAACATGGTAAGAATCACAACAACCATCAATCCAGTTACAGGTAAACCTAATGACCTATTTCTACTAAGCTAAAAATGACACTGCAACTAAATTACACATAACTATTACACACCAATCAACTAAATTACACATAACTATTACACACCAATCAATCAACTAGTTGTAGTCTTGAGTATATGAATCCGTTTTATCAATTTACCTATCTTATTTCATTCCAATACTGGTAAATAATTTGTTTATTAAATAATACAGGTATCCGATGGAATTGCCGATGGAATTGCCGAGGTGCAAATAAGCTGGCCAGAACACCACCATCATAAAAAAATAATTTATTTTTAATGGTCTTAAAATTAAAAATAATAAAAATAATAGTCACAAAAAACAAAAAGTGAAAAACTCACATATCAAGACATTCAAAAGACGATCGTTTTCTAATATCTTCCTTTTTTCGACAAACCGCAATGAGGCACTATTTCACCATCGTGTGGCCTTAGGGCTAACCTGTGAGTACAAAAAAAAAAATGAACAAACCCCACAAACCTAATAACAGAATAATAAATTATAGCAATAAAATTCACCTCACATACCCAAAAAAATCAAAGCTTTGAGGAAAAAAATTCAAGATTTTATAAACCCAGCTTGAGGTTTTGTATTTTGACTACTTTGTACCTTGAATTTTCCACAATTTTTATGAATCAGATCCAGCTAAAATTGCACGGGAAATGTTGAGAGCTGGGATGGGGGTTGCGGTGGGGGGGTGGGGGTTTAGGTTCTTCTGATCATAGTTGCAGGAGTTTTGAAAATGGTGACAGACATGCCGAAGGAGTAGTACTAAAATGAATTTTTGGCTTTTTGCTAATAAAATAATGGGAATAAAGTTAATTTTATATGTGTTTAATACTTTTATTTTCGTTTTTCATTCGTTGTATAATTTAATTAAGAATAAGAAATATTTATATGTGTCACCAAAAAGAATGATGCTGTCGTTTATACGAGGCATCAAATAATTATTAGTAACAATGTTTGTGCGATAAATATAGGCCCACACTAAAATTTAAATATACGTTTTATAGAGCGGTGATTAGATTAGTTATGTTTTTATGGGTCGGAGTGTTGGTCACTCAATAACTCTCGTGTGAAGGTAGCTGAAATGAGTATGTTGAGATAGATGTGCGGACATACCATATTAGATAGAATTATAAATGAAGTTACTCGGGACAAGGTGGACGTGGCTCCTATAAAGGACAAAATGTGGGAGGCAAGACTTAAATGTTTTGGGCATGTGACGACGAGAGACACATATGCTCCGATGAGGAGGTGCGAGAGACTGGCCTCGGATGACCTGAGGAGAGGTAGGGGCAGGCCAAAGAAATATTGGGGAGATGTAATTAGGGTGGATATGGCATTGCTCCAACTTACCGAGGATATGACTATGGATAGGCAGTTATGTAGGTTTAGAATAAAGGTAAAGAGTTAAGATATGTGTTGTCTTGATTTTCTTATCATATTTGATTTTCCTATCTCTTGAGGGGAACGACAATATGTTTACCATAATTGGATTTTCTCTGATTTTCTTATCATATTTGTTTTTCCTATCTCTTGAAGGAAAGAGCAACATGTTTACCATAATTGGTTTTCTTTTCTTAGAAGAAAAATATAATTTTTTCATATTTGGCTAGTTTCTTTTTTTGTAGGAAAAGATTTGGTCTTCTATAAATTGATGACCATTCCTTCTCATTCAGTAGCATCCACAATATATCCATATGGTGTTTGAAATCGTGTTTAGGGGGAGAACTTTATGGGACAAGTATTAGTGTGTCACTTGTGTTTGCCTCTTCGTGAGATTGTTTTCTCGATATTTTGTACTCTCTTTTGTAAACTGAATTGTTTATCCCTCAGTGGACGTAATGATTGTATCTCGTTTGGTATATTTGTCGTTTGTTATTTGATTTATCGTCATTTAAGGTTCGGTTTACTAATTTCTGCATGATACCTAATTATTTCGATCCTAATAATGACTTTCGTTTTAGCTTTCTGATTAGCGTACCTACTATTAGTATTGTATTTTTGCTTCAATTTTTCGATTAATATGCTTGTTGTTGTCCTTCTTTTATCTTTTCCGAGCCTAAGGTATACCAGATACAACCTTTGTGCCTTCTTGAAGGTGGGGTAAAGTCTATGCCTTTTCGCACTCTACTAATAAGATTATACTTAATTGTTGTTGTTGTTAATATGTTATAAGATTATTTCAACGTAATAATTATAAAATTTATTAGTATTTATTGTAGTACTCTTTAAGCAATTCTCAAAAAGTAAATTTTGCTTATAAAAAACTAAAATCTAAGTTCATACCAACTTGTAATATGTTGCTTTTATTCAAATATAAACAGATTTTAGCATCTCTTTATTATCTTTCACATTTGTTTATCCAACTTCTACTCAAACTTATAGTAACTAAAAAAATATATGTAGTGAGATTGTTGAAATATTATTTGTTTAATATAATTATTTCCAAATAAAATTTCAGTAAGTATTTGTTATATTAGAAATAAAATTGTTGAGGCTCTCGAAATTTGTCCGAAAAGATAAATTCGAAATTTGAAGAATAAGGGGTCGTTTGGTACGAACACAAGTAATGTAGAGATTAATAATGTATGTATTAGTAATGCAGGGATTGTAGTGCTGGGATTATTTTTTATCAAGTGTTTGGTTCATTGTATTAAAAATTAGCTATGCAATGTATAATCTAAACTTGTGTTTGGTTTAAAACTGTACAAAATCTTCTTTACAATTATACCCTTAAATATTCTTCTTTCTGTATATAAAGAAATTTAGTCTGGTTTAGTAATTTTAGGGGTCGTTTGGTAGGCCGTATTAAGTAAAATAATCCCCGTATAAAAATTTAATCCGTCCAATACCATGTTTGGTTGGTCGATTCAATTTACTCCTACCTAATACATGGATTAGTTATACCTCATATGTGGAATTAACTAATACCAAGAAAAACAAGGGATTACTAATCCCTAGATTAGTTATACATGGATAAGACTTAAAATTACTAAATCCAGACTTATACATTGCATAATTAATTTTTAATACAATGAACCAAACACTTGATAAAAAATAAACCCTGCATTACTAATCCCTGCATTACTTGTGTTTGTACCAAACGACCCCTTAGGGTCTCATCCAGGTATACTTAATGATGGAATTAGTAATCCCTTGGTTTTCTTAGTATTTTAGCTAAGCCCTTCTATGAGTTATAAGTAATACATATATTAGGTAGTACATAAATTGAACTGAGCAACCAAATATTGTATTGAACGGATTAAATTTTTATATTGAGATTATTTTACTCAGTACAGTCTACCAAACGATGTGTAATTCTTTTCCTCCCTTACTCTTTTATCCTCGGTATAATCATTTTAATGTCCTATGTTGTACCATATTAACGAGACAATTAATAATTTGTGGGCATTAAGGTATTATAAATATGTAAATGAAAAAAGACTGTAAATCGTTTAAATCAAATACGACTTGTAACTATGCGACTTGTAAATCAAATAAAAGGAATGCTTTGTAAATCGCATTCAGTGCGACGTATAACTCACGTTTTGCGGATGCTATCCAACAATGGAGCAAACCTCTTGTTAATTCCAATTTTCAATTTCTCCATTTTCAGCAACCAAAAAAAAAAAAAAATTCAAAAATCTCTCAAATTCCAGTGGCTCCGAAGCCTAAAGACAAACCCAAGGGTTCGCCGGCGACAGCTGCGCCGTCGGACTCGAAGATCTCTTCACATCGCTCAATCGCCACATTCAACGATCCGAGTATGAACAATCCGTTAAAGTGTCCGATCAAAATCAGTTCATTTTTATTCGCATGTTGTAAATTCAATGAATTTAGTAAATATATGACATTTCCTTAAGTTCGTTTAATGAAGTTTAATTAATTTTGCAATTTTTACTTGCATTACACATTTTCACTTATTTATTCTGCTATTTTCTCATGCATCTGTATTGGATTGTATATACCGTCTTAAGTTCAATAAATTTAATGAACTTATGACATTTCCTAAAGTTCGTTTAGTGAAATTTAATGAATTTTGCCCTCAAAGTTTTATCAAAATTAGCTCAATTTTACTGTGTTACACATTTTCACTTATTTATTCTGCTATTTCTCTCATGCATCCGTATTTGATCGTGTATACAGTCGTAAATTTTGTAAGTTTATGATATTTCATGAAGTTCGTATAATGAAATTTAGTGAATTTTGCAATTTTTCTTGCGTTACACATTTTTCATTTTATTATTCTTCTATTTTTCTCATTCTTCTGTATCTGATCGTGTATACAGTCGTAAATTAAATAAATTTATGACCTTTCTCTGAAATTTCGTTTAGTGAAATTTAATGAAATTTTGCCGTCAAAGTTTCTGGTCAAAATCAGTCCAATTGCACAGGCATCACACACGTGCATTTCCAAAATTCCGTTTTTTTCATCTATGTGTATTTGATTGTGTATTACGATGAGTTGGTGACATTTTCTGACATTGAGGTTTTTTTTATGAGCAAGCCGTTGAAGTTCAAATCAATGTCAGTGCAATTTCACTTGTATTCACATGTTCATTTTGAAATGGTGTTATTTTTTCATGTCTGTGTACTTGATTGTGTATACAATATTGAATTTGATGAACTTGTGGAATTTTTAAAGTTCCTTCGATGAAATTTTGTGAATTTTGTTTTATGTGAATAAGCGGTCAAATCTCACTTGCATTGCACATTTTCATTCCGAATTCTGCTATTTGTTGATGTATGTAGGTTTTAAGTGTGTGTAAGTATTTAATTCAGTGAAATTATGACACTCTCTGAGTTTATGTGATGAAATATGATGAATTTTGTTTATATGAACAAGCAGTCTAAGTCTTTGATTATAACTAGTTCAATTTCTTATCTTTAACATGTTCATTTCCGAGTTGTGTCATTTGTTTACTTGATTGTGCATACCATCTTGAACACAAAGAATTTGTGAACTTCATTTGATGAAATTTATGAATTTTGTTTTGAAGTTCTTGCTGTTGCACCTGGAGATGAGGACGCGATTCGCTGTAAAGTGGTGGCATTAATCAAAGCTGATAGTATTGAAGAAGCGCTAGTTGCTATTCAAGAGTCCAAAAAGCTGCTATTGATCTTAGCTTTCTCAAGGTAATTTATACTTTATAAGAAACTTTCCAGATAAATATTTGAACATTGAACTCTGCCTAACATAGCTGGTGCCGAGTTCAGATAAATGAGAAGGGTTGTTGCAGGTTGAAAGGCTAGACTAAAAATAGTATAACTAGCACGGATCTTAATTTTACGGGCCTGGATAGAGGGGAATGGATACATATTTAATAGAAAAACCTAACTAATTCGTGATTGAAATGTTGTTGTAACTTCAGTTCAGAGAGCAATTACTCGAGTTCCCTGACTTAGAAATTTCACCTGAAAGGGAACTTTAATATTTGGATTATCTGAGCTACTTTTGTGATCGTAGTCGCACTTTTTTTCTGCTGTGACATAAGATATCTGCTAAAATCAGTTCCAAAACATTCCATTTTACATGAATATGGTGTAGCCATGTAGGTAGATGCAACTCTCTTTGTACTGTAAAGCTTTAGAAGCTGATCAGAAATGGAAATAATTGAGTGAGAAGGGCTTAAAATGGTTAATGGGCAGATCAGGTGATAACTGACAACCAAGAAAAGGATTCTATTACATGTCTGGTAAGAGCTTTATAAATTGGCATTGCTCTCTTTCATATAAGCCAAACTAATTAAAGGTAAAAGTATTGGAATGATGTTTCTATATTAGACAAAGACATGCCATAAATATAGAAGAGTGCTCTGGTATATTCATATACTACTACTTTCATACTAGAACACAATCTCTCATACCCTCATTGGCTGTGTAATGTCTATGGATATCTTGCTTTTTGGAAGGGTCATGTCCATATAAATTATATAATACAATGTTGGTATTTCACTACTAGACCAGATAATGAGCCTAGGATCCAGATGCATTACCTACTTATTCTCCCCATCCCCCCCAAAAAGGATCTAGATTCATTATGACTGAACTTTTGGATATCACAGCAGTTGGATTATTTGGCGAAGTATTTTAAGTTCTTGATGGCTTCACTTAAGATTATCTCAAACTGTCTTATCAGAAGACATTTTCTTTTTGGAGAATGGTAACTGGTAACAATCAGAGAAACATTATCTTAAGGGCGGGGATTAAGAGCCTCGGTATGTTCTATTTACTTTAGAATATACTCCAGACGCTCTATTGAGTGGCTTTTAGTTGAGCTGCCTTTGTGCAGTGGACTCTCTAGTTAATTTAAATGTTGGAACAATGAAGAGACCTTAATAAACATTTGGAATTTTGGAGTTTGAGTGCTTAATTGGACATTTCAAATGAATTTTAGAAGGCAGGAGAAGCTTCTGCTATTGAAGAGATATTTGTAATTGTTGAACCTTTCTGTGAGCATTTTTCTCAGGACAGTGTTGAGGAATAAAGAGGAAACCAAGGCATGTCAATGCTTATGGATTTCCAGTTGCCTTACCCTCACAGTTTCTGTTTCTATTAATATGTTTTAGAACTTGAGCGATGAAGTTACTTTCTAAAATCCTTATAAAAATTTACTTCCTGAAATATCTGGTTTCTCAGTCAAGGCTTCGCTATGAATTTAATTGTAAGGAGATTTAGCAATATGATTTCTTTGTTCACCTCTATTGCAAACCCCTATGCTTACAAGGAAAAGAGTTCATTTTTCTTCAGCAATGGAAGTTATCTCTCATTAACATGTTCCTTTTCATTGTGATGTTGCTCTTTCGAAGGCTTATTGCTTATATAGGCAAAATAAACTGGATCAAGCGTTGGAGTCCTTAAAGGGGCAAGAAGGAAGTACTGTTTCAATGCTGTTGGAATCTCAGATTTTATATCGTTTGGGAAAGATGGAAGCTTCTGTGGATATATATCAAAAGCTCCAAAAGCCCCAGATAGACTCCTTAGAAATTAATCTTGTTGCTGGTTTGGTTTCTGCTGGAAGAGCTTCTGATGTGCAGGGAACTCTGGATTCCATCCGAGTTAAAGCAACTAGCAGTTTTGAATTGGCATATAACACCGCCTGCTCTTTAATTAAGAGGCATAAGTACAAGGATGCTGAGCAACTGCTATTGTCAGCTCGAAGGTAGGAGATTTTTGAAGCTTATAGTTTACAAGGTCATACATATCCCGGCACGGTTTTTAAGGATTAGTGAATTTGTTAATTTTTGTATTTATTATGAGATTGTTAATTAATTTTTCTTTGATGAACCCCATGTGACAAACTTGATTTGGAACAGTTAAGAGTAATTCAACATCAAGAAGTGGTGTGGAATCAACAGAGAACATGTTCCTTTAAGCTGATTAATATAACCCAAGCTACACATTGTGCTACTGAAGGGCAATTACCTTGAATCAAGGATCTACACTGTATGCCTAGTACCACGTCTGAAACAAATATTAATAACTGTGATAGGAGTTGCCTATTCTTTTTCCATGTGGTGCTTGTCTATGCTGTATTGATTGTAGGGTTTGGAACTTCCAGAGCTTAATATGTGCTTGGACACAGACGAGATAAGTTGCTAATTTGCTGGTGAAATAACAGAATTGGTCAGGAAACGCTAATGGAGGAAAATTTAGGTGATGATGAGATTGAAATCGAATTGGCACCCATTGCTGTTCAACTTGCATATGTTTAACAGGTAAAATTATTTTATAACACGACTTCGACTTTTCTGTTTGCCTTGATGTGTTGCAAATACATGAATATCTATCTGTTATAACGGATTCTAGGAAACAGACAAGAAGCTGTTGCATCTTATACCAACCTTGTGAAAAGAAATTTGGCAGATGAGTCGTCACTTGCTGTGGCAGTAAATAACCTCATCGCTTTGAAAGGTCCTAAAGATGTATCTGATGGCCTAAGGAAACATGATAAGCTAGTAGAGACTAGTGATGGACCACAAAAGTTCCAGCTTGCTCGTGGACTGGACTTGAAGCTTTCTCAAAAGCAAAGGGAAGCTATATACACCAATAGGATGCTACTGCTACTTCATTCTAATAAGATGGATCAGGTAATTAATCTGAAACCTTAACGTTTCATTTAGTTTCTTGTTTTCTTTTTTCAAGGTTAAATGGCAATACATAAGAAGCAAAAAAGAAGATCCCAAACTACAGCTGGTTATTGCGTGTTCTTCTTTAGATGCTTAATTTTAGTTTATAGATTATTACAGGCTCGAGAACTTGTTGCAGTTTTACCGGATTTATTTCCTGGTAGCTTGATGCCAGTACTTCTTCAAGCTTCTGTGCATGTGCGAGAGAACAAAGCTGGGAAAGCTGAAGAAATAGTAGGACATTTTGCAGATAAGTTTCCTGACAAGTGCAAAGTCATCCTGCTTGCAAGGGCACAGGTTGCTGCCGCTGCTGGCCACTCTCAGATTGCAGCTGAGTCTCTGGCAAAAATTCCTGACATTCAACACAAACCTGCAACTGTTGCGACCCTTGTTTCTCTCAAGGAAAGGGCTGGAGATATTGATGGTGCCGATGCTGTGTTTGATTCTGCCATCAGATGGTGGTCAAATGCGATGACCGAAAACAATAAGCTCAGTAGCATCATGCAGGAGGCTGCCGCTTTTAAGTTGAGGCATGGAAGAAAGGAAGAGGCAGCACACCTATATGAGGAGCTTGTGAAAGCCATGGAAGTATTGAGGCTTTGGTTGGGTTGATCCAGACTGCTGCCCATGGAAATGTAGAGAAAGCAGAAGCTTATGAGAAGCAACTAAAACCACTACCCGGCTTGAAATCTATTGACGTCAATAGTTTGGAGAAAACTTCTGGTGCAAAGCATGTTGAGACTGTTCCTAATGTCGGCGTTACTGAAGCCAAGAGCAAGGATAAGGCAAAGAAAAAGAGGAAGAGAAAACCGAAATACCCAACGGGTTTCGATCCAGCCAACCCGGCGCCTCCACCTGATCCAGAGAGGTGGCTTCCGAAGAGGGACAGGTCTAGTTATAGACCAAAGAGAAAGGACAAGAGAGCAGCTCAAATTAGAGGTTCTCAGGGAGCAGTTGCGAAAGAGGCAGCGATTAGTAACGATAAAAAATCAAACCAGCCAGCCAATTCCAAAGGAGCCTCTCACAATGCAAGCACCAAAGCAACTCAAGCCTTCATCGAAATCAAGAAAGAAATCTAGGAAGTGATCAAAGAAGCTTCCATCAGTTCTTGGTCGTGGTTTTTCGGGCTTATAAGGCATATTTTTATGGTGCCTTTTAGAGTCTAACCTGACCTGAGTTTGTTTCACAACTCCATCTGATCCAGAGAGTTTGTTAGTTTATTTTCTCAGAAAGTCCTCAGACAGAGAATTCTGCTTGCTCTGAACTACAGTGTATGGATAATCAGAGGCATGGATGAGTCCTTTGTAACCTTTTTGCTCTTACATGTAAAAGCCTGAGCCAGGTATTACCAAGGGGATTCAGAACATTAAGAAGTTAACAGACGAACATGCCAAGAGGATTCAACATCTACTATTTATGCATAAAAAATAAATTTAATCTTTCGAATTGTCACCTTCCGCCATCCTAGCTCCACCCCTGCATATAAGTTGAGAAGGTTAGAGTAGCGGGTTCACTATTATCGAGTTGTGAGTCGTGCTCCGATTGCTCGTAAATTTGTCAGTTATAAAAATAAACAGTTATAACATGGGTTTCAACTCTTTTCATGATATTCTCAAGTCAAACCATAGGGGTGATGAATAATTAATAAAATTCTCTCCAATTTCAATTGAAAGACGCGACAGATGATTTACTAATTTTGCTTATACGGAGTACTTTTTGTGATGTAGTACACTCATCATTAGAATAGACAACCAATATGTCATTCAAAATGAAAGACTGATTTTGTCGAATGATTTATTTCTTTCCTAAATTAGTGGGTTCATTTAGACTTCTTTTGCCCTATGGTAGAGAGAATTTCTAATCTCGGCTTTCTGAGAAGGTTAAAAAAAAAGGGTAAAAGAATCCTAGTAAATAAGTGGTAGAGTTTTCTCTTGCTTCACTCTTCATAGGAACTCCTTTCTCTAGGGGTCGTTTAGTGCGAACAGAAGTAATGTAGGGATTAGAGAGTTTGTAGTACAGGGATTATTTTTTATCAAGTGTTTGGTTCATTGTATTAAAAATTAACTATGCAATGTATAATATAAGCTTGTGTTTGATTTAAAACTGTATAAATATTCTTTACATTTATACCCTTGAATAGGAGCAGATTACGTATGTTCTGTATATAAATAAATTTAGGAAAAGGGTTTGAGGGGCAGTTTAATAATTTTAAGGTCTTATCCAGGTATAGTTAAACCTGGTATAAGTAATCCCTTGGTTTCCTTGGTATTAGCTAAGCCCTCATATGAGGTATAAGTAATCCATGTATTAGGTATGCATAAATTGAATTGAGCAACCAAACATTGTATTGGACGGATTAAATTTTTATACAAAGATTATTTTACTTAGTACAACCTACCAAACGACCCCTGAATTTATACTTTTTTCAGCGTAATTTATTTGATGTTATTCAATTGGATTAAAAGTTTAAAAAAGAAAAAAAATATTC
The DNA here is from genome assembly GCA_002018475.1 of Nicotiana obtusifolia. NCBI lineage: Eukaryota > Viridiplantae > Streptophyta > Magnoliopsida > Solanales > Solanaceae > Nicotiana > Nicotiana obtusifolia. The sequence goes on along the minus strand of MCJB01033452.1, from coordinate 41,187 downwards.
TATATTACAAAAGCTAAATACGACAATATTGCAAAGAATGTCATAGTAAGAACTAAGAACTAAGAAACAACTTGTTTTTTTTAATCAAATGGAGACAACAAGTCATATCATTGAAAAAGTGAGAATAAAATAGCCAGCTACTCTCTAAACATAATAAAAAAAATTGCTAATAGTGCCAAGTAAATTGAGATGGCAGTAGCAATAATAAGAGAGAAAAGTGTAATTTTTTGAATAACCAAAAATTTCCAAAAAGTCATAAATAAATAAATATAAAAGCAAATTCTTGTTCCCTTCTATGATAAGTTATTAAAAATAAAAAAAATATTATATAAGAAATAAAAAATTGATAGAGTTATCTATTAATGCAAGGTTTGACATAATTGAGATGCGATCTGATTCGATTATTTTAATTATAATTTTAATTATAATTATAATAATTATTATAATTATTAAAAGCATCAGATTCCACCCACCCCCCCCAACCCCACAACCCCTCCAAATTTTTGGACCATTATTACCATTTATAATTGCCACCCCATATTCCCAAGTTGCGCACTTTGTTCATTTTTCTTCTCAATCATCTTTGTTCCATTTTTCTCTCATTTTCCACTTTGCAAACTTCCCTTTGAATATCCTAAAAGAAGAAGAAATGGCAGATCAGCTCACAGATGATCAGATCTCTGAATTCAAAGAAGCTTTCAGCCTTTTCGATAAGGATGGAGATGGTCAGCTCTTCACTGTTCCTAACAATTTTTTTTGAATAAAAATTGAATCTTTAATCACTTTTGATAATACCAAGATGCCAAAGTTCTTAAATTTGTTGTTTTTTCTTATTTATGTGATTACTTTTTCTTGGCCTTGCCTAAATTTGATCCTAGATTTAGAGTCGATGGGTCTGAGTCCTTGCTTTCTATTATATATTTATGTATGTATTTAAATTTTTTGTATATATGCAGTGGCGGATCTAGAATTTTGAGTTCGTGGGTGCTTAACAAAGTTACTATATATTGTATAAGTACATAACTAGTTAGAATATGCTGTGTGAGAAAAGTTAAGAAGAAAACTCATATTTTAATATTATGGACACCGTAAATCTGTGATGAAAATGCAATTGGACAAAAAAAAGAAGATTGGTGGATTTTACCTTTCTGGAGGAACTGTTTATCTTTAAAAGGGGATTGAACTTTGGGATTTTTTTTAAGATGAGCTTTTTCTTTGCTATAGAGAATTAGGTAAATTAAAAGAAAAACATAGAGCTTATAACAAAGGTTAGCAAAAAAAGAAATTTAAAAAAGTAGTATTGGGTTAAGAAAGTGTGCTTGAAAAATAAAATAGAAGAACTAATTGAGAAAAATATTTTTTTTAAAAAATAAAAAGAAGAAGAAAGAAAGTAGCCTTGAATATAAGGAAAGGAAATAGTTTGCTTGGTTAAAAAAGTACTGTGGTAGGATGGAGTTTCGAGCCCTCGCCCCCCCCCCCCCCCC